>CM038682.1:648540665-648856548 GCA_021605205.1 Aegilops longissima | reverse complement strand
AAGCCCAGGGCCATACCGCCGGGAACTAAGAAGGTTTCTATCAATGAGGACGGCACGGGAGGAGCTTTTACCATAAGCTCCACCCTTGACAACGAATAGGAAGACGCGCTCTTCACCTTCCTACGGGCGAATGTCGATGTGTTTGCATGGCAAGCTTCCGACATCCCCGGTGTTCCCAGGGAGGTGATTGAGCACCACCTTGTTGTCTGCCCTCATGCACGGCCCGTCAAGCAGAAGGTCAGAAAGCAAGCTTTGGAACGACAAGAGTTCATCACAGAAGAGATCCGGAAACTGGAAGCAGCGGGTTTGGTAAGAGGAGTGCTCCATCCAACGTGGTTGGCTAATCCGTCGAAAAGCGCAAGGCAAATGGGAAGTGGAGACTTTGTATTGATTACACAGATATCAATAAGGCTTTCCCTAAAGACCCCTTCCAGTTGCCACGCATCGACCAGATTGTTGACTCCACGGCTGGGTGTGATCTGTTGTCATTCCTCGACGCCTACTCCGGCTACCACCAGATCTTCATGACAAGGGAAGACGAAGAGAAAACAACATTCATCACCCCATGTGGTACGTATTCTTTCATGTGGATGCCTTTCGGTTTGAAGAGTGCTGGTTCGACGTTTGCAAGGGCGGTCCAGATTGGTTTTCAACCCCAGCTCCATAGAAATATGGAAGCTTATATGGATGACAGAGTGGTCAAAACCAAGGACAGGGCAACCCTCATACCAGATTTGCAAGAAACATTTGCAAACCTGCGTAAGATCAATCTCAAGCTGAACCCCGAGAAGTGCATCTTTGGCGCCCCGTCCGCAAGCTTCTCGGTTCTTGGTGTCACAGCGTGGGATAGAGGCCAATCCGACAAAATCAAAGCTATAGAGCAGATTGAAGCACCTAAGCGAATCAAGGATGTGCGTCGGCTTGTTGGTTGCGCCGCCGCCATGGGCAGGTTCATTTCAAGTTCATGAAGCGCCTTCCCTTTTTCAAGATCCTGAAAAAGGCGGGCCCGATGGAGTGGACGCCAGAAGCCGAAGCAACATTGCAAGGTTTGAAGAAATACCTCTCTTCCGCGCCAATACTAGTTGCGCCTAGGCCACAGGAGCCGTTGCTGCTATACCTGGCGGCAACGGACCAGGTGGTCAGCGCCGCACTAGTGGCACAGAGAGAGGTTGACGACGAGGTTATGGCAGCGGCAGAGCCCGACACCACCAATGCAGAGACGACACAGCCAGTTGACGTGCCGCCGAAGAAGAAAATGATGCAGCACCCGGTCTACTTTGTTAGTTCCCTCCTGCAGGGGGCTAGATCAAGGTACTCCGGCGTGCAGAAACTGCTCTTCGGCCTTCTTATGGCCTCGAGGAAGCTGCGTCACTACTTCCAGGCACACGAGATCACTGTCGTCACTCGCTTCCTCTCGCAACGGATATTGCACAATCCGGATGCGACGGGAAGAATTGTGGAATGGGCACTGGAGCTGTCCAGCTTTGGCCTCAAGTTTGAAAGTACTTCGACGATTCAGAGCCGAGACCTAGCGGAGTTCATTGCAGAATGGACCGCAACGCCCGACGAAGAAGCCAAAGAGACTGCTCTCCCCTGCAAGGAGGCAAGTTGTGATTGGATCATGTACTTTGATGGAGCTTTCTCCTTACAAGGCGCCGGGCTGGCGTACTGCTTGTCGCGCCCACCGGAGAGCACCTCAAGTACGTGATCCAGATGCACTTCCCCAGGGAGGTGTCAACAAACAATACGGCGGAGTACGAGGGGCTGCTTGCCGGTCTTAGGATCGCGGCGGACCTCGGAATCAGGAAACTCATCGTCAGGGGAGACTCGCACTTGTCGTCAAGCAAGTTAACAAGGATTACCAGAGCCCGTTGATGAAGGCCTACGTCGATGAAGTGAGAAAGCTGGAAGAGCGTTTCGATGGTATACAGGCTGAACACGTTCCCCGAGCGGAGAACGATATCGCCGACACTGTCAAAACGCTGCTGCCCTCAAGCTACCCGTGGAACCAGGTACCTTTGTGCTTCACCTAACTCAGCCATCCGCTGATCCATCAACAGAGCAGAATAAGAGGAGGAAATCAGGACCCGACAAGTACTTTCCCGCCGAAGCTCCGTGAGCCGCCGGCAAGGATGTTGCCGGGATATCGAACCCGCCACGGACGACCGGGCTCCGCGGAGCGCCAAGGTCCTGCCGCCGAGACAGCCATTCCTATAGCGGAGGAAATGCCTTTAGTCTCGCCGCCGAGCCCTGTGCTCCAGCGCAGGCACAAGATACCGTCCGATTCCTCCAACAGGGAACTTCCCGAGGAGCAGGAAGAAGCGGAAAGTAGCCCGTCAGCTTACCATGTACCAGTTCGCCGATGACGCCCCTGCATGTAAAGAGGCTGAACGGTGTGAAATTGAAGTGTATCCTCGAGAGGAAGGACTGGAGCTGTTGGCGGAGATACACGGAGGCATATGTGGATCCCACATTGGGTCAAGGGCCCTTGCCGCAAGGCATTCCGCAAGGCTTCTTCCGCCCACCGCCCTCTAGGTGCGACGACACTAGTCACCGTGTGTGAAGCGTGTCGGCCCATTCAAAGAAGCTTCATCAGCCAGCTCAAGCCCTTCAAACCATTCCTCTCTCTGGCCCTTCTCGGTCCTGGGGCTCGACATATCGGGCCCTTTCCCCCGCGCTGTCGGGGTCTTTGAGTACTTGTATGTCGCAATCGACAAGTTCACAAAGTGGCCGGAGGTGGAGGCAGTGAGGAAGGTCACAGCTCAGCCAGCCGTCAAGTTCTTCAAGGGGCTAGTGTGCCGTTTTGGCATACCAACAGGTTATCACCGACAACGCACACAGTTCACAAGCCGCACCTTCATGCAATATACCCAAGACCTCGGCAGCAAGGTCTGCTTCGCCTGCTGCTCACCCGCCAAGCAATGGTCAAGCCGAGAGGGAAAATGCTGAAGTACTGCGAGGATTAAGGACCAAGACCTTTGACAGGCTGCACAAGAGTGGAAGGCACTGGATTGATGAGTTCCCAGCAGTTCTTTGGTCGATCAGGACGACGCCAAATCGAGCCACCGGCCAGACACCTTTTTCCCTAGTATACGGGCAGAAGCAGTTCTCCCCATCGAACTCATATACGGGTCACCTCGAGTGCTCGCTATGACGAAGCTTGAGCAAGAGCAATCGCGACAAGATGACGCAATGCTCCTTGAGGAAGATCGCTTCGGGCGGCCGTGAGAGCAGCAGACGCTACCAAGAAGCCTTGCGCCGCTACCATAGCCGCAAGGTTCATGCCCGAAGCCTTGAGGAAGGCGACCTTGTCCTTCGGCGCGTTCAATCGGCCAAGAATTCCAACAAGTTGACTCCAAAGTGGGAAGGCCCTTATCGGGTAATATGAGTCACCAGGCCTGCCGCAGTCCGCCTGGAGACCGAAGATGCCGTTCCGGTGAGTAACTCCTGGAACATTGAGCATCTTCGCAAGTTTTACCCATGAGGCGCGGCTTGCCGAGCCCCCCGGCAAGCCACCTTTTGTACAAGCATTGCCGATGATGCATGTAACCCTTTGTACAAAGCCAGGCGCAGACCCTGATCATAAATAAATGAAGCGCTGGCGCCCTAAGTTATAGCATGCATGCTAGGTCGAGTCTCGTCCTTTGTTAGGGTTGATAGTGTTGGAAATATGCCCTAGAGGCAATAATAAATTAGTTATTATTATATTTCCTTGTTCATGATAATCGTTTATTATTCATGCTATAATTGTATTGACCGGAAACAGCAATACATGTGTGGATACATAGACAACACCATGTCCCTAGTAAGCCTCTAGTTGACTAGCTCGTTGATCAATAGATGGTTACGGTTTCGACCATGGACATTGGATGTCATTGATAACGGATCACATCATTAGGAGAATGATGTGATGGACAAGACCCAATCCTAAGCCTAGCACAAAGATCGTAGTTCGTATGCTAAAGCTTTTCTAATGTCAAGTATCTCTTCCTTAGACCATGAGATCGTGCAATTCCCGGATACCGTAGGAGTGCTTTGGTGTATCAAACGTCACAACGAATCGGGTGACTATAAAGGTGCACTACAGGTATCTCCGAAAGTGACCATTGGGTTGACACGGATCAAGATGGATTTGTCACTCCGTAAACGGAGAGGTATCTCTGGGCCCACTCGGTAGGACATCATCATATGTGCACAATGTGACCAAGGGGTTGATCACGGATGATGTGTTACGGAACGAGTAAAGAGACTTGCCGGTAACGAGATTGAACAAGGTATCGGTATACCGACGATCGAATCTCGGCAAGTACAATACCGCTAGACAAAGGGAATTGTATACGGATCGATTGAGTCCTTGACATCGTGGTTCATCCGATGAGATCATCGTGGAACATGTGGGAGCCAACATGGGTATCCAGATCCCGCTGTTGGTTATTGACCGGAGAACGCCTCGGTCATGTTCGCTTGTCTCCGAACCCGTAGGGTCTACACACTTAAGGTTCGGTGACGCTAGGGTTATATAGGAAGCTTGTATGTGGTTAACGAATGTTGTTCGGAGTCCCGGATGAGATCCCGGACGTCACGAGGAGTTCCGGAATGGTCCGGAGGTAAAGATTTATATATGGGAAGTCCTGTTTTGGTAACCGGAAAGGTTTCGGGCGATATCGGTAATGTACCGGGACCACCGGGAGGGTCCCGGGGGTCCACCAAGTGGGGCCACATGCTCAAGAGGCATACATGGGCCAAGTGTGAGAGGGCACCAGCCCCTAGGTGGGCTAGGGCGCCTCCCACCATGGCCCATGCGGCTAAGAAGGGGAGAGGGGGCAAACCCTAAGGGCAGATGGGCCCAAGGCCCATACTCCCCGCGCCTCCCTCTCCTCCCCCTGTGGCCGCCACCCATTAGATGGGTTTGGCTGCCGCCTCTAGGGTTGGGAACCCCAGAGGGGCGCACCTCCTCCCTCTCCCTATATAAATAGAGGCCTAGGGCTGCCCATAACACATGAGAACTTCTCCTCTCGCTGGCGCAGCCCTGCATCTCTTCTTCCTCCTCTCCCTTGGTGCTTGGCGGCCTCGGGATTGCCACGCCTCCATCACCACCATGCCGTTGTGCTGCTGCTGGATGGAGTCTTCTCAACCTCTCCTCTCTCCTTGCTGGATCAAGGCGTGGGAGACGCCACCGGCTGTACGTGTGTTGAACGCGGAGGTGCCGTCTGCTCGCACTTGATCATCGGTGATTTGAATCACGACGAGTACGACTCCATCAAACCTGCTCACTTGAACGCTTCCGCTTAGCGATCTACAAGGGTATGTAGATGCACTCTCCTTCCCTCGTTGCTAGTTTCTCCATAGATAGATCTTGGTGACACGAGGAAAATTTTGAATTTCTGCCACGCTCCCCAACAAAGGGCATCATGAGCTAGGTCTATTGCGTAGATTCTTTGCACGAGTAGAACACAAAGTAGTTGTGGGCGTTGATGATGTTCAATATGCTTACCGTTACTAGTCCAATCTTGTTTCGACGGTATTGTGGGATGAAGCGCCCGGACCGACCTTACACGCATTTCACGTGAGACAGGTTCCACCGATCGACATGCACTTGGTGCATAAGGTGGCTAGCGGGTGCCGCCTCCCACTTTAGTCGGAACGGATTCGATGAAAAGGGTCCTTATGAAGGGTAAATAGCAATTGGCATATCACGCTGTGGTTTTATGAGGTAAGAAACGTTTGCTAGAAACCCATAGCAGCCACGTAAAACATGCAAACAACAATTAGAGGACGCCTAACTTGTTTTTGCAGGTATGCTATGTGATGTGATATGGCCAAGAAGAATGTGATGAATGATATGTGATGTATGAGATTGATCATGTTCTTGTAATAGGATTCACGACTTGCATGTCGATGAGTATGACAACCGCAGGAGCCATAGGAGTTGTCTTTATTTATTGTATGACCTGCGTGTCATTGAACAACGCCATGTAATTACTTTACTTTATTGCTAACCGTAGCCATAGTAGTAGAAGTAATAAGTTGGCGAGACAACTTCATGGAGACACGATGATGGAGATCATGATGATGGAGATCATGGTGTCATGCGGTGACAATGATGATCATGGAGCCCTCAAGATGGAGATCAAAGGAGCAATATGATATTGGCCATATCATGTCACTACTATATAATTGCATGTGATGTTTATTATGTTTATGCATCTTGTTTACTTAGAACGACGGTAGTAAATAAGATGATCCCTTACACAAATTTCAAGAAGTGTTCTCCCTAATCGTGCACCGCTGCTACAGTTCGTCGCTTCTAAGCACCACGTGTTAATCGGTGTGATGGATTCTTACGCTCACATACAACGGGTGTAAGCAAGATTTACACGCAGAAACACTTAGGTTAACTTGACGAGCCTAGCATGTAAAGACATGGCCTCGAACACGGAGACCGAAAGGTCGAGCATGAGTCGATAGTAGATACGATCAACATGAAGATGTTCACCGATGATGACTAGTCCGTCTCACGTGTTGATCGGACACGGCCTAGTTGATTCGGATCATGTAATCACTTAGATAACCAGAGGGATGTCTATCGAGTGGGAGTTCATAAGATGAACTTAATTATCCTGAACATAGTCAAAAGACCTTTTGCAAATTATGTCATAAGCTCGCGCTTTAGTTCCACTGCTTAGATATGTTCCTAGAGAAAATATAGTTGAAAGTTGAAAGTAGCGATTATGCGGACAGAGAAAGCTTATGTCCTTAATGCACCGCCAATTGTGCTAAACCCCAAACGCCGCTTGTGGATGTTGCGAACATCGGACATACACGCTTTGATAACTACGTGATAGTTCAGTTAAACGGTTTAGAGTTGAGGCATGAAAGATGTTTTTCAAATGTCGCGAACATATGAGATGTTTCGAGGGCTGAAATTAGGATTTAGGCTCGTGCTCACGCCAAGAGGTATGAGACCTCCGACGATTTTCTTAGCCTACAAACTAAAGGAGAAAAGCTCAATCGTTGAGCTTGTACTCAGATTGTCCGGGTACAACAATCACTTGAATCGAGTGGGAGTTAATCTTCCGATGAGATAGTGATGTTTCTCCAAAGTCATTGCCACCAAGCTGCTAAGAGCTTCGTGATGAACTATAACATATCAAGGATAGAGATGATGATCCTTGAGGTATTCGCGTTGTTTGACATCGCGAAAGTAGAAATCAAGAAGGAGCATCAATTGTTGATGGTTGGTGAAACCACTAGTTTCAAGAAGGGCAAGGGCTAGAAGGGACACTTCATGAAACGGCAAATCAGTTGCTGCTCCAAGTGAAGAAACCCAAGGTTGAACCCAAACCGAGACTAAGTGCTTCGTAATAAGGGAATAGTCACTAGAGCGGAATTACCCTAGATACTTGGTAGATAAGAAGGCTGGCAAGGTCGATAGAAGTATATTGATATACATTATGTTAATGTGTACTTTACTAGTACTCCTAGTAGCACCAGGGTATTAAGATACCGGTTCGGTTGCTAAGTGTTAGTAACTCAAACAAAAGCTACGGAATAAACGGAGACTAGCTAAAGGTGAGTCGACGATATGTGTTGAAGTGTTTCCAAGTTTGATGTGATCAAACATCGCACGCTCCCTCTACCATCAAGATTAGTATTAAACCTGAATAATTGTCATTTGGTGTTTGCGTTGAGCATAGACATGATTGGATTATGTCTATCGCAATACGGTTATTCATCTAAGGAGAATAATGGTTACTCTGTTTATTTGAATAATACCTTCAACCTTCAATGGTCTTGCACCTAAAGGAATGGTTTATTGAATCTCAATCGTAGTGATACACATTTTCATGCCAAAAGATATAAGATAGTAATGATAGTACCACTTACTTGTGGCACTGCCATGTGAGTCATATTGGTATAAAACGCATGAAGAAGTTCCATGTTGATGGATCTTTGACTCACTGCTTTTGAAAAGTTTGAGACATGCGAACCATGTCTATTGGTGTATATGCATGAAGAAACTCCATGCAGATGGATCGCTTGGACTCACTTGATTTTGAATCACTTGAGATATGCAAATCATACCACATGAGCAAGATGACCTAAAAGCCTCGGTTTCAAGAAGATGGAACAAGATAGCAACTTGTTGGAAGTAACACATTTTGATGTGTGCAGTCCAATGAGTGCCGAGGCATGCAAAGTGAATATCATTATGTTCTTACTTCACAGATGATTCGAGTATATGTTGAGTATATTTACTTGATGAAACACAAGTCTGAATTATTGAATGGTTCAAGTAATTTCAGAGTGAAGTTTAAGATCATTGTGACAAGAGGATAAAATGTCTATGATATGATCATAGAGATAAGTATCTGAGTTACGAAGTTTTGGCACACAATTAAGACATTGTGGAAATTGTTTCACAATAATACCGCCGAACACCATAGTGTGATGGTGTGTCCGAACATCATAGTTGCAACCTATTGGATATGGTGCGTACCATGATGTCTCTTATCGAATTACCACTATCGCTCATGGGTTAGGCATTAGAGACAACCGCACTCACTTTAATAGGGCACCACGTAATTCCGCTGAGATGACACCGTATGAACTATGGTTTAGAGAAACCTAAGCTGTCATTTCTTAAAGGTTTGGGGCTGCGACGCTTACGTGGAAAAGTTTCAGGTTGATAAGCTCGAACCCAAAGCGGACAAAATGCATCTTCATAGGATACCCAAAACGGTTGGGTATACCTCCTAATTCAGATCCGAAAGCAATAGGGATTGTTTCTTGAATCGGGTCCTTTCTCGAGGAAAAGTTCGTCTCGAAAAGTTGAGTGGGAGGATGGTGGAGACTTGATGAGGTTATTGAACCGTCACTTCAACTAGTGTGTAGCAGGGAACAGGAAGTTGTTCCCGTGGCACCTACACCAATTGAAGTAGAAGCTTATGATAGTGATCATGAAGTTTCGGATCAAGTCACTAACGCACTCGTAGGGTGACAAGGATGCGCACTACTCGAGTGGTACAAGAATCCTGTCTTGAAGGTCATGTTGCTAGACAACAATGAACCCACGAGCTATGGAGAAGCGATGGTGGGCCCAAATTCGACAAATGGTTAGAAGCCATGAAATCCGAGATAGGATCCATGTATCAGAACAAAGCATGGACTTTGGTGGACTTGCCCGATGATCGGCAAGCCATTGAGATAAATGGATCTTTAAGAAGAAGACGGACATGGACGGTAATGTCACCTTCTATGAAGCTCGACTTGTGGCAAAGAGTTTTTCACAAGTTCAAGGAGTTGACTACGGTGAGATTTTCTCATCCGTAGCGATGCTTAAGTCCGTCGGAATCATGTTAGCACAAGCTGCATTTATGAAATCTGGCAGATGGATGTCAAGACGAGTTTCCTTACCTTTACGTAAGGAAAGGTTGTATGTGATACAATCGTAAAAGTTTTGTCGATCCTAAGGATGCTAAAGGTATGCTAGCTCCAGCGATCCTTCTAAGGACCGGAGTAAGCATCTCGAGTTGGAATGTGCACTTTGATGAGATGATCAAAGATTTTGGGTTTATACAAAGTTTATGAGAAACTTGTATTTCCAAAGAAGTGAGTGGGAGCACTATAGAATTTTCGATGAGTATATGTTGTTGACATATGGATGATCGAAATGATGTAGAATTTTCTCGAAAGCATATAGGGTTATTTGAAAGATGTTTTCAATAGAAAACCTGGATTGCTTATTTGAACATTGAGCATCAAGATCTATAAGGATAGATCAAAATGCTTAATAATACTTTCAAATGAGCACAAACCTTGACATGATCTTGAAGGTGTTCAAGATGGATCACCAAAGAAGGAGTTCTTGCCTAAGATGTAAGGTATGAGGTTAAGAGTTAAAGCTCGACCACGGCAAAAAGAGAGAAAGGACGAAGGTCGCCCCTATGCTTTAGACGTAGGCTCTATAGTATGCTATGCTGTGTACCGACCGAAGTGTGCCATGCCATGAGTCACTCAAGGTACAAGAATGATCCAGAATGGGGATCATTGGACAGCGGTCAAAATTGTCCTTGGAGTAAATAAGGACATGTTTCTCGATTATGGAGGTGATAATGAGTTCGGCGTAAAGGGTTACGCCGATGCAAGCTTTAACACCTATCCGAGTGACTCGAGAAGCAAACCGGATACGATAGTGGAGCAACCATTTGGAATAGCTCCAAGTGGAGCGTGAAAGCAGCATTTACAATATGACATAGATAATTGCGAGTACACACGGATCTGAAAGGTTCGCACCGCTGACTAAAACCCTCTCACAAGCAAAACATGATCAAACCCCGTAACTCATTGAGACTTAATCACATGGTGATGTGAACTAGTTTAAGACACTAGTAAACTCTTTGGATGTTGGTCACATGGCGATGTGACCTATCGCTGTTAATCACATGGCGATGTGAACTAGATTATTGACTCTAGTGCAAGTGGGAGACTGTTGGAAATATGCCCTAGAGGCAATAATAAATTAGTTATTATTATATTTCCTTGTTCATGATAATCGCTTATTATTCATGCTATAATTGTATTGACCGGAAACATCAATACATGTGTGGATACATAGACAACACCATGTCCCTAGTAAGCCTCTAGTTGACTATCTCGTTGATCAATAGATGGTTACGGTTTCCGACCATGGACATTGGATGTCATTGATAACGGATCACATCATTAGGAGAATGATGTGATGGACAAGACCCAATCCTAAGCCTAGCACAAAGATCGTAGTTCGTATGCTAAAGCTTTTCTAATGTCAAGTATCTCTTCCTTAGACCATGAGATCGTGCAATTCCGGATACCGTAAGGAGTGCTTTGGTGTATCAAACGTCACAACGTAATCGGGTGACTATAAAGGTGCACTACAGGTATCTCCGAAAGTGACCATTGGGTTGACACGGATCAAGATGGATTTGTCACCCGTAAACGGAGAGGTATCTCTGGGCCCACTCGGTAGGACATCATCATATGTGCACAATGTGACCAAGGGGTTGATCACGGATGATGTGTTACGGAACGAGTAAAGAGACTTGCCGGTAACGAGATTGAACAAGGTATCGGTATACCGACGATCGAATCTCGGGCAAGTACAATACCGCTAGACAAAGGGAATTGTATACGGGATCGATTGAGTCCTTGACATCGTGGTTCATCCGATGAGATCATCGTGGAACATGTGGGAGCCAACATGGGTATCCAGATCCCGCTGTTGGTTATTGACCGGAGAACGTCTCGGTCATGTTCGCTGTCTCCAACCCGTAGGGTCTACACACTTAAGGTTCGGTGACGCTAGGGTTATATAGGAAGCTTGTATGTGGTTACCGAATGTTGTTCGGAGTCCCGGATGAGATCCCGGACGTCACGAGGAGTTCCGGAATGGTCCGGAGGTAAAGATTTATATATGGGAAGTCCTGTTTTGGTAACCGGAAAGGTTTCGGGCGATATCGGTAATGTACCGGGACCACCGGGAGGGTCCCGGGGGTCCACCAAGTGGGGCCACATGCTCAAGAGGCATACATGGGCCAAGTGTGAGAGGGCACCAGCCCCTAGGTGGGCTAGGGCGCCTCCCACCATGGCCCATGCGGCTAAGAAGGGGAGAGGGGGCAAACCCTAAGGGCAGATGGGCCCTAAGGCCCATACTCCCGCGCTCCCTCTCCTCCCCTTGTGGCCGCCACCCATTAGATGGGTTTGGGGCTGCCGCCTCTAGGGTTGGGAACCCCAGAGGGGCGCACCTCCTCCCTCTCCCCTATATAAATAGAGGCCTAGGGCTGCCCATAACACATGAGAACTTCTCCTCTCGCTGGCGCAGCCTGCATCTCTTCTTCCTCCTCTCCCTTGGTGCTTGGCGAAGCCTCGCTGGATTGCCACGCCTCCATCACCACCATGCCGTTGTGCTGCTGCTGGATGGAGTCTTCCTCAACCTCTCCTCTCTCCTTGCTGGATCAAGGCGGAGACGCCACCGGCTGTACGTGTGTTGAACGCGGAGGTGCCGTCTGCTCGCACTTGATCATCGGTGATCTGAATCACGACGAGCACGACTCCATCAACCCTGCTCACTTGAACGCTCGCTTAGCGATCTACAAGGGTATGTAGATGCACTCTCCTTCCCTCGTTGCTAGTTTCTCCATAGATAGATCTTGGTGACACGTAGGAAAATTTTGAATTTCTGCTACGTTCCCCAACAGATAGTGCTTAGCGGCGACTAACCCCTAGCTTAGAGGTCGAGTGTGCGTCTCTTTGCCGTTCTTTTGTCTTCTTTGGTTCGCAGGACTCACTGATATCCTTGCCGGATCACTTGAGGACGAAAAAGGAAAGAGGGACAGACCGGCATCTGGACCCCGGCAAGCCAGTATTGCCGGGGGCTGCAAGTGCAAAGATTCACCCACGGCAAACCAGAGTTGCCGGGGCAACAACTTCAGATAAGTTCTCCATCCCTTATCATGCATTCCCTTATGGACTGAGGTATGTGAAACCTCGTTTTTTCCCAAAGCTACCGTGCTCCCCTAAAAACTCTAGGCCCTAGGGCTCGTTCCTAGGGCCAGGCTTGGTCGTAGTCACGGCAGCAAAAGGATGAAACGAGGAGCCTGAACCCACCTCATCCCTGCCTCCGCCAAAAGCGTGAGAAAGGTCGAGCGAAGTGGGAAGATGGCAGGGCCTGTTGCCGGGCAAGGAAATGTTTATCTTGGGGATGCCAAGGATTTACTCCTTGTCGTGGGTTCTACCCACAAACAAATGACCCGGCAAGCATCCCTTTTTCATTAAAAACATTCCACTCAGGTACAGCCCATGGGGAATGAAAAACATGAATGATGGGATTACAAGTTTTAAATTCAGCTAAGGCCCAAAGGCTTACAAACTAAAAAGAGATAAGGTGCCCAGAACCCCTTTCTTGTCCCTCTCCTCAGGAGGCAGGTCAAGGAGGCAAAAAGGGCAAAAGGGGCGCCTAGGCGAGCTACGAGTGGCAGGAGACACCAAGAGAACATCTCGGTGGCCGTCCGAAGGCTGGATGGTGATGGCGACGCCGGAAGCAGAGCTCGAAGACGAGGCGGCAGGACGTCAAGACGCTGTCGAAGACGCCGGTGCTCACAGATTCGATTTGACGGCCTTGCCGCCCGCCCTCTTCCTCTTCCGCAGCCTCCCAACGCCTGCCGCCCAAGGAGACAACCCCGAGAAGTTCAGGAAGCCGGCGACACGGATGATGGGGTCGCCGGTGCCGCACGGAGCGGCGCCCGACACCTAGTCGGACCCGTCATCCTGGCGCCTGCTCCCCTCGTCGTCGCTGCCGCTGTCCTCCTCGCCACTCCTGCTCGAGGAGGAGTCTTCGCTATCAGAAGAGCTCTCCACGCAGCACCTTGCCCGAGTCCCGAAGCACCCGAAGACCTTGACGGAGATGAGGCTGCCCTCCACCAGCATGAAATGGAGAGTGAGCCTCGCCGTCAAGCGGTGAATATGAGCGAACGTCTTCCACCCTCGGGAAAGATACATCACGTGAGGGGCTGGGAAGTCGACGCGAACTCGTGTACCGCTGATCCAACAGCCCCTCATGTGCAGTCGCAATGACTCCGGCGGATCCAGCTCCATCTCGCTCGCGAATGGAGTCGGGAGACGAAGGCGACGGCGAGGTGGCCGGCGCAGCCTGACGAAGAACTCGCAAGGGTCATCCCCAATATGGCCCTCCATGGGGAGGAACCATCATGGCGAGACGAGGCGCGCCGCCTCAACTCATCTTCCCTCGAAGCCTGCCTCGCCCCATGGCTCGCTTCTCCCTTCCCCTCGCGGCTGGCTCTGCCACCGCAGGTGCAGGAGAAGGAAGGACGCGTTGTCGAGCGGCGACCCTTGCCGCCATCGTTGAAGGGCCAGGATTCCCTCTCTCCATGGCGGATGGAGGAGGGGGGAGCAGAAGCTGAAGGAAGGAGAAGATGGAAGAGTGCGGAACGCCATCCCCTCCCTCCCGCTCTTTATAAAGGAACGGGGTGGGGGCTCGGCCGCCCCGCTCAGCCAATCAAGACGCGGAAGGCGCAGGGAACTGGGACCGACCCGCTGCCACGGCCCGCGACGGCCCGGTTTCCCGCCTCCACCATTCGCCACCCTAAGTGCATGAGCACCACATGGCAGGCATGCGGGACCAAGGCGACGGGTGAGGCGACCTCTCCCCACCTCGTGATCGTGGGGAGTGGACGCCTTGAAGACCACGCCGCCCTGTTCAAGAATGGGTCGCGGCCCGCCTCCCTCCATTTATGGGGAAGGCGCGAATCGTCCCCTTTACTACGACGTGACGCATGCGCGCAGAGCTCAGCCCCGCGCATGCCGCCCACGTCATGCACGCCTCCCCACGCCGAGCCACGCGCGGGAGGCATGGGAAGCGCAGCGCGCGAAGAGACTTACCACGGTAAAAACCAACCCGCCTGCCCGCACACCGTTTTTGGGCCTAGCCCAACTACGCAATTGCGCTTACGTGTGGCCCAGGCCCGGGGGCTCCTGTGAGTGTACAAAAAGAGGGGTACACTTTTTGTACACCTATAACTATGCACGGGCAGTCTGAGCCGCGGGCACCACCGCACTGAGCAAGGCAAGGGTGGTCAGCCAAGGTAAGGCCAAAGCTCGAAAGGAGCAGAACGACGCCAAGACCAAGACCACAAAGAGCAAAGGGGACGAAACGGACTCCCCTGGCAAGATCCTTGCCGGGAGGCGGTTTTAGCAAACCAGGCAAGACCCTTGCCGGGGCAGCTCGTCCCACTTCTACGGAGCGATTCACCCTTGAGTCCACTACCCCCATGGGGCAAGGATTCGGGAGACATCCCCGTGGTGGCATGCAGATCTTTGTGAAGACATTCAAGATCAGATACACACTATAAAAGATGACGACCCTTGGCGGGATCCCAGCCATGGAGGACGACAAGGCCCCCGGCAAGCGCCTTGTCGGGGATGACAGCAGGCGCCACGGCAAGACCCTTGCCGGGGCCCCGGCAAGGCCCTTGCCGAGGCTACGGCGAGTCCCTCGCCAAGGACACCCGTAGGGCCACCATCAGGCCCACGCCAATCAAACCTCCACCACCGTTCGCATGCAGCTGCAGACCCAACCAGTTGGGCAGGCACCTGCGTGGCGGCATGCGGACCTTCATGGAGACCCACCACTGTGCCACCTCAGCTGCCTGCCTGCCTACATGGCACCACGGGCATCGCTGGCCAGGGCGCGTGTCAACACGAAAGGGAGCGGCGACGGACGAGACAGGGCCCTCCCCCGTCCCCGATAAAGCAAGGACACCTAGGCAAGACGCATTTAAGGCGCCTTGTCATGTAATGCGAGGGATAAACTCGCATCACTGTACCCATTCCACCTCCTGTGTGCCACTGTGGCAACCCCTTTCCCTATAAAAGGAGGCCTGAGGCGACCAGGAGGGGGATTCAGCTTTTTGGAGCTCTGGAGGCCCCATTGCTAGTTCAAGAACACAGATAAACAAACCACCAAAGCAGGAGTAGGGTTTTACGCATCATTGCGGCCCGAACCTGGATAAAGAAACCGTGTGCCGTGATGATCCGCTCTTCTCACGACCCCGCGCCCCGCAACCGTAGTAGGGATTCTTGTGATCCCATAGGTGTCATCCTCGCACCGACAGAACCGGGGCATGCATGGAGACCAGGCGTAGGGGTCATTAGTGCTTGAACAGACAAGTGCCCAACTAGTTATGTTATATCACATGGTTAGTAAGAAACATCTTCCAGGGAGAATAGTTCCGTTAGGGGTTCCTTTCCCTAGGAGGCATGCCTTAAAGTGCATGTCCGGACTGCGAAAAAAGCAGAAAAGCATCTGGGGGCAGATAAATAAATAAGTGAGAAATCATCTTTAGTTCACCGACCGAATATTCCCTTAAGAATGATAGCTTTCGGCTTCACCGAGTCTGAGGTACACATCCGGCTAACCCGGCAGTAACAATCGCAGAGGTGCTCCCTTTACCGCCTAGCCGAATAATCGGGAACATAGGGGTAAGCATAGGAGCCAGGCAACCCAGCTTGGCCAAAACTTAATTCATATCGATGCATATAATGGTGAATAAAAGGTACATGCGGAAGTGTGACACATGTGTTAGGCATGAAGCCCGTACAAATAAGCTTTTGTTAAAGAAGCCTCCAGGTATAATGAGCGCGGATAGCGCGTCAAGTGTGTGCGAACAATGCGTGAACGATCCTTTAAAGGCTATAAGAGAAAAGGAGGGAGAAGGAGAGAAATATAAGACAGGTAATGTGTAAAAAACAGACAGAGGAAGGAGACGAACTCAGAATCCGGCACTAGGCGTAGAATCTTCGGAGACGGGCTGCGTTCCATGGGTTCGGCTCGAATCGGTTATCCGATGCATCTCGTAGACGGTATGCTCCACCGGTCAGGACTTGGTCAATAATAAAGGGACCTTCCCATTTGGGCTTGAGTTTGTCATTTTCTTGTCCGGCAGCGAGAACTAACTCGCCAACATTGTAAGTTTTGGCCCGCATTTCGCTTTGATATCTTCGAGCCTCGTTGTTGATAGAATGCGAACGGGCTTTTGCCACGCCACGCCCTCCTCCAAGGCGCCCAACTGTCCTGCCGATCGAGCTCGGCTTCTTTCCTCGCATATGCGCACGCCGAGGTGAGTCATGAATTATATCGCAGGCAGAACTGCTCTCGCGTCAGATACCATAAAGAATGGTGTGAACTGTGGTGCGATTCGGCGTGGTCCGCAGCCCCAGAGTATGGAGTCGAAGCCTCTACCAAGTGCGGGTTAGATTTCTTGAGGGACCGCACTAATCTGGTTTGGTTCCGCCATGATTAGACCATTCGCCGCCGACTTGACCGTTAGTTTGAGGGTGCTAGATCAAGCATAGTCGAGCTTGATGCCCATGTTTTTGCACCGAGTTTGACCTCGTCACCGTGAAGTTCGTGCCGCTATCAATGATGATACTGTGGGGACGGCGTAATGGTGTACGCACTTCGATATGAAGTCTATCATCGTCCGGATTCGCCGCCTTAATGTGCTTGGCCTCTATCCATTTGGTGAATTTATCCACCATGACCAGAGGTATTTTTGCTTGCGGGTTCCTCCTTTAAGGGGTCCAACCATGTCAAGCCCCTGCACCGCCAAGGGCCAGGTGATGGGTATAGTTTGAGGGCGGTGGGTGGCATGTGGCTTTGATTAGCAAAGAGCGGCAACCGACGATCGTTGGACTAAGTCCCGAAAGATCCGCCCGGCCGCCGGCCAATAAAATCATGTATAGAAGGCCTTGCTTACAAGGGCCCGGCTGCGGCGTGGTGCCCGCCGAAGTTCGCATGAATTTCAGCCGAAGATTCCTCCTTCCTCTTCGAGATACACCTTTGAAGGACTCCGTGGTGCTTTTCTTATAAAGCTCTCCTCATGGACTTTATAGGCTTTAGATCGCCGACTATGCAGCGTGCCTCGCTTTGGTCCTCGGAAGTTCCTGCCTGGTTAGGTAGGCTAGGAATGGTTTCGTCCACGGGGCGATGACTGCCATTATTACGTGGGCTGACGATGTTACTTCGTTGGCAGAGCCTCCAATTGTGTCGGAATGTTCATGTCGGGCAGTGCGGTTGGGTCCGAGCTGTTATTTCCGGACTCCCCTTCCCATAATATGGATGGCTTGAACAACCTCTCTAAGAAGATATTGGGGGGGACGGCATCGCGCTTATGCCTAATGCGTGCTGTGACGCTCTGCTGCTCGATTGTTTTCCCGAGCTATATAGTGAAATTCAAGCCCTTCGAACCGAGCTGACATTTTTAAGACGGTGCTGCGATAATGTGACACCCCAAAAAATTTAACTTTTGTTTTGTTAATTAAAACCTTGCCAGGAAATTTAACTTTCCTTTTTCTTGGTTTTTCTTGTTTTCAAAACCATTCTTTTCTTGGTTATCTTGGAGTTGTTCCCTAAGATGGAAAATCTTTTACTTATAATATTGGACTTGTTTACCCTCTCAAGAAAATCTTTTCTGTTATCAGAAGAATTAATTATATAATATTCTTCTTGATCTTTCTTTTCTTGAAAAATGGTTTCCCCATAGTTTATTGGTCCCATTTGTACTACAACCCTTTTATAAATTCATTCAAAAATCCCACCATAATTTGGACATGTCATATGGAGTTTTCGAACCACTTTTGTGCAAAAATATTTTCTACCCATTAAATATTTTGAGCTCTACACCATATTTTCAAATCTGGTCCAGAGAGCATTTTTACACTACAACCTATTCAAATATTTCTTTAAAACTTCTACCAAAATTATGGGATATCAGTAAGGGCATATTATTAAACTTTATGCAATAACCTAATGTTGTTCTTTGGAAAATTTGAGTGAACCATCCTCTTTTCCATTCTGGTCCAACTTGAGGTTTTGTACAACAACCACCTTTTTAGTTGCTCCTTGATCCATGATTCCTTTTCCTACTTGTAGTCCTCCTTGCAAAACCCTTAAGTCCAGGAGAGTGGACCCATTGGATGATTCTAAGTGCATGCAAACATGCACTGTTCTTTCTGTCCAGAATTGAAGTTTTGCAAAACTTGCACTAGCAAGTTTGTGCTTTGAGCAAGCTAACCTCACCACCATCTCTTTCATCCAAAGAGACCATGATGTGGGAGATTTGGCCACCCCAAGCATTGCCTATGCCCTTGGCATTTTGACAAAAACCCTGAGTGCATAGCCCGATTTGGCATGATCTCAAGTTTTCATTATGAACTTGGCCACCTGACCTAACCACCATG
Organism: Aegilops longissima; assembly: GCA_021605205.1. Taxonomy (NCBI): domain Eukaryota; kingdom Viridiplantae; phylum Streptophyta; class Magnoliopsida; order Poales; family Poaceae; genus Aegilops; species Aegilops longissima. Next base: position 648,837,753 of record CM038682.1, on the reverse strand, counting down.
CCCATTTACCTTCTGAGTAACCCTACCCTAGCCCTGCTCTTGCCAGCCTCACCATGACCTCTAGCAGGCAAAGTGGCATTTCACGAACACGCCCCGGGCGTGCTCGGCGCGCCAGAAGGCGTGCGGCCAGACGACGCGGCGCTCGAGCTGCCGCGCTCGCCTCAAGACCTGCTCCGCCCTTGGCCAGCAGCTGCTAGCACGCCACGTATCCCCTGCACAGCCACGCCACCCTGACCACCCCTGGCACTCCACAGCGCCACCGTCCGGATGGCCGTTGCGGCTAGCTGACAGCCGCATGCAGGCCCCGACCGTGTCAGCGCCGCCCGAGCCACTCCCGCTCGCCAACAAGACTGGAGCAGTGCTCCGCTCGTCCGCTAGCTCCCGCCGCCATCCTCAGCCCCGCCACGTCCCCGTGCCGCTACAGAACGTCGGTCGCCGGCGATCTTATCCCCACCGCCGTGGAACCGCCTTGGCGTGCCTATTTAAGAGGCTCCGAGCCCATACAAGCACTCGGGCAGCATCACACCATCCTCCTAGTTCCCCCGTTGCCGGCAATTGAGGGAGAAGAGGCCATCTTCGCCAACTCCGCCAGTTCGCCACCGCCCTCCTAGTCCGCTCGCACAACCAGAGCGCCCCCGCCATCCCAACGCCACCAGACGACTCCACTCCTTCTTGCGGTGCCACCTGCACTTCACCTGCGACGGAGAGCCACCATAACCGCAAACTCACTTCGCTCCCGAAACCACCGGCCGCCGCGAAACTCGTCGACGGCGAATCCCTCCACCTCCGACAACCTTGCAACCACCGGAAGGATCGCCCCAGATCCGTGGATCCATCCCCGCCCTCAGCTCCCCACAAGGACCCGCCGTTCGCCGGCGACGGTTACCGGAGTCCCGCCTCCGCCGGGACAGAGGAAGAAGAGGGAGGTGGATCATCAAACGACCAAGGCCAGGCAGGCCCTTGCCGCTGACTCGCGCATCGCCCACGCTGGAGTAAGTGGAAGCGTAAACCTAAAATACGCTTTCGACGTGTTCGTGTTTTATTGAAACGTTTTCTTTTCTGTTTCTTTTTTTAAAATAACAGATTTGACTAAACTTTGAGTGGCTGTAACTTTTTAAATATAACCCCAAATAAATTGATTTTTTTTCTACCTCTCTCAAATTTGACCTAGTTTATTTTAAGATTTATTTGAAAAAATTTCAAAACAACTTTTTGTGCTGTTTTGAGTCTATGTGTTAATTCAAATTTATTAAAAATAGGACTTTTGGAGAAGAAGAAAGCTTGCAAAAGTTTCTAGGGTGCAACCTGCCTCTACGAAAACTGAAGGCAAGCATTCTGAACCCGGCATAATATTTTTGGTCTGTTCGTTGACACGTTTATAACACCACCTCATTTCGGAATACTCGTTATTTCATGTGATATGATCATTTGCATGGATGCATTTTAGTGATCTCCTTGTTGTTGTAAATGATTATACTTGTGATGGTAGGCATTCCCATGTGCCTTGCATGCATGCCGGAAAGGAATCCGGGAAAGCCTCTGCCTTGGGTAGGCGTGAGCTTGTCGCCGGCCCCCGTCGGGATGGTTATGTCCGGTATGGCATGGCAAGGTATAGTGAGTGGTACCTTTGTTGGTTGAAATATATCATTGTTATATATGTCATGCGAGGAATTTATGAACCTCCTGAGCCGACCATATATCGAGTCTTGTTCCAGTAAACCCCCCATACTTGCTCCGTACTACCACTTGTCCCTACAAAAAGTAGGGTACGGTTCATCCAACACAACCCCTTTCAAGCACACACCGCATGAGAGGCCATGGTGGAAGATATCGGTTGAAGCGGTAGGCATGCCACCTGGTCCGGGGCATGGGTGTTTCCTGTTGAGACCGAGAGGGGAGGCCACCCCTTAGAGCGCGCGTTATAAATTTGATCCCATGCTACACGAGGTTGTAGCCTCCCCACTTAGAGTTTTGCTTAACAGTGTCATGGGTGATTCCACACGGGTAAGTTAAGTTGGTGTGTGCAAGTCGGTGTGTTTTCAATTAAAAGATCATAGACGGAATTAGTCCCGAAGGACTAAAGAAATCCATTACTCGTGGATAAAGAGTACACCCTCTGCAGAGATTAAACCTATTCAAATAGCCATGTCCTCGGTTAAGGATTCCAGTCTAGGATGGGTCAAGTAGCGGTCTTAGTATCAGTCTTAGGAGGAAAGCTACTAAACCAGAACTTGGTTTATGATTCGTGACTTGTGATGATGATGATGATTATCATTATGGACTAACCCCTTTATATTATTCGAATTATTGAGTATCCCTGGGACGGTTCTACCTCCTGGATATTCACTGTATTCATTTTATAAGCCCTTTATGTGGTGTCGCTCAGACGCCCGACTGCGGCATTGCATCTGTTCATTTATAAGCCCTTTATGTGGTGTCGATCAGACGCCCGACTGTGGCATTGTTTCTGTTTATTTATAAGCCCTTTATGTGGTGTCGCTCAGACGCCCGACTCTGGCATTGTTTCGTTTATTTATAAGCCCTTTATGTGGTGTCGCTCAGACGCCTGACTGTGGCATTTGTTTCTGTTTATTTATAAGCCCTTTATGTGGTGTCGCTCAGACGCCCGACTGTGTCATTTGCTTCTGTTTATTTATAAGCCCTTTATGTGGTGTCGCTAAGACGCCCGACTGTGGCATTTATTGCTGCTCCGTCATTACATATTGGTGGTCACTTATTAATAATCCACATGTATGTACCAAGGATTTCATTTCTTTATGACTGACGTTGTGATCATAAAATGTTCATCAAGGCATGATTTTTGATTGTTATATTATACCTGTGTTCAAAATGTTTGCGAGTACATTCAAAGTACTCACTGGCTTGTCCCTGGCTATTGTCTTAGCCAGATTTCCTGCATGGAGAGGAGCGCTGTGACGACCGCCCCGGAACCTAAGCAACGGTGATAGCAGCCTCGCGAAGATAGGAGTTAGCCTGGTCAGCTGTTCCCGTGGGAAATGGAGTTCCACTGTTGATCCACAAACCGCTTCCGCCATCAACCACTAGAAACCATTTGTTGTACTCACAGGCCAGAATGGTCTTGTGCTACATACCCTGTAATTTTTTTGCTTGGATTTTCTGTACCGAGTTGATGCCTCATCAGCTAACAGTAGTCCTGGGGCTGATGAGCACGACGGCCATTTACTGGAATTTAGTATCCGGAACATCGTATTGTGGGAGAACACGTGCTTGCCGTATTTAATAGGCCTGGTGAAGGTGCCTCCAGATTGGGCGAGCCGGGAGAACATCATCAAGAACCTTCTTGACATTTGTGTAGTCTACGCTCGATCGACCGTCCGGTCGAAATACGTGGCCATGGAATATTTGGGGCTTAGGAGGATGAGCGCAATGTGTCACCGCAGAAAACACGGAATGTTAAAAGAAAAACGATCAAATCTAAGAATTCATATGTTACGGGCGGTTGAGGGGAGGACTTACTCGGAAAGTAAGGCACGAGGAAGTTATCCTTATCTTGGTTTGCCGTAATTATGTCTTCGAGGTAAGAACTCACGACTTGCGGTCCCCCCGCTGCCCAAGATCTTGGCACGCATGTAGAAGGGGTCGACTATCACGATGTCCGGGTCTTGTCGCTAATGATCCGCATCTCCATACTCAGCTTAAAATAGCCGAACGAAGGTGTAGTGCAGCGGATGAAGGTTCAACATAGCGTGATGTCATCAAACCGCAGGACGATCGTGACGCCCGATGGAGTTATCCACAAAGCCCTTGCCCTCCGCACCTTGGCCACGAAAACCGGTATGCCACATCCATCTCTCGAGACGCCGCTTCCAAAGAAAGAACACTGTCATGCAGACTCCGATAGCACCGGTTGCAGCATTGAGCATATTTGTCGGTAGCATCGCCTACCCGCCACATGCACCTCCTCGAGATATCCTCAGTGAAGGTGGCCCGCCCCGAGCACGGATCGCATCGGTGCCGGGCTGGCCCGCACCTTGTTAGTCTTTCTTTGCGTGCCTTCTTCTTCTCCTGTAATGGGACCGAAGTTCTGCTCACAGCACCGCCTTCTTGAGTGTGTTGGGGCTGATATTTCGCACCTCGCCTATCCGAGGCTCGGTGAAGTCGGCAGTCGGAGGCGCCTCTCGAGAGCCGAACGGCGACGACGCCTGCTGCAACTTGGCTTCTCCATGGTACCAGCTAGATCACGCACGCCTTTTGTTGGGTTGGGTTCTTGAGAAGGAGGCCCCATGAAGTCGCCACCGCACTCCATGATCGGCAAAGTACTTGATCGACGCTGGCAAATGTATCGTCGTGCCGTCGCTCGATCCCCGTGCCATATGCATGTTTGGATCCAGCGGCATAGGGATGTCCGCACCGCTGCGGCGGTCTTGCCATGGGGCCGACTTGGCGCCGCACGACTGGTGGTGCTGTCTTTGGGGTGGTGTCCCCGCCCCAAACGAACCGCTCTTCGCCAAAGCAGGGCCAGCTCAGCAGCGCCGAGGGTCATCACGTCATCATCGCCGGCCCCGACGGGTCGAATCGGAGGTAACAACTCGTCGCAGCCCGGCAGCACCCGAGCCAGCTTGAACCCTAAACAAGTTGGGTGGCATCCGGGTACCATGGAACAAGGTTGCCGGTTGAACGATTTTGCCCTTGGCGACATCGACCAACTCGTTGTTCACGGCGCGTGAGAGTGCATGGAACGTCGCGGCGCCTCGCGAAAACATGTAAGGCGCCAGGATGCCCAACAAAGGCAAGGAGATGAAGTCCTCGATCGAAAGAGGCTTAATTAGTTACCGTGATGATGGCGCCGAGCTCGGCTAAGGTCGAGGCACCGCCAACGGCGGCGCGGCAGTTGACGGAGGGGCCGCTTGCTGCAGAGGTGGCGGTCGGCGACACCCGGTGCATTAAGCTCCGTGCGGCGCCGGAGACACTAATGCCGCCTCCTCCGAGACACCAATGGCCCCGCCATTGCGTTCAGTGAGTTGCTGGCCGTGAAGCTAGGAATCGGGCGGCCCTGCTGGCCGCCCGCAATCCACGACTCAACCCTCGATCAAGGTAGGCACAATGGCGGTGATCGTCGCCCGAGTTGTTGTTGCACTTGCTCTTGGACAATCTCCGAATCCGCGCCACCTGTGCCTTTGAGTTCTTGAACCTCACGCTACCTGGCTTTCCGAGCTGGTCTTTTTCTCCTTTCGCCCACCAAAGTGTTATAGTATGACGACCATTTTGTCGACAAGCCTTTGGCGGCCACACGACCAGCCGACGCCGGCTTCATCGAGCTTATCCTTGTTCTTCATTACATTCAACGCCCTATTTAGAGTGGTGTCCCAAGGGTTGCTTTAGTCGACCCAAGACTATCGCTTTCAAATCGCTGCGGAAGGAATGTGAACCATTTAGAAATTTGGCTTCGTTAATTAGAATGCAACCATATGGAGCTAATTACGGGGTGTATTCCTTACGTAACAAGCTCAAGCGCCTGGTCTTCGGATCCGTGGTAAGCTCCTTTGTTTTCGGGTCCTTCTTGTACCGGGCCCCGACAAAGTTCCTGGTCTGCTTGTCACCAGATTTATCAAGAGGGCGGTAGGCCTTGCTCGCACAGTCCGCCTCCTCCTTGTCCCATATAGGCTCCGCCACTCTATAACCGCGGAACGAGTGTGTGTTCCCTAAGTTCAGCTCCCACATTTCTTTCCCCACCGACTTGATTCGAGTTTGCGGTGCTCGAGCAATTGATCTTGAAGTCGTAGTAGTCATCTTCGGTGATCGAAGGATTTTTCTCCTTGATCTTCTCATAACTCTCACCTTTCTCGATCATTCTCTTCACATTGCTTTTCCAAGTAGACAGGGCCTTGCTCATCTTCGTGAGGGCAGCTTTGTTCACTTTATTACCTTTGAGGCTTGTGTTTTCAAATTCAGCGGGAACTTGTATCGCTCGTGCAGCTTCGTGAAGAGGAGGTTGCGCAAATTCCCTCGGTGAGGATGCCTCGTGTTCTCGGTGTTGATCGAGACGGTGCTCGGAGAATGCACCCGAGCTGAAGCGAGTACCCTTGACTATTCGCTCGGCGCGCTGGATTCCCGCCGGAGTCCAATTCAAGAACTTCCTCCTTGAGGGTGCGGAGCACGGTCGGGCGCCGGTCCTTCCGCTGCCTCTTCGGTTGGCTGCCATCTATGCGCGCGCCGCCATCATCGATGGTGGCATCCTCGGCGGCACCATCGGTGGTGGCATCGGTGGGGTCATCCTCGGCGGTACCATCGCTGGTCTCAGGATCGATGGGGAAGGCGGCGTCCTCATACAAGTGAGGTTGTTCCTCCATCTCTGGGACAGCTCCTGAATGCCTTGCCGCCCAACCCCGGCCTCATTGTTGTTGGCCATGTTTTCTCTAAATAGGAACAAAGTTTGGTCAAAAGTTGGTTATTGTCAAGGAACAAGATCATGGTCTCATCATTTAGGGTTTGTCGACACCGAGGCATCCTGAAAGCTAAGCTTTTATCATTGAGGGTTTTTCGACGCCGAGGCACCCTAAAAGCCTAAGCTTTCATCATTAGTCACAAGTACCTGCCCATGCATTAGTCACAAGTATTTTATATGTCCTATTTTTAGCAAAGTCATGCTAAAATTCACGGAAAATTTCAGCATGACCTTTGCTGAAAATAGGACATATGGAGTACCAATTTTTGGAACGGAAGTTAATCGACATTCCAGCCAACTCAAGGGCCTCTCGGTGGACAAGGCAAAAAGGCCTTCGTCACAACATGGAAAATACATTGGCATGTGAAGAGGTGAAACAATATATGCATCTCCAAGCAGATCATTCAACATTTTGGACAAACCACTACAAGCAATACCGGATCGAATAACTTTTGCTGTGTATTAGAGTTCTGCTTGCTTTTATTGTTTCCACCCTTTATCAGACGTGGTTTATAGTGTCCCGCAGAAAACTCGCTTTTGAGTATGTGTGAAGAGAAACTTTCCTAGTATTTACTCCTTTCGTTCCAAAACACTTGTCGTTGTTTTAGTTCAAATCTGAATTAAAACCAAGACAAGTATTTTGGAATGGAGGGTGTAGTAACTTAGTTCAAATCTGAATGTCAACTCCAAGGACCTGCATGTGGTTTCAAATGAGCAGGCTCAACCAAGCTTGTGGCTTCCGCCCGATAGCCATGATGTCGAGATGAATGTTGATGGTGGTTTCTCAAATTCGGTGACGGTGCAGCTTTAGCGGTGATTTGTAGAGATAAAAGGCGACTTTTCTTCGTGCATCCGCCATTATATATGAGGGCCTCCTGGATCCTACAGTTCTTGAAGCACAAGCATGTAGTGAGGCCCTTTCGCTTGCTATGGATCTACAAGTTCAGTCTGTATGTGTTGCTTCAGACAGCTTGGAAGTGGTGACCAATATAAAAGCTGAAGTTCCATGCCGGTATTTTGCTATCTTGCAAGATATAAAGTACCAAAGGAGTTTTTTTCAGGATGTAAAGTTTATTCATGAAACTAGAAAACATAATGGGGAGGCCCTTGCCTTAACAAAGGTAGATGCTTCCCTTAGCCCTGGGCGCCATGTGTGGCTTACTTGCTTGCTTGATATCATCTGTATCCCTATGTGTTTGAACGTTTAATAAAAGATGAAGTTGGCTAAAAAAAGCAGCTTCCGAGTAGTAGCAGGACAATGCACTTTAGCTTCCGAGTAGTAGCAGCAGCAGTGCACAGCGAGGTGCCGCCGCCTTAGCGCAAAAGGCCAGCCAGGGTGCCGCCGCCTGTGGCTGCCGGGGGCTGTGGCGGCAGGGCCGGTGCCGCCGTTGTCAGGTGGTCTCTTTTGACAATGATTTTCAGAGGTGGTCTCTTTTGACAATGATTTCACTAAGGTGGTCTCTTTTGACAAAAACTCCCACAGACCTTCACAATCAACATTACAAAAAAAAATTGTGCGTATATATACTTTTCTGATCCGGGTTAAATTGTGCAGAAAAGCTACTCCAGAACATCATTTAACCAGAGATCCACTTAATGGATACCTCTCCTTCAGAGATAAGTACTCCCTTTAGCAACCAACAGAAACTAACTTAGACCAGCAACCAACTCTCCGAAAACCGTTTGATGAGACACAATACAAGGTAACTTTAGTCAGGTTCTGTAGTTTTGCCATCTTGATTTGTTACTTGGCTGAATTCGGGAACTGGGATATATAGCAGGATTAGTATTGCAGTCTGAAATTCAGAGCTGCTCAACTAAACATCTTGGACCTGCTGAACATGTTTGTGTGCTCTGTTGCCTGAAATTCAGAGCTAGGATACAGCACTACTTATGTTTCGAACATAGATATATCTGTGATTCACAAGTTAATAATGGCCCCGACAGTATATAGCAGAATGGAGGGTGTAGTAACTTAAGAAATTTGACTTACAAACAGCCTAGAGATTCAATTAATTTGAAACGGAGAGAGTAATTGAAAATTATGCAATTACTCAAAGCATGTATCTTGATGTTCGCAAGTGACAGTTATGCAACCGGCAATTATGTGCCCCAGTGATATATGCAAAGTTGATACTTGTGCATCTACATAAGCACTGCTATACGATTCCTAATACATTCATTAGGTGTTTGTAAAAATAAATCTATATAATTCAGGCATCTAATATCTACGCTATGCATCAGAGCTTGATTTTGACCGCATATATACACTTATAAACACTGCATCCTTGATTTGGGCAGCAGCATAAATTGGACAGTGCACAACTTGCTAGAGGTGAAGACTTTAGAGAACTGGGGTCGGGGAGTTGCAACACTTACCTAGAAGGGAGGTGGCCGGGGAGGAGCTCCGGGAGGGAGAGGTCGAGGGCGGCGTCGCGGAGGTCGGAGAGGTCGCTGAAGGCGCTGGCCGCGACGGGCGCCGGGTGAGCCCCAGAGGAGAGCGCTGCGCGTGACGGCCCACGCTGGCGCCTCGTCCGACGGGCGGAGGCGGAGGAGGTGGAGGCGGAGCGGCCTTGGGCTTGGGCTGGGCGGAGAGGCGCCGGAGGAGGAGCGGGGCGGGCGTCGAGGCGGCGTCGGGGCGGCGTCGAGGCGGCGGGGCAGCAGCGTCGGGAGAGGAGAGGGAAAGGGGATCGAGGGTGAGGGCGAGGGAGAGGAGAGGGGAAGGGGATCGAGGGCCGGGGAGGAAGTATGGATGGTGGGGGCGGCACAATACTAATGGCGCACCACACCTCGGTGCACCATAAGTACATCCATACTAATGGAGTTCTTCTGTGGAACGGACGTCCTTTAGGTAGGGTGGTCCTGCTTCTTCTTGTGGTGTATGCTGCTACTTCATCATCCTCGTCATGTTCGATCCTCGGTCGCCAGATTTGTCGAAGTCTTGCTCATTGGCTACTCCATCCATTACGATGATCTTCCTTTTGCCTCTCCTCACGACAACACGACCGGGCTTTGACAGTCGGTAATGAAGAAGCATTGGTCAACTTGGGAAGCCAGTACCATGGCTCATTTTTCGCGGTGACATTTGCGCCATGGTCTTGGATTTGGCTTCGTATAACCATGGTGGTGAAATACCGGTCTTCTTTTAGGACGCTCTTCGCCCATCCGACACGGAACATCGACCTTCTCTCCAAAGATAGCTCAGCTCCCAGATCTCCTCGATCCTTCCGTAGTATTTGTCCTTGTCATTACCGGTGTAGGATTCCATCGTTACCCCGGAGTTCTGATAACCATCGCTCTTCATGTCCTTGGCCTCGGTGTAGAATGTAACGCCTCGGATTCGATGCGCCAGGTGTCCGCCAGTTATTCGCCGTCGTTGCCATGTCATTTGCTTGCGTGTTGCATTTTGCCATGTCATCATTTGCATTTCATATCATGTCATCATGTGCATTTCATTTTGCATACGTGTTCGCCTCATGCATCCGAGCATTTTCCCGCTGTCCGTTTTGCAACGGCACTCCTATGTCTCCCGGCGCCTTTTACCTCTTTTCGTATGCGGGTATTAAACTTTCTCGGAATGGACCGAGGTTTGTCAAGCGGCCTTGGTATACCACCGGTAGACCGCCTGTCAAGTTTCGTGCCATTTGAGGTCGTTTATACTCCAACGGTTAACTGGGTAACCGTGAAAGCCCCTTCTCTTTGCAGCCCAACACCCCTTCCAAACTGGCCTAAAACCCAGCAAACTCCCTCCATGCTCTCGGTCGCTCGATCACGATCGTGGGAAAACCGCACCTTATTTGGACTCTCCTAGCTCCTCTACCTATATATATGTGCTCCTCCCGGATTTTTCGCAGACGAAACCCTAGCCCCTCCTCTACTCGCCGGACATGTCCGCCGCTGTCGGACGTCCCGCGCCGCCACCTCGGACCAGTGAGCCGCCACCTGTCCCAGAGGTCAATCGCGCGCCGCAGCCCGCCAGGCCCAGCAGCCGGCCCTGCTGGCCCAGCCGCCACCGCCCGTGCTCTGCGCCCCTCACGCCGCCTTCCCTCGCCCGGCCGCCGGTGCGCCGCCGCCGCCCGATCCCTCGCCGCCCGCCTCCCGCTGCTCCGCCCGGCGTGCCTGGCTGCCTCCGCCACCCGGCACCCCGGCTCCGCCCGCGCCGCCTCCCGCTGGGTCACGCCGCCGTGCCCGCCGCCATCGCCGCCTCGCCGCGCTCCGGCAGAGAGCTTCGCCGGGCGAAGCGCCTCGCGCCGTCGCCTCCCGGGGCTCGCCTCCGGCCTCGCCAAGCTTCGGATCCGGCCCTCCCCAACCTCCTCCGCCATCTTCCTCAGCTCCGGCCGCCGTCCCCGTCGTCTCCGGCGAGTTCCGGCGATCATCGTTTTCCGTGCAAGCGAAGGTTGACCCCCGAAAATCCCTAAGTCCCGAGTTTATTTTGCATTATCTTGCCATATTCATCATGCCATAACTCTCTGCATATTGCTCCGTTTCATGCGTGTAATATGTCAAATTGTTCGCCTCGACGAGTACATCATTTCATCTCATTGCATCATTTTCATTTGAGCTTATCTTGATGCCCGAAATGCTGTTAGAAGAGTGCTATGTGATGTTAGTTTCAGATTCTTATCAGAACATGCACTTTTGTCATTTTTGCCATGATTGATGTGTGCACCCTATGAACTTGAGTCCTACATGTGTTTTGTAATATGCCATGCCATCTTTACAGGGGTGTATTCCATGTAGTTTTGTGATCTCTGTGGTGACTAGCACAAGCATGCAAACTAGGCTTCATGATGTTGCTGATTTCAGCCCTGTTCTGCTGATATTTTTATGCCATGTTAACTTGATGCTACCAAGAGATCCATGCATATTTTGAGATACTTCAGTAAGGATGTTTTGAACATATGGTTATTCTATGTCCATCCATGCCCTTGTTTGCAATTATGGAGTGCCATAGCTTGAGTCAATCGAGCTCTACTTTTGCTATAAAATGTTTCCTGGCAGATTGTTTACATGTTATGCAATTTTGCCAAGGTTGTTGTAGTTGATCCAAGCATGCTATGTTGTTGTTCTTGCCATGTATAGCTTCTATGCCATGTCTTCTTGCTGTGAGTTGCCTTTCCATGCCATGTACTGCTCTGTGGTGAGTGGTTCAAGCTCACTAACATGCCTACTTATTGTTGTTCCTGCCATGTATGAATCTGTAATATAACTTGCCATGTTTACATGGGTGCCATCATATTTTCTGATCTTTTTTGGCTTATGGTTAGTAAGGGACTTTTGTTCTATGAGATTAGTAGTTTCATGCCCATGCCTTTTGTTTTCTTGTTGAGGTCCTGTAGCTTGTTGTTTTGATGCTTGCAATATGCCTAGTTGCTGTTTTGGGCAGATTGTTGCTATAACTTGTATAGAGTGTATGTGTTGAACCGTTGCTCCGTTTTGAGTGTGCTCTATATGAAACTTGCTTGATTTTGCATGTAGCTTCATATTATCATGTTGCCTCCATGTTTTGAGGTGTTTGATTGATGTTTGTATGCATTTTGCATCAATGCCATGCTTATCTTGTTTTGCTCATATCTTCTAAACCGTAGCTCCGAATTAAATGAACTTTATATGTAACTTGACTAGAATTTCGTGTAGATCATCGTGGTGCATCTTAACTTGCTGTTTAACAACTTGAACATAAGGTTTATTCAGATCTGGACCAATTTCGAAATTTGCATATGAGGACTTACCGGAATTGTTATATGTTGTTTCCGGCCTTATTTAAACTTGCCTTGATGTGTTGCTCTTGTTTGCATCATCTCTTGCCATGAGTAGCTTCATGTAGCTTTGTCATGCATCATGCTTGTTGTGCATCATGCCTTGTTCATGTGTGGTGTGTTTACTTTGTTGTGTGCTTCTTCTTGTTAGTTCCTGTTTCGTTGCGATCGTGAGGATTCGTTCGTCTACGCTTGGTTCGGCTTCATCCGTTCGTCTTCTTCATGGACTCGTTCTTCTTCCTTGCGGGATTTCAGGCAAGATGACCGCTACCCTGGATCTCACTACTATCATTGCTATGCTAGTTGCTTCGTTCTTTCGCTATGCTGCGCTACCTATCACTTGCTGCTCAAGCCTCCCAAATTGCCATGAACCTCTAACTCGTTGTCACCCTTCCCAGCAAACCGTTGTTTGGCTATGTTACCGCTTTGCTCAGCCCCTCTTATAGCGTTGTTAGTTGCAGGTGAAGATGAAGTTTGTTCCTTGTTGGAACATGGAGATGTTGTTCCTTGTTGGAACATGTTTACTTGTTGGGATATCACAATATATCTTATTTAATTAATGCATCTATATACTTGGTAAAGGGTGGAAGGCTCGGCCTTATGCCTGGTGTTTTGTTCCACTCTTGCCGCCCTAGTTTTCGTCATATCGGTATTATGTTCCTGGATTTTGCGTCCCTAACGCGGTCGGGTGATTTATGGGACCCCCTTGACAGTTCGCTTTGAATAAGACTCCTCCAAAGAAGGCCCAACATTGGTTTTACCATTTGCCTCACCACCACCTACTTTTCCCTTGGGAGTCGCTCTCTCGAGGGTCATCTTTATTTAGCCCCGGGCCAATGCTTGTCTAAGTGTTGGCCCGAACCGAGTAGATCATGGGGCCCCTCGTGGCAACTCGAGGTTTGGTTTTACTCGTAGGATGTCTCATCTGTGTTGCCCGAGAACGAGATATGTGCAGCTCCTATCGGGATTGTCGGCGATCGGGCGGTCTTGCTGGTCTTGTTTTATTGCTGTCGAATGTCTTGTAGCCGGATTCCGAGACTGATCGGGTCTTCCCGGGGAGAAGGAATATCCTTCGTTGATCGCGAGAGCTTATCATGGGCTAAGTTGGGACACCCCTGCAGGGTTTGAACTTTCGAATGCCGTGCCCGCGGTTATGTGGCAGATGGGAATTTGTTAATATCCGGTTGTAGTAAACTCAAGTAAACTCTTCTAAAATACACCAACCGTGTAGCGAATCGTGAGTGTCTCTTTTCGGGTTGATCGAGAGGAGAACACGGTTTCGGGTTATGTCGACGTAAGTAGGAGTTCAGGATCACTTCTTGATCATTACTAGTTGACGACTCGCCTTTGTTTCTCTTCTCGCCTCATTTGCGTATGTTAGCCACCATATATGCTTAGCCGCTGCTGCAACCTCACCACTTTACCCCTTCCTTTCCCATTTAAGCTTTGTTAGTCTTGATACCCATGGTAATGGGATTGCTGAGTCCTCGTGGCTCACAGATTACTACACCATCAGTTGCAGGTGCAGGTTTGCGATGATCATGACGCGAGAGCGATGTTTGCTTGTTTGGAGTTCTTCTTCTGCTTCGTCTTCGATCAGGGGATAGGTTCCAGGTCGGCAGCCTAGGCTAGCAGGGTGGATGTCGTTTGAGTTTCTGTTTATGTTTCATCCGTAGTCGGATGTTGATCTCTTGTATATGATGTTGATGTATTCTTGTGGCATTTGTGCCTTATGTATGTATCCCTACCTATTATGTAATGTTGATGTAATGATATCCACCTTGCAAAAGCGTCTTCAAGATGCGCTTCTATCCTTGGTGGGACCTTCGAGTTCCTTTTGGATAGGGTCGCATCTTGGGCGTGACATAGAATGTGTAGTCGTTGATATCGACGCCTCATAGGTCATCAGGTTGTGCTCGGCTACTGTGACAAGGCGAATATGAGTTGTTCTTCCGGAAGAATCCTCATGTAAAGGGTACGACGAAGCTTCTGCTTGAACCAACGCGTGAAACATGAGTTGTGCTCTTTGATTATATCTCCGTCATCCTCTGTTGGCCTCGGTCATTGCACGCCTTCTTAATAAAGGTTTTGTGCTCTACCACCCAAGGATCGACCACGTCTATGTGTTGTAGCGCGACTAGGTTTGCTCTTTCAAAGTCGGCGAGTCGACCCTCTAAGTCGACATGCATTTCGCGGCGACCCTCACGGTGACCCCATCCAGTGAGCCTGCCAAGGTGCCTATTGACGGGCAGACCAACGGGGTTCTCAATGCCTAGATAATTCGTGCAGTAGGAGCTGCACTCTTCGGTCAGAAAGCCCCTGGCTATACTTCCCTCTGGACGTGACATGTTGCGAACGTATCCTTTGATGACACCATTCATCCTTTCGAACGGCATCATGTTGTGCAGGAACGCCGCCCAAGTTGGATGATATCCTCCACTATATGGACCAGCAGATGCACCATAACGTCAAAGAATGCGGGCGGGAAGTACATCTCAAGCTCGCATAGTATCACCACGATCTCTTCCTGTAGCCTTCTGAGTTGCCTCACGCCAATCGACTTCCGAGAGATGACGTCGAAAAAGTTGCATAGGCCAAATAGCGTTTCACGGACGTGCGCGCCCATGATCCCACGGATTGCAACCGAAGTATCTGCGTCATCAAGACGTGATGATCATGAGACTTCATCCCATCGAACTTCGCTTCACTGGGTCTAGGTATCGCTTATCTTCCCTCACAGAATCAGAAGGAAGTTTTACTCCTAGGAGGCAGGTGAAAACTGCTCGATCTCCTCCTGACTTAGAGTGAAGCACGCGGGAGGGTAGTCATTTCCGGTCTTCTTGGCCTTTTTGCCTTTGCGACGACTTACTGTGGCCTGCTTCGCCTCATCATCATCATCATCATCATCATCATCATCATCATCATCATCATCATCATCATCATCATCATTAGCGTGAAGCTCCTGCCTGATGCCCATTGATTTCAAGTCTGCCCTTGCTTTCGTCCCATCTTTGGTCCTCTCTGGCATGTTGAGCAGGGTACCAAGCAGACTCTCGGACACGTTCTTCATGATATGCATGACATCAAGGCTGTGAGGCACACGGTGGATCTTCCAGTACGGCAAGTCCCAGAAAACAGACCTCGTTTTCCATACCTTCAGCAGCTGCTCTGGCGCTTTTCGCTTCTTCCCGGCTCAGCGCCTTTTGCTTCTTTCCGGCAAAGTGGGTAGTCTTTCCAATTTTTCAACAGCTTGTCTATTTCCTCGCCGCTCCTCGACAGGCGTTTTGGGTTCGATTTCACCATCGAACAGATCCTTGCGTTTCTCCACGGGTCATCGTCGCGAAGCCACCTTCGATGTCCCATGAACACGGTTTTCAAGACCGGGATCTCTATCTAGCTGGTGATACGTTGTGTCATCCATGCACCTTACGCATCTAGAAAATCCGTGGACTACCTGCCCGTGAGATATCCGTAATCGAGATAGACGTGCATCGCCGTGAGCAGTCGCGGCTCTCATAGGGAAATATTCTTTCTGCGGCGCCCCACGTATTGGCTGGCGTTTTCCACAGCGTGTCAAGCTCCTCTTCAGCAGCCCCAGATATGATTGATGTCGTTCCTTGGTTGTTTCGCCCTTCAATTAGCATACTCATGTGAATGTACTTCCTCTTCATGCACAACCAGGGGAAGGTTGTACATCCACACAAACACAGGCCAGGTGCTATGTGTGCTTCTCTCGCTGCCAAACGGATTGACTCCATCGGTGCTCGTGCCCAGCATGATGTTCCTTGATCCTTCCCAAATTCTGGTTCTTGAAGTTCAACGCTTGCCACTGGCTCGCATCCTTAGGGTGACTCAGCATCTTGTCTATTTTATCTATCTCCGGATCATTTGCGTCATCTTCTCGCTTCTTCTCCTCCCTATCCGCGTGCCAACGCAGGAGCTTTGCGACCTTAGGGTCCGCGAAATACCGCTGCAGACGAGGAGTGATCGGAAAGTACCACACCACTTTTCGAGGAGCTTTCTTCCTCTTCTTGTATCGAGTGACGGCGCAAACCGGACATATGGTAGACTCCGCGTGCTCGTCCCGATAAATGATGCAATTGTTCATGCACACATGGTATTTCACGTGCGGTAAATCCAGAGGACACACGATTTTCTTAGCCTCCTCCATACTGGTCGGGCACTTGTTCCCTTGGGAAGACGTTAGTGCGTAATGACATGTTCTCATCGAAGCACGCGCCGGTCATTTTGTGTTTTACCTTCATCTCGAGCCATGAGCGTTACTTTCAAAGCGGGTATCCTCGGCCTGCATCCTTCATACAATGGAGTAACGCGCCTAACTCAAGTTGATCCATCTTGGCTTTCTCTCGGCGGCAGCTCTTGCGTTATCCGTCTGCTTGAGAAGCAGCTCTTGAATATGAGGGTCCTGCACCCAGCCCATCAATGGTCCAGCGTCGTCTGCTCCGCTGGCATCATCATCTTCATGATCA
Organism: Aegilops longissima; assembly: GCA_021605205.1. Taxonomy (NCBI): domain Eukaryota; kingdom Viridiplantae; phylum Streptophyta; class Magnoliopsida; order Poales; family Poaceae; genus Aegilops; species Aegilops longissima. The sequence goes on along the minus strand of CM038682.1, from coordinate 648,821,077 downwards.
TGCCCATCGTCTGCTCCGGCATCTTCCTCATCATCATGTCCTGCATCTTCTACATGATGACTATGTACAACATCACCGTCGTGATCATCTCCTGGGGATTCTTCGTCTTCTCGCCCGCCCGAGCCGCGGTGGTTGTCTTGCTGCCCTTCCCCATTTCTTGCCCGGCCCCCATGGACGACTTCGCAGTCATCTTCATCACCTTGCCACCGATAGCCATCCATGAAACCACGCAAGAGCAGGTGGTCCCCACCTGCCCGAATCCGGGTCCGCAATAAGGCTCTTCACTTGCATCTTCGACACGGACATCTTATCTCCGTCTCGTTCTTTTGAAGCATCTCGCCTTCACGGACCTCAAAAACCTATTCACGATGCCTTCGGTCATCGTATGGACCATGGTCGTCATGGGTACAATAAACGATATTTTAGAACCAAGAAAAATTTGGCATGACTTTCCTAAAAATAGGACTAAAAGAATGCTTAATGCCAAAATTCTCGCTTAAACGGAAATGAATCAACATTTCGCAAAATATTGGCAAATATCGCATTTCAAATACGGTACACCTCCAAAGACAAATACATATGCAACACCACAAACATATGCAACACGCTAACATACATAGATCTAGCTAGGCCATAAAAAGTGCATGTGCACATTGTTGTAGGGAGAACAACATAAATATAGCTTCCCCCCTTACTTACCTATCAAAACAAGGTAATTTAACCACTTAATTTGAATGAATCTATGGTGGCAATGAGGTGAAAAAGAGGAGGCACCCGAGACAAGGAGGAGGTGGAGAGAATGAAGTGGGGAGAAAGTGAGTGTGGGTAGGGGAGAGGCTGTCCAAAATATCTTGTTGCTGCCCACTTACTAATGGCGCACCAACCCTAAATGCGCCATTAGTAACCCAGGTTACTAATGGCGCACCTTCTGGTGGTGCGCCATTAGTAGTTTAAAAAAAATATACTAATGCAAGATTGTTCCAAAGGCGCCATTACTAGTTTAAACTAGTAATGGCACGGTGGAGCAGGCGCCATTAGTAGTTTTGCAAAAAATTAATAAAAATATAATAAAAAACAACATTAGTGGCGCACTTTCGATAGTACGCCATTACTAGTTACAACTAGTAATGGCGATCGAGTCCTGGATGCGCCATTAGTATGTTTGGACAAAGCACTAGTTCAAAAAATTTGATACTAATGGCGCACCTTGGGCCAGTGTGCCATTAGTAGTTTCCACTCTAATGGCATATCAGAAGGTGGTGCGCCATTAGTATATACTAATGGCGCACCGCTTGTCTGGTGCGCCATTAGTGTCAATCCCATCTATAGCCCTTTTTCTAGTAGTGTCCGTTTGATATTCCTTTCCTACGAAACTCAAAAGCAAGGAAAAAAAACAGAAACTAGCACTGGGCTCTATGTTAATAGGTTAGTCCCAAAAAATCATATAAATAGCATATAAATGCATTTAAAACATCCAAGATAGATAATATAATAGCATGGAACAATAAAAAATTATAGATACTTTGGAGACGTATCAAGCAAAAACTTAGGTTCAACCAAAACTGACCTATCATTGTTGAAGAAGAAGGGTGGGATGCCACCCGGGGCATCCCCTGAAGGAAATATGCCCTAGAGGCAATAATAAAGTTGTTATTTATATTTCCTTATATCTTGATAAATGTTTATTATTAATGCTAGAATTGTATTAACCGGAAATTTAGTACATGTGTGAATACGTAGACAAACAGAGTGTCACTAGTATGCCTCTACTTGACTAGCTCGTTGGATCAAAGATGGTTATGTTTCCTAACCATAGACATGATTTGTCATTTGATTAAACGGGATCACATCATTAGAGAATCATGTGATTGACTTGACCCATTCCGTTAGCTTAGCATTTGATCGTTTAGTATATTGCTATTGCTTTCTTCATGACTTATACATGTTCCTATGACTATGAGATTATGCAACTCCCGAACACCGAAGGAACACTTTGTGTGCTACCAAACGTCACAACATAACTTGGTGATTATAAAGGTGCTCTACAGGTGGCTCTGATGGTACTTGTTGAGTTGGCATAGATCGAGATTAGGATTTATCACTCCGATTGTCGGACAGGTATCTCTGGGCCCTCTCGGTAACGCATATCACTATAAGCCTTGCATGAAATGTAACTAATGAGTTATTTGGGGAATGATGTATTACGGAACGAGTAAAGAGACTTGCCGGTAACGATATTGAACTAGGTATTGAGATACCGACGATCGAATCTCGGGCAAGTAACATACTGATGACAAAGGGAACAACGTATGTTGTTATGCGGTTTGACCGATAAAGATCTTCGTAGAATATGTAGGAGCCAACATGAGCATCCAGGTTCCGCTATTGGTTATTGACCAAAGACATGTCTCGGTCATGTCTACATAGTTCTCGAACCCGTAGGGTCCGCACGCTTAACGTTCGGTGACGATCGGTAGTATGAGTTTATGTGTTTTGATGTACCGAAGATAGTTTGGAGTCCCGGATGTGATCACAGACATAAAGAGGAGTCTCAAATTGGTCGAGACATAAAGATTGATATATTGGACGACTATATTCGGGCACCGGATGAGTTTCGGGGGTCACCGGATATTTATCAGAGTGCCGGGGGGTTATGGGAACCCCCGGGGGATCTAATTGGTTAACATGGGCCTTGTGGCAGAGAAAGGAGAGGGCCTAGGGCTGCCCCCCCCCCCCAGCTTGGGAGTCCGAATTAGACAAGGAGGGGGGAGGCGCCCCCTCTTTCCTCCCTCTCTCCCTCTCCTCCGCCCCCACCCCCCCTTCCTCCTTCCTAGTTGGACTAGGAAAGGGGAGTCCTACTCCCACTAGGAGGAGGACTCCCCCTCTCCTTGGCACGCCCCAAGGCCGGCCGGCCTCCCCCTTGCTCCTTTATATACAAGGGCGGGGAGGGGGGGGGGAACCCTAGGACACACAAGTTGATTGTTACAAGCCGTGTGCGGTGTCCCCCTCCACCATATTCCACCTAGGTCATATCGTTGCAGTGCTTAGGCAAAGCCCTACGCCTGTAGCTTCATCATCACCGTCATCACGCCTCGTGCTGACGAAACGCTCCCTTGACACTCAGCTGGATCATGAGTTCGCGGGACGTCACCGAGCTGAACGTGTGCAGATTGCGGAGGTGCCGTACGTTAGGTACTAGGATCGATCGATCGTGAAGATGTAAGACTACATAAACCGCGTTTTCATAAGGCCTCCGCTTACGGTCTACGAGGTTACGTGGACAACACTCTCCCCGCTCGTTGCTATGCTTCTCCTAGATAGATCTTGCAGGATCGTAGGCAATTTTTTTGAAATTACTACGTTCCCCAATAGTGGCATCCGAGCCAGGTTTATGCGTAGATGTTATATGCACGAGTAGAACACAAGTGAGTTGTGGGCGATACTAGTCATACTGCTTGCCAGCATGTCATACTTTGATTTGGCGGTATTGTTTGATGAAGCGGCCCGGACCGACATAACGCGTACGCTTACGCGAGACTATTTCTACCGACATGGTTCGCACACAGGTGGCTGGCGGGTGTCAGTTTCTCCAACTTTAGTTGAATCGAGTATGGCACGCCCGGTCCTTGTTGAAGGTTAAAACAACACATACTTGACGAAATATCGTTGTGGTTATTGATGCGTAGGTAAGAAGGGTTCTTGCTCAGCCCGTAGAAGCCACGTAAAACTTGCAACAACAAAGTAGAGGACGTCTAACTTGTTTTTGCAGGCATGTTGTGATGTGATATGGTCAAGACATGGTGCTAAATTTTATTGTATGAGATGATCGTGTTTTGTAACGAAGTTATCAGCCACTGGCAGGAGCCATATGCTTGTCGCTTTATTGTATGAAATGCAATCGCCATGTAATTGCTTTACTTTATCACTAAGCGGTAGCGATAGTCGTAGAAGCAATAGTTGGTGAGACGACAACGATGCTACGATGGAGATCAAGGTGACGCGCCGGTGACGATGATGATCATGACGGTGCTTTGGAGATGGAGATCAAAGGCACAAGATGATGATGGCCATATCATATTACTTATATTGGTTGCATGTTATGTTTATCCTTTATGCATCTTATTTTGCTTAGTTCGACGGTAGCATTATAAGATGATCTCTCACTAAATTTCAATGTATAAGTGTTCTCCCTGAGTATGCACCGTTGCGAAAGTTCGTCGTGCCGAGACACCACGTGATGATCGGGTGTGATAAGCTCTACGTTCACATACAACGGGTGCAAGCCAGTTTTGCACATGCAAAATACTCGGGTTGAACTTGATGAGCCTAGCATATGCGGATATGGCCTCGGAACACTGGAGACCGAAAGGTCGAACGTGAATAATATAGTAGACATGATCAACATAGTGATGTTCACCATTGGAAACTACTCCATCTCACGTGATGATCGGACATTGTTTAGTTGATTTTGATCACGTGATCATTTAGATAACTCGAGGGATGTCTATGTAAGTGGGAGTTTGATACGTCTCCAACGTATCTATAATTTTTTATTGTTCCATGCTATGATATATTCTGTTTTTGATGATTAATGGGCTTTATTTTACACTTTTATATTATTTCTGGGACTAACCTATTAACCCAAGGCCTAGTGCAAATTGCTATTTTTTTGCCTATTTCAGTGTTTCGCAGAAAAGGAATATCAAATGGAGTCCAAACGGAATGAAACCTTTGGGAGAGTTATTTTTGTAACAAACGTGATCCAGAGGACTTGGAGTGGACGTCAAGAAACGAACGAGGAGGCCACGAGGCAGGGAGGCGCGCCTGCCCCCCTGGGCGCGCTCCCCACCCTCATGGGCCCCTCGTGGCTCCACCGACCTACTTCTTCCTCCTATATATACCTACGTACCCCGAAAACATCCAGGAGCACCACGAAACCCTATTTCCACTGCTGCAACCTTCTGTACCCGTGAGATCCCATCTTGGGGCCTTTTTTGGCGCTACGCCGGAGGGGGAATCGATCACGGTGGTCTTCTACATCAACACCATAGCCTCTCCGATGATGTGTGAGTAGTTTACCACAAACCTTCGGGTCCATAGTTATTAGCTAGATGGCTTCTTCTCTCTCTTTGGATCTCAATACAAACTTCTCCTCGATCTTCTTGGAGATCTGTTTGATGTAACTCTTTTTGCGGTGTGTTTGTCGAGATCCGATGAATTGTGGGTTTATGATCAAGATTATCTATGAGCAATATTTGAATCTTCTCTTTGAATTATCAGTTTGGTTTGGCCTACTAGATTGATCTTTCTTGCAATGGGAGAAGTGCTTAGCTTTGGGTTCAATCTTGCGTTGCTCGATCCTAGTGACAGAAGGGGAAACGACACGTATTGTATTGTTTCCATCGAGGATAAAATATGGGGTTTATATCATATTCCTTGAGTTTATCCCTCTACATCATGTCATCTTGCCTAATGCGTTACTCTGTTCTTATGAACTTAATACTCTAGATGCATGCTGGATAGCGGTAGATGTGTGGAGTAATAGTTGTAGATGCAGGCAGGAGTCGGTCTACTTGTTACGGACGTGATGCCTATATACATGATCATGCCTAGATATTCTCATAATTATGCACTTTTCTATCAATTGCTCGACAGTAATTTGTTCACACACCGTAATACTTATGCTATCTTGAGAGAAGCCACTAGTGAAACCTATGGCCCCTAGGTCTATTTTCCATCATATAAGTTTCCAATCTAATTTTACTTTGCAATCCTTAATTTTAATCTTTATTATAAAAATACCAAAAATATTATGTTATCATCTCTATCAGATCTCACTTTTCAAGTGGTCGTGAAGGAATTGACAACCCCTTTATCACGTTGGTTGCAAGGTTCTTATTTGTTTGTGTAGGTACGATGGACTTGCGTGTGGCCTCCTACTAGATTGATACCTTTGTTCTCAAAAACTGAGGGAAATACTTACGCTACCTTGCTGCATCACCCTTTCCTCTTAAAGGGAAAACCAATGCATGCTCAAGAGGTAGCAGAGTTCTTAAGTAATATGATTAATTGAACTTTAATTTATCATGAACTTAGTCCTGATAGTATTTGCACAACTATGTTGTAGATCAATAGCTCGCGTTGTAGCTCCCCGTTTATTTTTTATATGTTCCTAGAGAAAAATAAGTTGAAAGATGATAGTAGCAATGATGCGGATTTGGTCCGCGATATGAGGATTATCCTTATTGCTGCACAGAAGAATTATGTCCTTGATGCACCGCTAGGTGACAGACCTATTGCAAGAGCAGATGCAGACATTATGAACGTTTGACAAAGCTCGGAATGATAGCTACTTGATAGTATAGTGCACCGTGATTTACGGCTTAGAACCGGGACTTCAAATTTTTTTTGAATGCCACGGAGCATATAAGATGTTCCAAGAGTTGAAATTGGTATTTCATACTCATGCCCGTGTCAAGAGGTATGAGACCTCTGACTGTACTTTGCCTAGAAGATGGAGGAGAATAGCTCAACCAGTGAGCATGTGCTCAGATTGTCTGGGTACTACAATTGCTTGAATCAAGTGGGAGTTAATCTTCCAGATAAGATAGTAATTGACAAAGTTCTCTATTCACTATCACTGAGTTACTAGAACTTCGTGATGAACTATAATATGCAAGGGATGACGAAAGTAATTCCCGGGCTCTTCGCGATGCTGAAATCGGCGAAGGTAGAAATCAAGAAAGAGCATCAAGTGTTGATGGTTAACAAAAACCACTAGTTCCAAGAAAAGGGCAAATGGATAGAAAGGGAACTTCAAGAAGAATGACAAGCAAGTTGTCACTCCTGTGAAGAAACCCAAAGCTAGACTCAAGCCTGAAACTGAGTGCTTCTACTGCAAAGGAAATGGTCACTGGAAGTGGAAATGCCCTAGATAATTGGCGGATAAGAAGGATGGCAAAGTGAACAAAGGTATATTTGATATACATGTTATTGATGTGTACTTTACTAGTGTTTATAGCAACCCCTCGGTATTTGATACTGGTTCAGTTGCCAAGAGTAGTAACTCGAAGCGGGAATTGCAAAGTGAATAGAGACTAGTTGAGGGCGAAGTAACGATGTGTGTTGGAAGTGATTCAAAGGTTGATAAGATCACCATCGCACACTCCCTTTACCTTCGGGATTAGTGTTGAACCTAAAATAAATGTTATTTGGTGTTTGCGTTGAGCATAAATATGATTTGATCATGTTTATTGCAATAGGTTATTCATTTAGGTCAAATAATAATTGTTGTTCTATTTACATGAATAAAACCTTCTATGGTCATACACTCAATATAAATGATTTATTGAATCTTGATCGTAGTGATACACATATTCATAATATTGAAGCCAAAAGATGCAAAGTTAATAATGATAGTGCAACTTATTTGTGGTACTGCCGGTTTGGTCATATTGGTGTAAAGCGCATGAAGAAACTCCATGCCGATGGGCTTTTGTAATCACTTGATGCTTGCGAACCATGCCTCATGGGCAAGATGACTAAGACTCCGTTCTCCGGAACAATGGAGCGAGCAACTGGCTTATTGGAAATAATACATACTGATGTATGCAGTCTGATGAGTGTTGAGGTTCACGGCGGGTATCATTATTTTCTGACCTTCACAGATGATTTGAGCAGATATGGGTATATCTACTTGATGAAACATAAGTCTGAAACATTTGAAAAGTTCAAAGAATTTCAGATTGAAGTGGAAAATCACCGTAACAAGAAAATAAAGTTTCTACGATCTGATCACAAAGACGAATATTTGAGTTACGAGTTTGGTCTTCATTTGAAACAATGTGGAATAGTTTCACAACTCACGCCACCTGGAACACCACTACGTAATGGTGTGTCCGAACGTCATAACCATACCTTATTAGATATGGTGCGATCTATGATGTCCCTTACCGACTTACCACTATCGTTTTGGGGTTATGCATTACAGACAGCTGCATTCATGTTAAGAAGGGCACCATCTAAATCCGTTGAGACGACACCATATGAATTGTGGTTTGGCAAGAAACCTAAGATGTCGTTTCTTAAAAGTTTGGGGCTGCGATGCTTATATGAAAAAACTTCAACCTGATAAGCTCGAACCCAAATCGGAGAAATGCGTCTTCATAGGATACCCAAAGGAAATTGTTGGGTACACCTTCTATCATAGATCCGAAGGCAAGACATTCGTTACTAAGAATGAATCCTCTCTAGAGAAGGAGTTTCTCTCGAAAGAAGTGATTGGGAGGAAAGTATAACTTGATGAGGTAAATGTACCTGGTCTTGAATTGGAAAGTAGTTCATCACAGAAATCATTTAGAGTGATTCCTACACCAATTCGTAAGGAAGCTAATGATGATGATCATAAAACTTCAGATCAAGTTACTACCGAACCTCGTAGGTCAACAAGAGTAAGGTCGGCACCAGAGTGATAATGTATTCCTGTTCTGGAGGTCATGTTACTTGACCATGACAAACCTATGAACTATGAGGAAGCGATGATGAGCCCAGATTCTAATAAATGGCTTGAGGCATGAAATCTGAGATAGCATCCATGTATGAGAACAAAGTGTGCACTTTGGTGGACTTGCCTGATGATCGGCAAGCCATTGAGAATAAATGGATCTTCAAGAGGAAGACAGACACTGATAGTAGTATTACTATCTACAAAGCTCGAATTGTCGCAAAAGGTTTTCGACAAGTTCAAGGTGTTGACTACGATGAGATTTTCTCACTCGTATAGACGCTTAAAATATGTCCGAATCATGTTAGCAATTGCCGCATTTTATGAAATTTGGCAAATGGATGTCAAAACTGCCTTCCTTAATGGATTTATTAAAGGAAAGTTGTATATGATGCAACCAGAAGGTTTTGTCGATCCTAAAGGTGCTAAAAAAATGTGCAAGCTCCAGCGATCCATCTATGGACTGGTGCAAGCATCTCGGAGTTGGAATATACGCTTTGATAAGTTGATCAAAGCATATAGTTTTATACAGACTTATGGTGAAGCCTGTATTTACAAGAAAGTGAGTGGGAGCACTACAGCCTTTCTGATAAGTATATGTGAATGAAATATTGTCGATTGGAAATGATGTAGAATTTTTTGGAAAGCATAAAGGAGTGTTTGAAACGAGGTTTTGACCTCGGTGAAACTGCTTACATATTGAGCATCAAGATCTATAGAGATAGATCAAGACGCTTGATATGTTTTTTCAACGAGTACATACCTTGACAAGGTTTTGAAATAGTTCAAAATGGAACAGTCAAAGAAAGAGTTCTTGCCTGTGTTGCAAGGTGTGAAGTCGAGTAAGACTCAAAGCCTGACCACAGCAGAAGATAGAGAGATAATGAAAGACATTCCGTATGCCTCAGCCATAGGTTCTATAAAGTATGCCATGTTGCGTACTAGACCTATTGTATACCCTACCCTGAGTTTGGCAAGGGAGTACAATTTTGATCTAGAAGTAGATCACTGGACAGCGGTCAAAATTATCCTTAGAGGACTAAGGAAATATTTCTCGGTTATGGAGGTAATAAAAAGTTCGTCGTAAAGAGTTAAGTCGATGCAATCTTTGACACCGATCTGGATAACTCTAAGTCACAATTCGGATACATATTGAAAGTGGGAGCAATTAGCTAAAGTAGCTACATGCAGAGCATTGTAGAAATAGAAATTTGCAAAATACATACGGATCTGAATGTGGTAGACCCATTGACTAAACCTCTCTCACAAGCAAAACATGATCACACCTTAGTACTCTTTGGGTGTTAATCACATAGCAATGTGAACTAGATTATTGACTCTAGTAAACCCTTTGGGTGTTGGTCACATGATGATGTGAACTATTGGTATTAAATCACATGACGATGTGAACTAGATTATTCACTCTAGTGCAAGTGGGAGACTAAAGGAAATATGCCCTAGAGGCAATAATAAAGTTGTTATTTATATTTCCTTATATCATGATAAATGTTTATTCTTCATGCTAGAATTGTATTAACCGGAAACTTAGTACATGTGTGAATACATAGACAAACAGAGTGTCACTATTACGCCTCTACTTGACTAGCTCGTTGGATCAAAGATGGTTATGTTTCCTAACTATAGACATGAGTTGTCATTTGATTAAACGGGATCACATCATTAGAGAATGATGTGATTGACTTGACTCATTCCGTTAGCTTAGCATTTGATCGTTTAGTATATTGCTATTGCTTTATTCATGACTTATACATGTTCCTATGACTATGAGGTTATGCAACTCCCGAATACCGGAGGAACACTTTGTGTGCAACCAAACGTCACAACGTAACTAGGTGATTGTAAAGGTGCTCTACCGGTGTCTCCGATGGTACTTGTTGAGTTGGCATAGATCAAGATTAGGATTTGTCACTCCGATTGTCGGAGAGGTATCTCTGGGCCCTCTCGGTAATGCACATCACTATAAGCCTTGCAAGCAATGTAACTAATGAGTTAGTTGCGGGATGATGCATTATGGAACGAGTAAAGAGACTTGCCGGTAACAAGATTGAACTAGGTATTGAGATACCGACGATCGAATCTCGGGAAAGTAACATACCGATGACAAAGGGAACAACGTATGTTGTTATGCGGTTTGACCGATAAAGATCTTCGTAGAATATGTAGGAGCCAATATGAGCATCCAGGTTCCGCTATTGTTTATTGACCGGAGACATGTCTCGGTCATGTCTACATAGTTCTCGAACCCATAGGGTCCGCAAGCTTAACGTTCGGTGACGATCGGTGACAATCGGTATTATGAGTTTATGTGTTTTGATGTGCCAAAGACAGTTCGGAGTCCCGGATGTGATCAAGGACATGACGAGGAGTCTCGAAATGGTCGAGAAATAAATATTGATATATTGGACGACTATATTCGAACACCGGATGAGTTCCGGGGGTCACCGGATATTTATCGGAGTGCCGGGGGGTTATCGAAACCCCCGGGGGATCTAATGGGCCAACATGGGCCTTGTGGGAGAGAGGAGAGGGCCTAGGGCTGGCCTTCCCCCTTGGGAGTCCCTAATTGGACAAGGAGGGGGGCGGGGGCGGCGCCCCCTCTTTCCTCCCTCTCTCCCTCTCCTTCCTTCCCCCTTCCTCCTTCCTAGTTGGACTAGGAAAGGGGAGTCCTACTCCCACTAGGAGGAGGACTCCCCCCTCTCCTTGGCGTGCCCCAAGGCCAGCCGGCCTCCCCCCTTGCTCCTTTATATACAGGGGCGGGGGGGGGCACCCTAGGACACACAAGTTGATTGTTCCAATCCGTGTGCGGTGCCCCCTCCCACCATATTCCACCTCGGTCATATCGTTGCATTGCTTAGGCGAAGCCCTGCGCCGGTAGCTTCATCATCACCGTCATCACGCCGTTGTGCTGACAAAACTCTCCCTCGACACTCTGCTAGATCGTGAGTTCGTGGGACATCACCGAGCTGAACATGTGTAGATCGCGGAGGTGCCGTACGTTCGGTACTAGGATCGGCCGATCGCGAAGACGTACGACTACATCAACCGCGTTGTCATAACGCTTCCTCTTATGGTCTACGAGGGTACGTGGACAACACTCTCCCCGCTCATTGCTATGCTTCTCCTAGATAGATCTTGCGTGATCGTAGGCAATTTTTTTGAAATTGCTACGTTCCCCAACATCCCCAAGCTTAGATGCTTGAGACTTCTTGAAATATTAATTAGGGATGCCTTGGGCACCCCCAAGCTTGAGCTTTTGTTTCTCCTTAATTCCTTTCATATCGCGGTTTCCCTAAATCTTAAAAACTTCATCCACACAAAACTCAACAAGAACTCGTGATATAGGTTAGTACAAATCCATGCAAAACCTTATCATTCTCTACTGTAGAAAATTACTAAACTTATAATTTGATATTGCCTACTAAATGCCTCTGCATATTTAATACTCCTATCACTACCAAAAAAATACACATCCGTGACATTCTGGGCCGAACGAATTTTTTTCTGTCATACATATGACACTTCTATGACGATAATTGTGACAAAATCTGGTATCATCATAGATGTGGTGGGCTCCTACTTCTATGACAAAAAATCATGACAGAAAATGGGATTTTTCGTCTGGGCGGGCGGAGACGCAGCTGCATGACATTCTTTGGGCCGTCCATGATGGAAAAACCGTGGTAGAAGCGAGGAGAGGAAAATTTCGGGAGTTCCTGTTACGGTGGGAGGTCGGGGGCGGCGATGCATCGCTTCTCTCATACACGCACGCTGTGCAGGCGTTAGCTCTAATCGAACCCGAAGCGAGGCGTTGGGCTCTAAGCGAACCCGGCGATTGCCTTTGCAGCTACGCGTTATTGAACCCGAGCGATCGATCGATGGCTGTTAACTAAACCCGATCGGCGATTCCTTTGCTACTATCGCTAATCGAACCCGATCAGCGATTCTTCGCCATCTGCTGCTAATCAAGCCGATTGATTGGATGAGCGGTGAGTGTTGCGGGGGGTTGGAGGAGCAAGTGAGCGGTGGCGTTGCCTCGGATGAACAGGACCCCATGGTGTGGAGGGCTAGATGAATCGTAGACACTAGAGGGGTGGCCGTGGAGTGGTGGTTGAACAGGACCCCATGGTGTGGAGGGCTGGATGAACAGTAGACGGTGGATGGGTGCCTGTGGAGGGGTGGTTGAGCGATGGCGGTGGAGTAGCCCGTGGTGGAGGCTGGATGAGCAGGAGCCCGTGGAGGCCTGGAGGAGGTCGACGGTAGCCCGTGGAGGCTGGAGGAGGTCGACGGTGGAGATGAACAGTATCCCGTGGAGTCCCGTTTTGCGCACGGCACACCCTCCCGATGAACAGGACCGCCGTTTTGACCAGTGGCGCCCAACATAACTCCGTTTCGTCCGTTTTGCAGTGCGCCACACCCCTCCCAATCAACAGGACCCCCGTTTCAACCGTAGGAGGTCTGTTTCGTCCGTTTTGCGGTACGCCACACCCCTCCCGATCAACAGGACCCCCGGTTCGACCGTAGGAGGTCAGTTTGCTCCGTTTTGCGGTACGCCACACCACTCCCGATCAACAGGACCCCGTTCCGAACATAGGAGGTCTGTTTCCTCCGTTGTGCGGTACGCCAGGCCTCATTTCCATTGCCTGTTCCGTCCAAGCCCTCCCGATGAACACGACCACGCATTCCGTTCCGACCCAGCCGGTTGGCTCCCCATGAACACGACGACGACGATGTTTCTTCGTTCCGACCCAGCCATGTACGTATGCGCGAGTAGGCGTTCGAGACCCCGCCCGTATGTACACATACGTAGCCGTATTTTTTTCTTGCACCCTGGTCGTTGTACGTACGTGTACATGCTACGTGCGCGCCTCTACTATGACACGTGCGTGCCCCTACAACGACCAGTATGTACGTACACGTTCGCGACCAGAATGACAACGCTACGTACGCTTCGACCAGGTGGGTCTCAACTGTCAGGCACTTCCTTGCCTTCGAAGATGTAGCTGGTGGGTCCCAGCAGTCAGGGGGGCGAATCATTTTTTTTGCCCGGACGGACTTCCTTGCGTGCGAAGATGTAGCTGGTGGGTCCCAGCAGTCAGGGGGGCGAATCATTTTTTTTGCCCGGACGCACTTCCTTGCGTGCGAAGGTGTAGCTGGTGGGTCCCAACAGTCAAGGGGGAAACGTTTTTTTCGCGAAATACTGTGGCCCGTCCGGTGGGTCCCCACTGTCAGGTGGAGGAATAATTATTTTGCGCGTAATGAGGCACTTCCTTGCTGCGGCCGTGGACCCAGCTGTCAGCGTCTCCACGCACAGTACACTTTCGATGGAAGTCGGTCATTGAACACATTGACCACGCCGCGCCGAGAGCACCACGGCGGTGGACGACGGCGAGGCCTAGGAAGGGGACGACACGGATGCAGGGAAGACTCGGCAGTTGTTTCCCACGCGGAGGGGAGTACGACTCTACGAGGGTTTACTGGTTCGTCTGCCGTCGCCAGAGAATAACAGCAGGTGTGGGTGAGTAGAGGTATGGCTTGGCCAGCGATGGGAGTACGGTGGGGCGGTGAAGCTGTCTTGTAGCACAGCCGGCCTTGAGGAGGAGGGGAGAGCAGTCCCTTGGCGCTTGTTTGAGCATTGGAGTAGGAAGAGCAGAGATTGAAGAAGACGATGGCGTTGGATGGCCATCCAACGATCCTTGCTTGTCGCCAACCTTTTTAGGAAAGCCTCAAATCTGTGGAAAACAGCATACAACCCATCTGCAATTATTTCTAATAATTTACACCCCATTTGCTAATTCTTAAGGTTTTTTTTGGAGCCCATATTCTTTTTGTTAGCATTACAGCCCATAATGTGGCCACGGTTGAAAAATTATACGAATTTTTGCATATTTTGGTGCGGTCCGAACTGTTTTTAATCCCGAAATTTTGACTCACATTCAAACTGATTTTAAAAATAAATGTATATCAATATAAAATCCAACAAATTCTCCACGCATAAAAATTAATGTAATTTAAAATCTCGAAATGAAAAAAAGATATTTGAAACTAATTGCTGGTTTGATGTGTTTCAAAAATGTACAGCCCATTTCTCATTACTGATGGGCCATTTTCTCGGCCAGCCGAATGAAAGATCTCCTCGTCTTGAAAGATTTGCAGCCCAACAGGCCTGACAAAGCGACTTACTTGGCAAATCACAAAAAAACTGGGTTGTGGCCGTGGACCCAGCTGTCAGCCTCTCCACGTACAGTACTCTTCCAATGGAAGTCGTTCGTTGACCACATTGACCACGCCGCGTCGAGAGCACCAAGGCGGTGGATGACGGCGAGGCCTAGGAAGGGGACGACGCGGAGCCGGGGAAGACGCGGTAGTGGATGTCCACGCGGAGAGGAGTATGAGGGTTCACTGGTTCGGCTGCGGTGTGAGGCTGCCGTCACCGCAGGGCCTGGCTAGCGGTGGGACTAGTAGGGGGCGATGAGGCCTCAACGGTAGCACAACCGGCCACTGGAGGCAGGAGCAGGCGGTCTCCCCGGCGCTGGTTTGGGCGGCTGGTGCAAGAAGAGCAGCGATTGAAGAAGTAGCAGGACCGTTCGATTCAAATCCAATGGTTACTGCTGCTAGAATCGTTTGTTGACTAAGTTGACAAGCCCTGCGGACGCGTCAACGTAGTAGGCCCACAGGTTAGCCTCCCAACCGGTGCGCCCTAGATGTCAGTGGGAGGAATCATTTTTTTCGCGTAATAAGGAGGCAGTTGATTGCGTGCGGCCAGGCCAGCGGAGGGAGTAGGGTGGGCCGGGGAAGCCTGCGCGGCATCACAGCGGGCCACAAGAGGAGGGAGCAGGCAGTCCCGTCGGCGCTAGTTTAGGCGGCTGGAGCAGGAAGATCAGAGATTGAAGAAGCACGTCGGCCGTTGGATGGACATCCAACAGTCATTGCTGCTAGAATCGTGTGTTCATTGACAAAGCCTTGCGTAAACAAGTCAGCCATTTGCTATTATTTTTAAAAAAATTACTCATTTTCTAATTCATATGGAATTTATTGCGGCCCGTTTTCCATTTTTAGAATTGCTGGCCATTTTCTGGTCAGTACCAGTGTCAAAAAAATAACTAAATATGTGGAAATTTTGAAAATTCACAAATTTTTGCTGGGGAACAAAATATTCTTAATCCAAAAATTAATAGCCTTAATTTAAAAATAAGTTAGTACTATGTCATGTTAAGTCCGATGAAATACATATAAGATATCAGTGAAGAACAAAAACAAAAAAACTAATATCCCATTTGCTATAATTTCTTTGGAATTTTCAACCCATTTTGATATTACTTTTAACAGACATTGACCATACTCTTTGGCCAGGACGGAATGCATCCCTCCTCGTCTTGAAAGATTTGCAGCCCAGTAATTCGGAGAAAACAAATAGGCCTAGCTTGGGTATTCTTCAAAAAGAAATACTGGGCTACCTATTTTCCTAAAGAACTGGTGCATGAGCATTTAGCTTTATTTATTTATTTACTTATTTATGTTTAGGGGACCATGAGCATTTACCTGGGTCGGATTCATGTGAGAGCCTCCCTTCCAGTTAATTATGGGCTTCTCTATTAGGCCTTCATCAGTGGGTTGTATGTTATCAACAAGTGGAAAATGTGTTCCGTACGAAAAATAGTAGCTACGTACGGTATGGGGCACTAAAGGATCGAACCTTGCAACGACTTCCAAAACATTGTGTTTGTTGTTCTAACAACACATTTATTCAACCAACAGACGAAATATACTACTAATTATACATTGAAAACAGCAGCGGCAACAGGGTCTGGGGTGCAATGTATAGCGAAACAGGCCGTAAGAGTGAAGATGCAGCTCTCTCTTCCAAACCAAACATCAGCCATCATTACAAAAGGGCTACCAAAAAATAACAAGTGTATGCATCAAACTAAATAAAGATCCTACTACACCAAGTGTACGCATCTAACTAACTAGCTCAGTTAGACGTTACTATTTATTAAGCTATGGAGATTGGCTGACGGCTTGAACCAGATGGGTGCCTGACGGGGGAAACTCTAGCCAGCAGGTCGAAGTCTGATACTTGAGACCCTCTCTCCTACTTTGGGCTGCAGAGCGTGGCGGCACATATCAGGGTATGGTGCATGCAGAGACGCATGGTACGCTGTGTACACACAGTTTTGCCTGATGAACGAAACCACGCTGCCATCATGATCCTTGCCGTCGGTTATCTCCTGGTTAATTGGATAATTCAATCCGACAAACAGAGAGCTTGCACCAAGGCTACTTACCAGCCTCCTGTCAAAAATTCCTGAAGGCCCAGAGAAGCTGGGATCCTGCTCAAAGACCTTGTAGTGACTGTGCGAAACAACATGTCCGGTATGTGCGAACGATCATCAATCTTTCGCCGTCGTTTGATCGAGCCAGGGACCACCTGCAACTGCCATGCCGCTTTTCTTTGAAAGGTTCTGGGACTAGGAAGGGTAGGGACACCAAGCGGCCTACAACATCATATCAAGTTGGAGTCAAATAAAAAAGGGCTCTTGATTTAGTCAATCTTAAGAACAGCATGTTATGAGCATGAATATTTTTTCAGTAAATGTTGACAGTAATATAAGCAAGCCATCATGATATCATAGGAAAGTAACATACTGCTGTAACAACCGTTTGTAGCGATGACTGGAGTAGGCCAGCAATATGTCCAGCCATAGAAGGAGTCGACAGCGTAAATGAAGCCCTTGTGTTCAATGCATCAGAGAACCATGGAGGATGTATGATCCTGCGATGGACATGCAGATTTATCCACTTACCGCAGTGACCTGTCAGATAGGCGAGACCGCAGTTGAAGAACGCAATTAGCCTGAAGTCTTTATAATTCACAGATCTTGTGGGCACCTGGCAGATTACAACCTTGAGCAAATCAAACTTGGTATCATGTTGGCTACTGTAAGATTTCGAGTATTCTGGGCCGTGGTGCCAAAGCAGTGCAGTGTTAATCGAAGGAAGGGGGATCAACCACCGGGTGTAGACCTCGACGAGCATGCAGCTGCCGCGACCGTCGACGAGCACCATCCAAGACGTGTTCATGCCGACCCAGTACATACCATTAATGTAGCTGAGGGTGACGGGGATCGGATCGCAGTGAAGGGGGTTGATGCTCGCCACCCTATGATCGTTATGCTGCGTGACACGCCGTTTCTGAAGATCAGGCGGCATCAGCAAGAAAGGAGCTGGCTTAAAAAGCTCCGGCGTGAGGGCTTTGAGTAAACGGCACAGCCCCGACGAGCACGCGGCGAGTGACATGGTACTGAGATTGTCCACACGCGAAACAATGAGCTTGATTACCTCTGTGGGGAGCGAATTCCAGCTACTCTTTCGGTGGACGCTGCTCAGTTCTGCCATTGTTAGTGCTTGGGTTTCGGACGAGGGGGGAGGCGCCTTAGAGGGGATGGAAGCTTGGACGAGATTATGTGCGGACAAAGACGGAGAAGCGAATATGTGCTGTGGGAAGTGGCACGTGATGATGACTACAGCATGCCGCTTGACTTACGATACACATACCAGCAGCGTAGGGTCATATCGATGCCAGACAACTTGCTTGAGTGATCACAGTACTGGTACTCCCTACAGTACCTACTACAGTACTATGCCCTAGCTTGCTAGAGTAGAGTAGTAGAGTAGGAGTCTGCTCTACTACTAGCACCGGAGGAGTAGTAGTATATTCTAATCTAAAATAGTTACAAACTTCAATGCCCGAGCGTGGAACGACTACGAACCGTGCTCAAAGACCGTGTCTACATGGTGTTTGGACTTATATGCAAAAAAATAGCAAGATGCCCGTGCATTGCACGGCACACCATCATCACCAACTCTGTTTTTTCTCTACTCCTACTCCTATAAAAGACTCAGTTGGTGATGATGGAGGCGAGGAGGCGTGTTCAGCCTGGCGTGCAGCGGACAGCGCAGCACTATTCGATTTGTTATAAAAACAAAGAAGAGTAGTAGAGATAGAGACATAGGGAGGAGCGCGAGGTTGTGGGAGATAAGGATTAACGAGGCAAGGCCTTATCTGTAAATGTGGAGAGAGGTGTGGGTATATTTTGTAAAATTGTCATAGTTGGCTTTCTATCCGTCAGATATAGATCGGACGGTCTATAGTACAAGATGGCAGGCATACCATCATCACCAACTCGGTTTTCTATAAGAGTAGATATATATAGATATAGATAGATAGAGACTAGGGAGTACTAGTAAGGACACCATCTACTGCTTCGTGTGCTACTCCTGCGCTCCATTCAGCGGCCGCAACGGCCCCTATAGCCACGCCCTCCTGCGCTCCATTCGGCGTGCGCTGTTGAAATCTGGGGAGCGCACTCTCGCGACTGCTGGCAGCCACGACTTCACCAACGACGACTTCTTCCGCGACCTCGGCAACCTTTTCCTCAACGACATGGGCGACAACCTCAACGCCAACGGTGCTGCTCCCGTTGCACCGTATGTGTTTCTGTCCTTCCTGTTCAAAATCGTGGTAGAATTCATGTTTCTACTCTGTATCCTAATACTATGCTAGTCCACATGATTAGTTTCATCTCTGTTATAGCCGTCATGATTTATTTTGTGCTTATTCGGATTAAATCTCGTAGTAACTTGCTCATATATTCAACTGGCGCAACGTCCCCTACAACCACTCCCGTTTCATGGACGGCCTGGTCGATGCCTCCAAGGAGCCCTTCGTCCACTGCTATGAGTGCCCGATGCCGTTTTGTGGCTCGCTGGCGGACATGGTGCATCACCTCACGGATGCGTGTAGCGGTCACTCCTGGCCCTTGGCGGAGAACATCAAGTACGAGACGTGCTACCGGTTCACCATGCCGGAGTCGCTGGAGGATCACCGCCGCCTGCTAGTCTCGGAGGAGGACGACAGCGTCTTCCTCTTGATCGTGGGCAACAGCGAGGCCCACGCAGGGGCGACGCCGCTGACGCTGACACTGACACGAGGCATATGTACGGGTGCGTGGTCAGTGTTACTACCCCTCCGGGTCGCGCGGGCGGCGACACCGGCCTCATCGAACGGACTTGGACTCTGGGGAGCTGGGACTATCCCGCCAATGTGGACTTGGAAAACCCATGGCAACCGTTCTACCCTTTACCCGCCGACGCGGTGCACGGGGACTCCAAGGAGGTTCACGTGGACATACGCATTATCAAGTGACTTAGAAAACATGTAGTGTGTGTGTGGGCGCTTATGGCCCTTGTCTTTGCCGCTTTTGATTCTGTAAGCTTGTCGTTAAACTTGAGTGGCTTTCGCCGCAGTCCTTCCTTTGAACTGCTCCTCTCAGTAAGACACTTTGGGTTTCATTTGATAATGGAACCGGGGAGGAGCCTCCCTGTTCTTCTAAAAAAACTATGCATTATCAAGTTAAATGTTGATCATTAGTCTTCGCTCAATGTAATCCGCTGTCTAAGCATGTGGAGACTTCCATGCAGGATCTTGCTCTATTGGAGTATCGCGCATGAATAAAAGTGTATCCGTTTATGGTTTAGTCTAGAATCTTCCATGTATGAATTTTTACTACAGTACTGGTGAAAGACTTACGATGAACCATTTCTTACATCTCCTCTGCCCCCTTGCAAGTCATCCTGATTTAAGCCCTCTGTCTAGCTGTATAAGGGCATGGTTAATATTACTTAATAGTATAGCCAATTGTTGACTATAAGAAAGTGCCATGTCATCTGTAGCCAACATGTATAACAATCGATACTCAAAAACTAATTCTTAAAGATCATTTCTTGCAAAGCACAATAAGTGTTATTTCTTCACAAGTTTTGGATGCAGGTTGAACAGTTGAACGCTTTTGTTTGCAAAAGATACCTTTTTATCTATTTCACCCTGATGTTTGTGAGCTCTAGAGATGAGATAATATCCGAAGAAACCTATCGATACTCGTTACACATGAGATGAACCCCACATCCTTTTTCAAAACAAAAAACTCCCCGATCAATGCATTTCACTCTTCGGTGCAACGCACGGGCACCTTACTACTATAGATTAGTACGATAAATACTGATGCATGTCACCTAAAATTATATCATTCAAAACTATGTTCAAATACGAATCCAACGATATAGTTTTTGTTGACATGCACTAACATTTTGTCAGTTAAATCTTCAGTCAAATTCAATGGGGGACTAATAAACCACGACCGATGTAGTACAAGTGTAGAGGGCGGCGCTGCACGGAGTCTCACCTCTCACCCGCTCGTGGGCTGGCGCAAAAAGCCGTCATATCACAAAACCCAACCACTCCCAAAGTAATAAGTGGCCTGGTAAAATAAACGGACAAGCAACCATCACATCCCTCCATCTTTTTTGCATTTCATCTCTCTGCATTTACTTTCTCCGGTTCATCTCACACACTCGATCCCTAGCTACTACTCCTAGGGCCAGTTCTTTTGGCGGCTTCCCTAGCTTTTCCCACAAGACTAGTCATAGAGGAGAGTAACAAGAAGGCGCCTCACTCATTTATTTGGGCTTCTAAACTACTACTCCGTCCTGGTTTATTCCTCACCATTGTAATTTGTGCTAAATTTTGACCAAAGATTTAACTAATAAAATGTTACTAATCTAGAAGGCTAAAAGAACTGGACCCTGGTACTCCTACTAGTAGTAGTACTCAAGTTGGAATTCCAATTGCACGGCACAACTTGTTAGGCAAAAAAATTGATACAGGGTGTAGGAAGCGGTTTGGGAATTTTCATGCCTTTCCAACAAGTGAGACACTCCGTACAGTACGACAGAGAAATAACGACAGAGAAGGAAGCTAAAAGTAAACAATAAAAGGAGCATTTTCGCATTTGTTTTGCATTGAATCGTTTCACAAGCTTGACTAGTGTTGTTTTTCTACTTTTACAAAAACCGCATCGTAATGTTAAAATGTGCATTTGCACGTACATAAGTAATAGTAGTACTCCCTCCGTCTAGGTGTACAAGTCTTCCCTCCTTGGTCACGGTGCACAACCAAAGGTGACTTATTGACCTGGACGGAGGGAGTAGCATAGTCTGCAAGCATATATCGAGAGAGACGTGTAGTGCGATAGTATATAGTAAAGTTTGTGCTATATGCACTTACTTGCAAAATGTGTACGAATACACAAGGTTTCCAGACTTTCCCTTTTACATACTTAATTAAGGACGCTAAAAATTCCTGAACGTTCGGGATTTATCATTTGCGTCCCAAAACTAATGAGATCGCCTTACAAAACAAAAATTATACTACTCCTAAAAGCCACGGTGCTCGCAGGAGCGCTTGCGACACGCCACGAGTGCCCTGGTGCGCGGCCGTTTCCCAGCACGCCGACACAACGCCTCTTCCTCGGCCTCGCAACTCGCGAGGTGCTGATTGGCGGCTTGCCGGTGGGCGAGCGTGATCTCACCGGTGTGGTGATCCGACGCCAACAGGTACTCCGCCTCGCTGGAAGCGTGCACCCGGTCCACATACCGCCAAGCGTAGATGAGGCGCTTGGGCCCAACTGCACGCAGGGCGTCGGCACAGGCATCCTCCGCCACCCTCACGGCCCTTGCACGAGCCTTCTGCCAAAGAGCCAATTGCCTGACTCTCTCGGATGCGACATAGGCCTCCCAGGCAGCTTGTTCCGCGGTGCACTTCACTTCCTCGGCCTTCTTCTCCGCCTCTATTTTGGCACGCTCTGCTGGAGGCAAAGCCTCCCACAAGGCGACATCCATTTCTTTCCAAAGCTCCTCAAGGCTGGGGGGCTCGGCGGGCGGCGCGGCGTTCTCCTCGTAGTGGGGAGCCGACGCATCCTCCGACACGCGTGCTGGCGAGATTGGGAACGCTGACGCGTCCACCTCGACGCGTCGCGGCGAGGAGCGGAACACCGACGCGTCCTCCTCGACTAGTGGCGCGAGGAACGGAACGACGATGCGTGACCGTCCGTGCGGTGCAGCGAGGGCCTCCTAGGTCTTGGGAGGGGCGATGCCATGGTGGTCGACGTGAGAGGGAGGGGGAGGAGATAGCGATGAACATGAACGTGAGGGGGAGGATATAGCGATGCCGTCGGAGGTGCAGTATTTATTGCAAGCAATGGCACACCTACGTAAGATATGGACTGAGCTGCACTGACTTAACTGCAGGTCCAGTTCCGTCACTGACATGTGGGTCGAACACCTGTTGGGCCCATATGTCAGTGACCCAATGCACCTGCAGTTAAGTAACAACTACGTGGGCATATTTGTTGGAGTAAATTACGGGATAGCGAAGGGGTGGAAATATTGCTGGTCACAACGGATTGGACGAGCGTAGGGGGAGGAGAGTCATGCATGCAGATTTTTTCACACGGGGTGAGGTGGTGGGACCGCCGGAGGGAGAAGGAGAGTTTGGCAGGCATATTGTTTCCACACATGGAGAGGAAAAGATTGGGAGAAGAACGGGCTTCCTGCAGGTGTGGGGAACTGTGCATAATAAGTCATATTGCATGCCGGGCTAGGTATAGTCTCAAGTCATTAAAAACATACACGCCCCACACATGTTCATATTTCAAGGTGCACTAAATTATTGCATGCGATGATTAAGCCTGGCCATAATGGTGGTATCTTAGCTGGTATCATGCACACGGGAATATTAGCAAACATGCTGATGTAGCAAAGAATTAAAGAAGAGAGGGGGGTTAGAGTAACTAGTGTTCATGCATGCATTGGTAAACACATTTTTGTGTGAAGAACGACAACACTAGTTGAGTACTTTTGCAGACTTCAAAAACTATTCCACCGCCTCTACTATCTTGCTAAGAGTAGGTGAAATTTTTGAATCGAGCCCTTTAAGGGCATGGTTAATAGTATAGCCAGCTGATGGCTATAAGCCAGTGCCATGTCATCTACAGCCCATCTTATAGTCAATATGTACAATAGTAGATGAAAAAAGTGTACTACTTTTTTTATTATGTGGCCCACATTTCATTCTCACAAAGTGCCTAGGAGCACATGCTAGAGCTGGATCTTCACAAAGAGCCCGCTTACCTTCTCTCTCCTCTTCTCTTTCCTCCAACTAAGCAAAAATATACTCCCTCCGTTCCTAAATATAGGGTGTATAGTTTTTGGCACGAAAATTAAAGAACGCATGTGGAAGGAAAATTTCACAAGTTTTGGGCGAGATTACACCTGGCTAATTGGCATGAGAAAATAGAGGAGCTTGCCTAATATAAGGAAATGTAATCGTACCCCTAAAAAAATTATCCATACGAGTGGTGCAACTCAATACACCTTATATTTTGGGGTTTTTCTCAAAAATATATACACCTTATATCAAGGAACGGAGGGAGTACTAGTTTATTTCTTGTAGCCTGCTGACTCAGCTCTATTGTACTTGCTCTAAAATAGAAGGGAGGTAGTGGTACTCTAATAGCTAACCTTGTTGTGATGACAAGATAGGACATGGCACGCACCTGGACGGAGGAACTAGTCTGCATTGTGCATTTAAGTTTTCTCCGGAGTCAATGTACCTCTACTTTCACCAGACTTATAGAAAAATGTATCAACATTCATAATGTCAAATCAATATTTTTACACTCATTATAAAATGTAGTTCGTATACTCGTTATAATCAGTATTGTAGATATTGATATTTTTAGTATAAATTTGGTCGTGGGATTTCATTGAAGCCTGTCAAAGCATGGAGGAAGCGGAGCTTAGGGCTTGCATTGCCGGTCTCTACATAGGTATTTCTCTTCATAATCCTGTAATTTTAGAGACTGATTGCGCTTTTGTGGTAGTGTCTCTTACATCGGGGGACTATGACAGATCTGCTATGTGTGACCTGAAGATGAAAGTGTTGAGCATCTCGAAGTTGATCAACAATCTTCAGTTGTCAAAGATTAGCCGTTCGGCCAATAAGGTGGCACACTTAATCGCTAAGTATAGCTTTGACAATAGATTAGATGGTATTCTTGTAAATAACATACCGCCCTGTGTGGTGAATATTGTATCGAATAAGTGTACTGGTGTGGCTGGTTAATTAATTTAAGGTGGTGTTCAAAAAAAGTATAAATTTGGTCAAACACTTTGCAAACGGTTGACGGGAGTAAAAAGGACCAGAGGGAGTATCATGCATGCGGAGTAGGCAAAAAAATTTGCTCATTTATAGCCGGTCAAAGTCTCAAAGGGCCCGACCGCGCGAGGGAGTCGAAGGTTGTGGGAGGCGCGCGGTTGACGGAATTAAGTGAAGTTACATCCGCAGCGCATGGCATGGC
This sequence comes from Aegilops longissima, assembly GCA_021605205.1. NCBI lineage: Eukaryota > Viridiplantae > Streptophyta > Magnoliopsida > Poales > Poaceae > Aegilops > Aegilops longissima. Next base: position 648,796,297 of record CM038682.1, on the reverse strand, counting down.
GTGCGTAACAAGCGAAGCTATACCGTCGGGCCTATGATATGGGTCTAGTAGACATGACATCTAGTGGGTCCCGATAGTTCTCGAGAACTCTTTGGGGCTTGCAGCCGTTTATCCACCGGGCAAGCCAGCAACCCCACGCCGTTCAGACGCCCTACTCGTCCCCGTCTTCTACTACCTTACAACAGTTCGCTCCCAGTCGTCCTGTCCTTTCACATTAGTTCGTTCCCAGTTTTTGCGGGGTACAACAGTTCAACTTTACCTAACCCTCCTCCAAAATCCATGGCCTCCCAAATCTCCATGGTCGCCGCTGAGTACCAGGTTAGAGCCATCACCAGCGATCAGTTCATCGTCATCTACACACGTGGATCCGCGACGGTGAAAGCATGGCTTGCTCGCTTCCTACGCATGTTCAACAGTTCAACGGATGAGTGGGTTTCCGGGCTAGATGTTGAGTACACCACAGTCCTAGGACGAGAGAAGGATCTAAAGGACGAAGAGAGGAAGAAGCCCGCAGTGATCCAGGTTTGCGTACATAACGTTTGCTTGGTCTACCACATATGCCATGCCGACGTTGAGTGCCAGGATTTTAAGAACTTCCTCAAGGACAAAAGTGTGAAATTTGTTACTGTAGGCTTTAAGAACGACAGGGATGTCCTGCGTCGGTTAGGTCTCGTTGTAGGCTAGCCCTTCGATCTCCAGAAGACAAGCCTGGTGTCCTCCTCTCAACCTTCAATGCTGACCCTCGTAGCAGCCATGATTGATCCTTCGTACGCTAAACTGAAGAAACCTCATCACGAGTTTTATCATGCATGGGAGTCGAAGACATTAGATGAAGATCACATCCTGTACGCAGCAATGGATGCCTACCTTTGTTTAAATATCTACAAGGGTTGGATGAAGAAGCAGCCCAGTGTCTGGTTCAAGCAAAGAAGCATTGGCGACGAGGAAGAGGAAGAGGGATGAGGACGAAGTCGAGGATGTGGACTCGGACTCCGAGTAGGTGGCAGTGCCGTCGCTCATGCTGGTTCTACTGCAGTGTCAAGCGGACTAGTTGCTTAGTTTATTTTCAAGGGTGTGTTGTGCTGAGGCCCCAGCAGAACTTCTCGTTATTTGAACTCTTTAGTACGTACAGTAGTACTAGTACTATGTCTTACTACTGTTCTTCTTGCAGTTGGTACTAGTGCTCGTATCTTCGTGTTCCTACTGTACTTAATACGTTCGTACTAGTTGTATAATTTGGGTCAGTCGATTTGTGAAAGAAGTTTGACGGAGCGAAGGAAGAAGACGGCAGAAGAGGTGGAAGAAACCCTTCTAGCCATCCATGTCGCATCAAACGGCTCACATGAGTCGACTGACCCAAATTGCTCCATCAGATTGCAAGATCCACGTGGCATTCAAGGTCTCGAAGGTAGATTCCGCGTCCGCACCCGGTTTGCGGGCTCGATGCGCGCGCGACCGGCTTCCGCCGCGACAGCCACCATGTGCGCCTCCTCCGCGCGGGCAGAGACGACAATGGCACGCTAGTTCCTCCTCGCCGGCGTGCTGGAGCACGCGCTCGTCCTCCTCTTTGTATGCTGCGTGCATAGACGCGGCTCCACCAGCTCCTCGCGTGCTTGGCAGCGCGGCGACATCGCAGGGAGGGACTGCAGACGACGTGAGCGGGCGAGCATTCGGCTTCATGGCACAGGGATGGCGGCGACACGGCGGTGATGGGCGAGAAATTGTTGGCCGGAGAAGGCGGGCGCCGGCATGCGCAACGGCGGCAGCGACATATTGATGAGTGTGCGTGCGGGAGCTTACTTTAGTTTTATACTAGTACACGTAAACATTAGACTTAGGCAGCGCTTTTATTAGTTAGTACCACAACCACGATACGGAATCCTGTGCAAGCACGTGAACCGCGGCCGCGCGGTCGATTGAACGGTGCGTCACCGTGTCGCGCTCGAAGAACATCCACCGAACCATTTTGTGTGTGTGAAAACAATCCTCGAATATTACTCAACTTTTTTTCCTGGGAAAGTTCCTGACGCTGCAATATTTCCATATATTTGAATTTAGCTCCAGTTCGTGTTTATTTGGATTTGGACGTTTTAGGTGCGCCCTAGTTTTTTTTAATACTGATTTTGTGTGTGTGACTGAGAGATAATGTGTGTATGTGTCCATATGTGTGTTGTGGCGGAAGGGCAATGTGAAGACGGTGTGCGTGTGATACAGACATAGAGAGGTGTGAATGTGCAAATGATCATGCATGAGTGAGACATAGACAGATATGCCGATACGTTGTGTATACATGAGAGAACGGTCTTCTAGTTTACTTGTGTGTGTGTGTGATAGAGAGAGAGAGGGAGAGAGAGAGGAGCATCCGTAACACAACAACCATCTCTCTCGATTCGTCAAATCCCTCAGACGGTCGCATGCAACACATGCATCAACGCGCACATTTTGACACCCTCACCCGGCCCCTGCCCCCTCAAGGCCCGCACAATCTCTTTGTGAATACCCATTTCTCTCCTTAGGTTTCTTTTCTCTCAATATCTCTCTCTCTCTCACTCTCACTCACTCTCTCTCTCTCTCTCACACACACACACATAGACACACGCAGCACAACGCACACACACACACTCCCCCGAGCAGACAATTCATCCCCATCCAAGGTTATACGGCGACCACTCTCGCTTGTGCTTCTTTGCACCCCAACATGCACAACACCTCAATCTTCAAAGAGGGCATCGAGCAGATCGAAGACGGCGACTACACCGTGCTAGAGAATGCGGGGTCATTTGGAAGCAGGGTGATGTGACGATGGCTGACTGACTCCTCCCCCCACCCTCTCTCTCTCTCTCTCTTGCACAAAATTACCAATCCCTCTCCCCCCACACAAAATTGTCAATCCCTCAACCCACGAGATCCTTCCCCTCTCATCCATGTTTTTCCAGCTCTCTCATCAAACATGTTGTCTCTTCTCCTTCCACGATACAGAATCTGGATGCACACGCATCTCACGTATATTACATGTCTCCATCTTTCTCACAGACCTAACTTCTTCCTCTCTCTTTCTCTCTCTATCTCTCTCCCTCTGTCTCGTTAGGTTTATCTCCTACTCTCTCGTCCACATACATACAATCTTTCCTGCCCTATCTGCTCCATCTTCAAAAGCTCTCTCTGCACGTTTCATTCACACATTGGGATATGTCAAAATGTTGCTTCTCATGGATGATGTAGAGTTATGGTTGTTTTTGTTGCATCCTACAAAGTAATAACTATGAAATGCATTTAGATTCTCATTTGACTGGGATTATGTGAGTTTGAGCATGTTGTGAAGTACTATAGACCTTATATACATCTTGGGATTCGACAACGATTGTAACTATTGAATTGTATAGACCATTACATTCGAAGTCAATAGCCTAATATATTTATTTCACAATTTCAACAAATGATTAGTTCACTACAAACTAAGAAAACAAATGTGTATTCCCTTCGTTTTTATTTAAGTCCGCGTATTAGAATTGGTCAAAGTCGAGTTTTGTAAACTCTCAGAAAGCTTATAACAAAAGATTAACATATACAGTAACAAATAAATACCATTAGATTCATTATTGAATGTACTTTCACATCATACATATTTGTTATGGTAAATTTTTATGTTTTTCTATAAACTTGGTCAAACTTTAGGAAGTTTGACTTCGGTCAAACCTAATATGCAGAGTTTACTACTACTACTCGCTAGTTGCTTAGCCGAATCACTCAACACGCCACACGAGGAGTCCAGTGTCACAAAATTTTGAGGTTGGCGGGAAAATCTCCTGCGACCCTGATTCGAGTAGTGGGAAGTTAACATCATAGCCTTCAGAACAGGCCTACGGATGACGCTTGGTAGGGGCTGTTTTCGTAACTTCAGTTCACCCTACCCAGCCAACCCCACCCCGCACCCAGTAGTACACCTGAATACTCCCCATTTTGTATCCCCACCGCAAAATAGACTTCTCCACGGCACCACAGCCTTCGTGCTCCTCCCCTTTACATCGGCGCACTCGTCCACCGCAGCGCATCTGCCTCATCGATGACCTCGTACGCTGCACTGAAGCCGGTCCACCATCTTCATCGTACACGGATCCTCTTCCCCGTCATCGTCTTCCACGGTCTCGGATCTGCTTCCCGGAAGCCGACGCCAAGCGCATAAGTACCACCGTCGTGGACAATGAACTGACTCCCATTGCCAACCATGACTCACAGAGGCCGCCGTGACCATCGTTCTCCTCCTCGATTTGTAATGTGTGTATTGAATCACTTAGCAGTACATGTGCAGTTCCAATTTTGTTCATACCTACCCTTCAAATTTCCTGGGAGCTATTGTTCCCATAAAAGTAATGGGTTATAGCCTCCATTGTCCAACAGAATATCAGCTTGTAATTGTGCGTCGCTCCTGTATCGTGCTGTGCTTGGGTAGGTTTTTCATCTGCAACCAGTAGTGTGGCAAATGATGGAAAGGTTTCTAGAACTAGCAAGATGCCCATGCGTTGCACGCATCAAGATGCATTTGTATGAGTAGTTTATCTTGTGGGAGAAAAGGATGAACGAGGGAAGGCCTTATTTGCAAATCTGGAGAGGGGTATGGGCATCTTTTTGCAAAATTCCCATTTGTTTCCTTCCTATCTGTCTAATATAAATCGAACGGCCTATATTGCAAGAAAAAAAGTATCGAAATAAAGGTAGACGGTAAAGGAAGTAGAGATAAATATTAAATATTAAATATTAAATAAATATCTCTACTCTTATAAAAAACCGAGTTAGTGATGATGGTGTGCCTGCCATCCTGCAATATGGACCGTCTGATCTATATCTGACGGATAGAAAGCAAACTATGACAATTTTGCTAAAAGATACCCGCACCCCTCTCCACATTTGCAGATAAGGACTTCCCTCGTTCATCTTCGTCTCCCACAAGATAAACAACTCGTATAAATGCATCTTGATGTTCCATGCAACGCATGGGCCTCTTGCTAGTAACAGTAGAGAAGAGAGTAGAGATAGCAGAGACGTCGGGAAAGGATTGCGCGCGTGCGGGAAAAAGCGGCCGGGCGTGCGCTAGTTTTGGTGCGCGGTGTCCAGCGCGCTTTATAAAATCCAACACCCTCCCACCGCTCTGTGCCTTGCTACCGCTCTCTCCCCGCTCATTTTTGCCTCGCCGCCGCCGCGCCACCATGCCGCCGCGTCGCCCAGGAAACTTGGGGATACCGCGGCGTCCGCGCGCGCCCCTCCGGCGGCTTCTCCGCCGAGATCCGGTTCCGCGGGATGCGCCTCGGTCTCGGCAATTTCGACACCACCAACGAGGCCGCCCGCGCGTACGACACGGCGGCGTGGCGACTCCGGTGGCCTCATAGAACATTGAACTTCCCCAATGTACCGACGCGGGAGCGGATGCAGGAGCTCGCGCCTCTGCCGCGGCTTAGCACCGACGAAGATCGTCGCGACAACCGGAGGCGGGAGCACCGTCTCGGCATCGCCGAGATGGACGAGGAGGCCATGGCGTTGTGGCGCCAACACTTCCCGCAGTACATTATCAACGAGCATGAGTTCTACGCGCAAAGGAGGGCGGAGAGGGATAAGAGGAGGGCAGAGCGAGCCGCCTATCGTGAGGACAAGCGTAGGCGAAAAGCGGACGCTCAATTCAACATGACGCTAGGAGCAGCGTCGCCCTGGGAATCCGATGACGATCGGTATCTTCACGCCTACAGTCAGACGTCGGAGGAGGACATCACTGAGGAGGAGTCGGACAACGAGGAGTAGTTGAATTATCTTTTTTTATCTATCTATGCTGAGAACAATCCTCTACTCTATCTACTTCTCGATCTCAGCACTGTAAATGCTTTTTTAAAGCGTCGCGTGTTGCGATTCTGTTGGAGATGCTCTAACATGGCAGACGAGTGCTTTAATGTTGCCCACAAGATGCGCGAGTATTACTAGTCGTATATTTTTCTTGCCATGTTGAGATTTTAAAACCACGAGTGCAAACATGCAGAGGAGCAATGAAGACCAAACGCGGGATATTCGGGACATCTTCAAGGAGCGCGGCAAGTTAAAGAGGAGCTGCACCGAACCTCTAAAATGAGCTTTGGTAAGTAACACCCTTTCAATTACTTTCGTGTAGCCTCGTGTTCTTCGATGTGTATATGTTGTAGTTTCTGTTTCTCTTAAGCGTGGTGTTCTTCGATGTGTAATAAGAAGAGTCTTAATCGTCCTAATGCTTTTGTTTTTAGCTTGATGTAGGAAGTGGGTGTTCTCACCTTGTAGTTTGTTTTTATATTTTTTTCCTTTTGACTTCACTTCTCCGAGTTCTGTTTATCTGGCTTCTACTAAATGGATCTAGGTTGCTCTGAGTATTGATCTAAAAAATAAGTAACTTCATGTCAGGATGCAGTTCCTACGAGGAGGGAAGTATGGTCAACCTCGAGATCATGTTTCCAAAATGAGGCTGGATTACACACAAGGTTCCAGTTCCCTAATGATGCTGGATTATACACAAGGTGCAAATTCCCAGATGATGCTAGATTACACACAAGCCAGGTGGAGTCGTCAGCTGTTCGTGTCCTCGTGGCATTAGTAAAGGCTGAAAGAAAGCGTGCAACAGCCCTTGAGAATGTAGTTGAGTTCCTGAAGAAGCGAAAAGACCAATCAGATGCTCTCTGCTACGTCTTGAGCTTGCGTTGGTTTTCCTCGAAGAGGAGAGGATGATGCAGCATAGTAGCGTCGAAGATTTCCCTCTTTTGAGAACCAAGGTATCAATCCAAGGAGGCCACGTGCAAGTCCCTCGTACTGCACAAAACGATAGCTACCGCAACCAACGCGATTAGGGGTTGTCAATCCCTTCACGGTCACTTACGAGAGTGAGATCTGATAGAGATAATATTTTTGGTATTTTTGGTATAAAGATGCAAAGTAAAAAGTAAAAGCAAAGCAAGTAAATAAAGTGATGGAGATTGATATGATGAGAATAGACCCGGGGGCCATAGGTTTCACTAGTGGCTTCTCTCAAGAGCATAGATATTCTACGATGGGTGAACAAATTACTGTTGAGCAATTGATAGAATTGAGCATAGTTATGAGGTTATCTAGGTATAATCATGTATATAGGCATCACGTCCGTGACAAGTAGACCGAAACGATTCTGCATCTACTACTATTACTCCACTCATCGACCGCTATCCAGCATGCATCTAGAGTATTAAGTTAAAAACAGAGTAACGCCTTAAGCAAGATGACATGATGTAGAGCAATAAATTCATGCAATATGATAAATACCCCATCTTGTTATCCTCGATGGCAACAATACAATATGTGCCTTGCAACCCTTTCTGTCACTAGGTAAGGACACTGCAAGATTGAACCAAAAGCTAAGCACTTCTCCCATTGCAAGAACTACCAATCTAGTTGGCCAAACCAAATGGATAATTCGAAGAGACTTGCAAAGATATCTCAATCATACATAAAATAATTCAGAGAAGATTCAAATAATATCCATAGATAAGCTGGATCATAAACCCACAATTCATCGGTCTCAACAAACACACCGCAAAAAGAAGATTACATCGAATAGATCTCCACGAGAGAGGGGGAGAACATTGTATTGAGATCCAAAAAGAGAGAAGAAGCCATCTAGCTACTAGCTATGGACCCGAAGGTCTGAAGTAAACTACTCACACTTCATCGGAGGGGCTATGGTGTTGATGTAGAAGCCCTCCGTGGTGGATGCCCCCTCCGGCGGAGCTCCAGAACAGGCCCCAAGATGGGATCTCGTGGATACAGGAAGGTACGGCGGTGGAATTAGGTTTTTGGCTCCTCCCTTGATCTGTTGGGGGTACGTAGGTATATATAGGAGGAAGGAGTACGTCGGTGGAACGTCAGGGGGCCCACGAGGCAGGGGGGCGCGCCCTCCACCCTCGTGACCGCCTCTGGCACTTCTTGGAGTAGGGTCCAAGTCTCCTGGATCACGTTCGGTGAGAAGATAACGTTCCCGAAGGTTTCATTCCGTTTGGACTCTGTTTGATATTCCGTTTCTTCGAAACACTGAAATAGGCAAAAACAGCAATTCTGGGCTGGGCCTCCGGTTAATAGGTTAGTCCCAAAAGTAATATAAAAGTGGAAAATAAAGCCCAATATAGTCCAAAACAGTAGATAAAGTAGCATGGAGCAATCAGAAGTTATAGATACGTTGGAGACGTATCACTCTCTTCACCCAAGCCAAAGAAGAGATGGAAGAAGCCATAAATAAGCAAGCAGAGGCAGAGCAGGCTAGGCGTCTCCTGCTATCTAAAACTATTGTCAATACAAAATTTCCTACAAAATAGCTAGGTTCAAATGTTTATCCAGTCAGCATGCATGTTGTGATGTCCGTGCATCTACTGATGTGGCACAAAATGTTTTTTTTCGGGTCATGTAATAACAACAATTACTTTCCAAACAATAACAGGCGAAGCATTGGACATGGTATAGTTCACGCGCAAGCCCGACATTCTAAGTTCAACTTCCACATCAAACTCATGGTCACAGATATCTGCACATTTCATACATAATGTACACAACCATGATTCATTTCAAAGCCAAAAAAATGTGAGGAGAGTTATAAATAAAGAAAAACCTCTACTAGTTCCTGCTACCAGTGCGAGCACCAAGTCAAGACCATGCGTAAATTAATTATATTTTAGTCATTTTTTGTGTTCTAAAATGCCTGCCGGCTCGCGGAAGGACGCGACGTGTTGCCGGCACACGCGCGGATTCAATGAAGGCAGGCGGGACAGTCTTAAGCTGGTTGCACACGGCGAGGAGGCGTACTCAGCAGGGCCTGCAGCGAGTGCGGCCCTCTTGGCCGGCGCGCCAGTTCAATGACTGCGCTATGAGAGGTCGTGTCCGTGTCAGAGCAATCACTCCCTCCAGTCCTTTTTTGTTTGGGTATAACAAAATCTCGTTTTCCATTCACATTTTACAAGTAAAATTCATGGACAAACTTTGACCCAAAGTACGATGGGGACTAGTAAACCAGAATGGAGGTAGTAGTTTTTTTAATAAAAGAAGGGTTTCCCCTTCCGATTTTCATTACTGAAAACCAGCATCTAAATCTAAATCATAGTATTTGCCCTAGAACTACCAGGTTCAACATCTCCCAACATAAACCCATACAAGCTCCATCTAAAAAAAACCATACAACCATACGCCAAGGAGGTACGCAGTACTTTGAATTCCATTTTCGCTCCATACCAATCGTTCTGAAAACTACTTACTACTTATAACGCGCCATTGAAAATTGGAACTCTTAACCCTGCTAGAAAAATGATATTTTAAATGTGGCTACTCGATCTGTGGCAACTGGCGAGCCACCGCGCTCCAAGTCGTTCACTTGTGGTCCCGACCATCAACTCCTACGGATCAAATTATCACGCGAGCTGACTATTCCTACAAAGGTGCTCCACCACGCACGGTACCGCTTGAATGCAGCAATCGTGCACCTAGGGTTTTAGGGTTTATTTGTTAACGTCGCCTTTACGTAACACTCATGTGTGCGAGACAGCGAGAGGCCGACTGCGTGCGTGCTCCTCTTCTCTTCGTATATGTACTCCACCGTTTATCTGGTGTCCAAAAAATTATAATAACTACTAGCAACGTGCCAATGCGTTGCCACACGATCAAAGTAGATTATTACATATTCACCGATTTGATAGAAAAAGAAGTCTAGTTTTGAAATACGTATATCACTCAAAATATGTTATGTTTCACTCAAAATATATTCCTTTGGCGTTTTTGATGAGATAAGGGAGGAATGTTGTTGGTTTCAAGATTCGATAAGTGGTATATGTATAATTTCTACTCTTACTAGCAAGATCTTGTGGGAGAAAAGGATGAACGAGGGAAGGCCTTATCTGCAAATGTGGTGAAGAGTGCGGGTAAATTGCCATATTTTCCTTCCTATCCGTCAGATATAAATTGCATGACCTACATTGCAGGATGGCAGGCCCACCATCATCACCAACTCTATTTTTTATCCCTGCTCTTATAAAAAGCATTTGTCGGTGATGATCGTGTGCATGTCACCTGCAATATAGGCCGTCCGATCTATATCTGACGGATAGGAAGGAAACTATGGCAATTTTGCAAAAAGATACCCACACCCCTCTCCACATTTGCAATAAGGCCTTCCCTCGTTCATCCTTTTCCCCCACAAGATAAACTACTCATACAAATGCATCTTGATCTTCCGTACAATGCATGGGCATCTTGCTAGTTGTTGCAAAAAGCCCATGTGTGTCTGAGAGAGAGGGAGAGTGGAGGAGGACGGAGTGCATGTGTTACAAAGACACAAGGAGTGTGTGTGCGATATGTATCAGCTTAAAATGAGGCGATAGTGCGTGTGTGCACGAACGAGAGGGCGTGTCTCGAGAAGGGAAGACAAATCTACATGAGTGTGCGGGTGTATAAACCTATCTAGAGGCTAGCTAGTCGATAAATGTTTGTGAGAGAAGTACAAGTCGAGGTGCGCACTACTAGGAAAAGGCCTACTAATGGCGCATCGGTTTTGCCTACTAATCGCGCACTACCGGTGCGCCATTAGTAGCACGCCATTAGAATTTTTTACTAATGGCGCACCACTGGTGCGCCATTAGTATGTAACTCCATGCGCCATTAGTATGCCTCCCGGGGGGCCATATGTAGCCATGTGCTTTGTCACACTAATGGCGCACTCTGCCTTGATGCGCCATTAGTATCATTTGGCATACTAATGGCGCACTCTGCCTTGATGCGCCATTAGTATGAATATTTGTTTTTTTTTGCTTTTCTGATTTTTGCACAGGTTACAAAATATATTATTGGACAGAATATAGACAGCAGCACACAGCAACATCAGATTCATCGAATACAATAGAAGATTAGTCTCCGAATAAAATTCATCATATTAGTCTCCGAATTCAAAAGACCGAACAAAGATAAAACATTACAAGTCTCAAGACCGCGAGTATCGAGTTTGTCTTCACATTACAAGTCGATATCGATCATCTAAACTACCATCACATAAAAGAGATTTGTGGTCATCACGATGAGGATCATCGCGATCAAACTGGTCTTCATCCGGTTCCTCCAACGCTCCCTCATCTCTCCCGCTAGATAGCGGGCATATCTAGATTCGGCCTCCGCCCTAGTGGTGAACCCTTTGTAACTGTTACCGCTGAAACGGTGAACCTGTCTCCGACACTCCTCCCGATCGTCGAGACTCGGAACCTTACCCTTGTACACGACATACGACGGCATCTCTATGCACAAGCCAAACAATGAGACAATACATAAGCAATATGTAAGTATGCAACAAAAGGATCGGAAGAGAAAAGCAAGACATTAATAACACGATTCATGGTCCTACTAATAAATAGCATCGATTACATCTAATTTGAACGACTGTCCAAACCAAAGAGACATACGAATTCATTAAAGTTTAATTACAACATGAGCCAATCAATGTTTCAGAACTACACATCACTACTTTCGACTCGACTCATCGGACGGGAGCGTGGATGAAGCCGCCGTCGTCGTGATGGTCATGAAATCGCGATCGTTGTCACCCTGCATTTGTAGCATTCCATCTATCTCATTGTTGGACGGTTGATATCTGAGGTAGAACTGCCCCACGTATGAAGGACATCTTGATGGATGATGTCCGCAAAGTCCGATGGATGCGAAAGAATTCTTGTGTGAGGTCCGCATCTGGATTGCCGACAAGTTCGCGCCCAATCTTTGAGATTATCGGTAGCGAAGTTGATGATGGTCCCTTACGATCGCCCGCATGTGATGGAGGGCGTAGTAGGCATCCTTCTGACCGCCAGGCGGCTGCTTGACGTAGCAGAACTTCGTATTGTGTGAGAACATGTGCTTGCCGTACTTACGAACAGTCTTGGTGAAGGTGCCTCCAGATTTGGCGTAGCCGGGGAGAACATCATCAAGAACTTTCTTGACATTTGTGTAGTCTATCTTGGAGTTACGGTTCGGGTCGAAATACGTGGCCATGGAATATTTCGGGCTTAAGAGGATGAGTGTGCAATGTGTGTCACTGCACAGAACACGGAATGTTAGAAAAAAAAGAACGATCGAAATCTAAGAAATCGTATGTTACGGGGCGGTTAAGGGATGACTTACTCGGGAAAATAAGCCACAAGGAAGTTATCCTTATCTGGGTTTGCCAGAATGACGCCTTCGAGGTCTGAACTCGCAACTTGGCGGTCCCCAGCGCTGCTCAAGTGCTTGGCACACATGTAGAAGGGGTCGACTATCACGATGTCCGGGGTCTTGTCTCTAATGATCCGCATCTCCATACTCAGCGAAAACAGCCGAACGAAGGTGCAGTGCAGCGGATGAAGGTTAAACATAGCCAAGATGTCATCAAACCGCAGGACGATCGTACCCCCGATGTCGCCATCCACAAAGCCCTTGCCCTCTGGCACCTTAGCCACGAAAACCGGGTATGCCAAATCCTTCTTTCTGAGACGCCGCTTCTCCAAAGAAAGAACATTGTCGTGCAGACTCCGCTTAGCACCGGTTGCAGCATTCAGCATATTTGGCGGTAGCATCGCCCTACCCGCCACATGCACCCTCCTCGAGATATCCTTAGGTGAAGGTGGCCCGTCCTGAGCACGGATCGAACTCGGTGCCGGCTGGCTCGCACCGGCGCCCTTGTTAGTCTTTCATTTCTGTCCCTTCTTCTTGATCTCCTGTAATGGGATCGAGTTCTGCTCACAGACCGCCTTCTTGAGCGTGTTGGGGCTGATAATATTTAGCACCTCAGCTATCTGAGGCTCGGTGAAGGCAGGAGCTGGAGGCGTCTCCTGAGAACTGAACGCCAGACGACGCCTATTGCAATTGGATTTCTCCGCCGTACCAGCTAGATTGCGGTCGTCTTGGTTGGGTTCTTGAGAAAGAGGCCCGCAGAACTCGTCAGCGTACCCATGTTCGGCAAAGTACTTATCGACTTTGGTAAATGTACCGTCGTCGTTGTTGTCGTCGTCCGGATCCTGTGCCATAGGGCTGTCCGGATCCTGTGCCATAGGGATGTCCGACATAGGGATGTCCGCAGGTCCGTAGTGTTGCGGCGTTCTTGCCATGGCTTGGCGCCGCACGATCGGGCGGTCTTGTGCGTGGGTGGTGTCCCCGCCCCAAACGAATTTGGCTCTTCGCCAAAGCAGCGCCAGATTACGCAGCGCCGAGGGTCATCTCATCTTCTTCGCCGCCCCAGCTGGTCGAACCGGAGGTAATAGCTCGTCGCAGCCTGGCAGCACCCGAACCACTTCAACCCTATACACTGTGGGTGGCATCGGATTACCATGGAACATGCGGTTGCCCGGTTGAACGATTCTGCCCTTGGCGACATCGACCAACTCGGCGCCCACGAAGTGCAGAAGAGTGCAATGAACGTCGGCGGTGCCCTGGGTTCAGAACGTCGTGAGACAGTTCGGTCCATATCCGGTGTGGGCATTAGAGCATTGAGAGGACCTTTCCCTAGTACGAGAGGACCGGGAAGGACGCACCTCTGGTGTACATGTACAGGGCGTCAGGGATGCCCAGTCAAAGGCAAGGAGATGACATCATCGGCCGAGAGGCTTAGTTACCGTGATGCCGTCGAGCTCGGTGAATGTCGAGGCACCACCAACGGCGGGCGTGCAACTAACGGAGGGGGCGCTTGCTGGCGAGGTGTCGGCCGGCGTACACCCGGGTGCATTAAGCTCAAATGCCCGTGCCGGCGCCGGAGACATGAATACCGCCTCCGCCGGAGACACCAATGGCGCCGCCGCGGAGACACCAATGGCGCCGCTGCTGCTGCTGGCGAAGTTGTTGGCCGTGAAGCTGGGAACCGGGGAGGCCCGCTGGCGCCCGCAATCCACGTCGTCAGCCCATGAATCAACGTAGGCACCATGGTGTTGAGCTTCGTCCCGCTTGTTGTTCCACTTGCTCTTGGACAAGCTCCGAATCCGCGCCACTTGTGCCTTGAGTGCTTCAACCTCGCGTCGGCTTTCCAAGCTGGCCTTTTCTCCTTCCGCACACCAGCGGTATAGTACGACCCCCATTTTGTGGACAAGCCTTTGCCGGCCACACGACCAGCTGATGTCGGCTTAGTGAGCTTATTCTTGCTTTTCATTATGTTCAACGCCCTATTTAAAGGGGTGTCAAAGGGAGCTCGAGACGACCCCGCCATCGCTTTCGGTTTCTGCGAAAGGAACGTGAACCATTTAGAAATATTGGGGATTAATTAGAGTGCAACCATATGGAGCTAATTACGCTGGGTGTATTCCTTACGAGAACAAGCTCAAGCGCGCCTGGTCTTCGATCCGTGGTAAGCTCCTTTGTTATCGAGTCCTCCTTGTCTTGGGCCCCGACATAGTTCCTGGTCTGCTTATTACGCTGTATTTCTCGAAGCGAGGCGGTAGGCCTTGCTCGGCACGCCCGCGTCCTCCTTGTCCCATATAGGCTCCGCCACTCTGAACCGCTGGGACCGAGTTTGTGTTCCCTAAGTTCAACTCCGCATTTCTTTCCCCCATCGACTTGATTCGGAGGTTGCACTAGTCGAGCACTTGATCTTGAACTCCTTGTACTCATCTTCGCTCATCAAAGGATATTTCGCCTTGATCTTCTCATAACTATCACCTTTATCAATCATTTTCTTCACCGTGCTTCTCCAAGTAGACAGGGCCTTGCTCATCTTTGTGAGGGCGGCACTGTTCACTTTATTCCCTGAGAGGCGTGTGTTTTCAAATTCGGCGGGGAACTTGTATTGTTCGTGCAGCTTCGTGAAGAGGAGGTTGCGCAAATTCCCTCGGTCCTTATGCCGAAGGTTCTCGGTGTTGATCGAGACGGTGCTCCGGAGAATGCACCCGAGCTGAACCGAGTACCCCTTGACTATATGTTTGGGCTCCGTTGGATTCCCGTCGGAGTCCACTTGAGTGAATTACTCCTTGACGGTGCAGAGCGCATTCGGATGCCGGTCCTTCCTTTGCTTCTTCGATTGGCTGCCATCTGTGTGTGCGCCGCCATCATCAGTGGTGGCATCCTCGGCGGCACCATCAGTGGTGTCATCCCCGACGCCACTAGGGGTTGTGTAATCAGGATCGGTGTCTTCCGCGGCGTCCTCATAGCGATGAGGTTGTTTCTCCATCTCCTGGGACAGCTCGAGAATTGCTTGCCGCTCAACCACCGGCCTCATCGCTAGGGCCATGTTTCGCTCTAAATAGGAAAAAAGTTTGGTCAAAAGTTGGTTATTGTTAAGGAACAAGATCATGGTCTCATCATTTAGGGTTTGTCGACACCGAGGCACCCTAAAATCCTAAGCTTTCATCATTTAGGGTTTGTCGACGCCGAGGCACCCTAAAAGCCTAAGCGTACATCATTTAGGTTCTCATCGACACCGAGGCATCCGGGGCAGCCAAGTTAAGTTTTCATCATTTAGGGTTTATCGATGCCGAGGCACCCTAGGTTGGGCCTAATCACATGGCACTAATCACTTGGCTCTATTGACACCTATGGTTTAATACAACAAGAATAAAGGGGCAGTTGATCCTACTTAATTAAGTACTAAGATACCCCGGCCCATGCATTAGTAGCAAGTACCTCATATGTCCGATTTTTAGTAAAATCATGCTAAAATTCATGGAAAATTTCAGCATGACCTTTGCTGAAAATAGGACATATGGAGTACCTGAATTTGCCGGAACGGAAGTTAATCGACATTCTGGCAAACTCAAGGGCCTCTCGGGGTACCTGCAAAATCATCACGACACGAAGGGCCTCTCAAGGGCCTCAAGCAGCAGCGGCGTCTCCCAGGACCCCATTTTTTTGCTAAATTTCTTTGAGCAACAATCAGAGCAGAAAATTCAGCATATTTCTATACAACAGCCTTGTAAAGATGAAGAACAGTTCTCAAAGACAGCCCATTTATATACAATAGCATCTTTGGTCATACCAATTTCGAAACAATTCAAAGATGAAGAAATTAACTATGTATAGTTTATTCTTTTGTACCAGAACTATTTTAGTTTATTATTTATTGTACCAGGAGGAATATAACAATATTTTTGGTATATATCCTAGTTATACTACTGCAGGAAAGGAGGATCATCATACACATATATATGTGCATAAAAATCATAAAAATTCAAAATCACTTGAAACCTGATCACTCGGACCACACCACATGCCACATCATACATAGTACATAGAGTTGACAATTCAGTTGCAATCATGTAGTAATGGATTGTTCTACCTAGCAGGTTGTTGGAAATGGATTGTTCTACCTAGCAGGTTGTTGGAAATTCAGTTGCTTTTTTCATTAGGGCTGGCAACCAGACATGGTCAAATTTCAATTAAGATTATCTATTGGTTCAAGACTGGCAACAAGACTTGTTCTACAAAATCAATTATCTATTGAGTAGTTCTTGTGCTCATCCAAGAGCAACATCTTTCATACATGATCAGTAGTCATGTACCAAATTTTTATTTAAACTGAATTTGCAAATCACCAAGAGCTCTACTAGTTTCAGACTAGATTTACACTAAATACACTAGAGTATTTGACCAGTAGTCGATTACATTTACACTAGACTGAAGAAATTGATGCATCACTAGATGAAGAAATTGTGTTGTCGATTAGGGACCAAGAAAATGTGTTGCAGATTTTGATTTGCTTGCTGATCTTGATTAACTCCATAGAAGAGTTTTGTACTGATTCGATTAATCGACAGCAAGTAACAAACATGTTCTAACACAACAGTTTGAGTACTACTCCAAAATCCTCCTAGTTGTAGCTCACCTAAATGGTTGAATTCAAAGAACTACAGTGGCCTTCAAATGATTGAGAGCTTAAAATTTCCAACAATCTGAACAAACAAAGTAAAAAAGGATCAAGATCTCATTTCAGCTGATTTATTCTTCATAAGCATAGGCTTTGTTTGTTGGAAACTAGCTTGTGAAACTGAAATTTAACGAAGAAACAGAATTCTTGTCATTTAACGATAAACTGAATTTTAAACGAGTCTTGGAGTAAACTTGCTAGAGTACAAATTTATCAACGGGCCATATATCGATAACATCTGAGATCATAAATTGGTGCAAAGTTGCTCCTGTACACTATAACATCTGAAAGATGGAGATCACAGAGTTGCATCTGAAAGAATCGGGGCGAGGGGAAGATGGAATCGGGGCTCAGATCAAGGGCTGGAGGACGGCGTTGTCGACGAACTCGAGGGCGGGGGGGCACCGGGTGCTCCTCTTGTTGATGGGGGAGGGGAGAGGCTGGAGGCAAACCCTAGCCGCCAAGCGCACGAGTGCTGCAGCTAGGTGGAGTAACCTCTGCCGGAGACGACAGAGCAAGTGGCCGACGTCGTGGTTGGTGAGGAGCAGGTGGCCGGCGTCGTGGTTGGTGAGGAGAGCGCGAGGAAGAGCGCCCCGTCCGAGAAGGTGGTTGGTGCCTTGGCGGCCGGCAGCGGCGGAGGCCTGGAGGATGTGGAAGAAGGCGCAGACGGCGAGGAGGATGTCACGCCCAAGATGCGACCCTATCCTAAAGGAACTCGATGGTCCCACCAAGGATAGAAGTGCATCTTGAAGACGCTTTTGCAAGGTGGATATCATTACATCAACATTACATAATGCATAGGGATACATACATAAGGCACAAATGCCACAAGAATACATCAACATCATATACAAGATCAACATCCGACTACGGATGAAACATAAACAGAAACTCAAACGACATCCACCCTGCTAGCCCAGGCTGCCGACCTGGAACCTATCCCCTGATCGAAGAAGAAGCAGAAGAAGAACTCCAATACAAGCAAACATCGCTCTCACGTCTTGATCATCGCAAACTGGTACCTGCAACTGGTAGTGTAGTAATCTGTGAGCCACGAGGACTCAGCAATCCCATTACCATGGGTATCAAGACTAGCAAAGCTTAAAGGGAAAGGAAGGGGTGAAGTGGTGAGGTTGCAGCAGCGGCTAAGCATATATGGTGGCTAACCAACGCAAATGAGAGCGAGAAGAGAAACAAAGGAACCGTCGTCAACTAGTAATGATCAAGAAGTGATCCTGAAATCCTACTTACGTCAGACATAACCCAAAAACCGTGTTCTCCTCTCGATCAACCCCGAAAAGAGACACTCACGGTTACGCACACGGTTGGTGTATTTTAGAAGAGTTTGCTTCAAGTTTACTACAACCGGATATTAACAAATTCCCATCTGCCACATAACCGCGGGCATGGCTTTCGAAAGTTTATACCCTGCAGGGGTGTCCCAACTTAGCCCATGATAAGCTCTCGCGATAAACGAAGGATATTCCTTCTCCCGGAAGACCCGATCAGTCTCGAATCCGGCTACAAGACATTTCGACAAAGAATAAAACAAGACCAGCAAAGCCGCCCGATGCGCCGACAATCCCGATAGGAGCTGCACATATCTCGTTCTCAGGGCAACACCAGATGAGACTAGCTACGAGTAAAACCAGCCCTCAGGTTGCCTCAAGGTGGCCCCGCAGGCAGCTCGGTTCGAACCAGCACTTAGAGAAGCACCGCCCGGGGGCTAAATAAAGATGACCTCGAGAGAGCGACTCCCAAGGGAAAAGTAGGTGGTGGTGAGGCAAATGGTAAAACCAATGTTGGGCCTTGCTGGAGGAGTCTTATTCAAAGCGAACTGTCAAGGGGGTCCCATAAATCACCCGACCGCGTTAGGGACGCAAAATCCGGGAACATAATACCGATATGACGGAAACTAGGGCGGCAAGAGTGGAACAAAACACCAGGCATAAGGCCGAGCCTTCCACCCTTTACCAAGTATATAGATGCATTAATTAAATAAGATATATTGTGATATCCCAACAAGTAAACATGTTCCAACAAGGAACAACATCTCCATGTTCCAACAAGGAACAAACTTCATCTTCACCTGCAACTAACAACGCTATAAGAGGGGCTGAGCAAAGCGGTAACATAGCCAAACAACGGTTTGCTAGGAAGGGTAACAAGGTTAGAGGCTGACATGGCAATTTGGGATGGCTTGATAAACAGGTAATAGGTACCGCAACATAGCGATAGAACGAAGCAACTAGCATAGCAATGATAGTAGTGAGATCCAGGGTAGCGGTCATCTTGCCTGAAATCCCGCAAGGAAGAAGAACGAGTCCATGAAGAAGACGAACGGATGAAGCCGAACCAAGCGTAGACGAACGAATCCTCACGATCGCAACGAAACGGGAACTAACAAGAAGAAGCACACAACATAGGTAAACACACCACACATGAACAAGGCATGATGCACAAACAAGCATGATGCATGACAAATCTACATGAAGCTACTCATTGCAAGAGATGATGCATACAAGACCAACACATCAAAGCAAGTTTAAATGAGGCCGGAAGCAACATATAACAATTCCGGTAAGTCCTCGTATGCATATTTCGAAATTGGTCCAGATCTGAATAAACCTTAAGTTAAAGTTTTTAAACAGCAAGTTAAGATGCACCACGATGATCTACACGAAATTCTAGTCAATTTACATATAAAGTTCATTAGATTCGAAGCTACGGCCTAGAAGATATGAGCAAAACAAGTTAAACATGGCATTGATGCAAAATGCATCCAAACATCACGCAAACACCTCAAAACAAGGATGCAACATGATAATATGAAACTACATGCAAAAACAAGCAAGTTTCATATAGGGCACACTCAAAACGGAGCAACGGTTCAACACATGCACATGAAACAAGTCATAGCAACAATCTGTTGAAAACAGCAACTAGGCATATTGCAAGCACCCAAACAACATGCTACAGCACCTCAATATGAAAAAAAAGGCATGGACATGATGTACAGGTAAAGCATAACAAAACATGAACACTGAGCTATCTCCAGAAATCACTAGAACATGCTCAAAATGACATGGCAAGATTGCAAATAATAACAGTTTCAGACTTTAGCAGAAATAACATCAGGTTGCAATGTTTAGAGCTATCAAACAACATGCTACAGGAACTTATCATGGCAAACAAAGGCATGGTATGAATCTACTAAATGCATAGATCAAAAGTCCCTTACTGACCATGAGCCAAAAAGGATCAGAAGATATGATAGCACCCATGTAAACATGGCAAGTTATATGACAGATTCATACATGGCAGGAACAACAATAAGTAGGCATGTTGGTGAGCTTGAACCACTCACCACAGAGCAATACATGGCATGGCAAGGCACCCAACAGTAAGAAGACATGTTTATGAAGCTAAGAATGGCAAGAACAAGATCATAGCATGCATGGATCACTAGAAAAACACATGGCAAAACTGAACTTAATGTTAACAGGCTGACAGCAACATTATTTAGCAACTTTGAGAGCAAGATTACAACAAGTAGAGCAGGCTATAAATGCAACCAGAGTCATGGATGGATAGAGCATGACATGTATAACAAAAAATCCTTAGTGAACATCTCCAGATTATGCATAGAATGACTTGTAGAAGCAGGTTAACGTAGCATCACGATATAGCGATTCGCATAAGCAAAACAAGAACAACAAGTACCCTACTTAACAAGCTTGATGCACTCACTACAGGAATCACAAAAATACAAGGATGACACCACTGTAAAGATGGCATGGCATAGATCAAAACACATGTAGACATCAACCTCATAGGATGTACACATCAATCATGGAAAAAGTGACAAATCACCAAGTTATAACAGTTTCAGCAGGTTAACATCATATAGCACTCTTGCAACGAAGATTCAGGCATCAAGATGAACTCAAATGAACATGATGCAATGGAACGAAAAGATTTACTCGTCGTGGCGAACAATTCGACATATTACACGCACAAAATGGAGCTACGGATGCAGAGATACGAAATGACGAACATGGCATGATTATGTCAAAAATTTCGGGGACTTGGCAGAAAAACAACCTCGCGAAAAGTCAACGTGGCGGATCTCGCCGGAGTTCACGCCGGAGATGGAGAAGGAGGCCGGAGAGGTCGGGGATGGCGGGGTCGGGTCGGTCCTGCCCGGATCCGGCGCGGGGCGCGCGGACGGCGCGCCGGGCGAGATCCCGGCGGCGGGGCCCGGCGAGGCGGCGGAGGCGGCGGGCGGGCGACGCCGGGCGGCGACCGGAGGCGGGAGGCCGTCGCGGGCGCTGGTGCGGGCGGCGGCGGCGTAGGCCGAGGCGTAGGCGGCGGAGGGCGGTGCCGCGGCGGCGACCGGCGAGGATCCGCCGGGCGGCGCGGAGCGGGCCGGGCGGCGGCGGCTGACGCTGGCTGCCAGCCGGACGGAGGCGAGAAGGGCCCGCGGGTCCGCAACAGGCAGGCGGGCGCGGCGGAACGGGAGGCCGGAGTGCCACGTGGCACGACCGGATTGGCGGGGGCGCGGCGGACATGTCCGGCCGCCGGGCGGACATGTCCGGCGGCGCGGAGGGAGAGATCTAGGGTTTCGGGGGGATTTCAACCGCGAATTCGGGGGAAGGGGACCTATTTATAGGTAGAGGGAGCTAGGAGAGTCCAAATGGAGTGCGGTTTTCGGCCACGCGATCGTGATCGAACGACCGAGAGCATGGAGGGGAGTTTGCTGGGTTTTGGGCCACTTTTAAAGGGGTGTTGGGCTGCACCCAAAAGAGGCCTTTGCGGTTACCCGGTTAACCGTTGGAGTACCAAACGATCTCCAAATGGCACGAAACTTGACAGCGGTCTACCGATGCTATACCAAGGCCGCTTGGAAAACCTCGGTCCATTCCGAGACCGTTTAACACCCGCTCACGAAAAGAGGCAAAAGGGGGCGCCGGAAGACATAGGAGTGCCGGATTGCAAAACGGACAACGGGGAAAATGCTCGGATGAATGAGACGAACACGTATGCACAATGAGATGCACATGATGACATGATGAAATGCAACATGCAAGCAAATGACATGGCAACAGCGACGAATGACTGGCAGACACCCGGCGCATCGAATCCGGGGCGTTACAACACTCCTCCACTAACAAGAGATCTCGTCCCGAGATCTTAGGACCGAGATGGAAGGGAAAAAGGGATAGGGTGAAACAAGAAACGCAAGAGAGAAGAGGCAAGGAATCGAGAGCACTCGAGAAGAAGAGAGGAACGGCGAGAATGGCGAGAATCGAAAGCTCAAGGAATCAGAATGACTATGAAAGCACTCCGGTTAGAACGAGATAAGAAACGAATAAGGCTGAAAGGATTTAGGCAGCACTCCGGCTAAAACATGGAGGAATAGAACTTGAACTTGAGAGGATGGAATGATACTTGATGAACTCTTGAAAAATGAATTAAATCATGAAGAACCACCGTGAAGAACTCCGGTAACAAAAGGATGATGAGATAGAATGAAGGAAGAAAGAATAAGATGAGCGTTGCGATGATTTAGATGGAGGTTCCGACGAGATGGCCGAGGAAATAATTGAACTCCGGAAAAGAAAAGATGAAAAGACTTGGAACTAGAATGTATTCCTCAAGAACAAACTCCGAAGGAAAGGATTAATCACTTTGATGAAATAAGAATAAGAATTACTTTATGCTATCCTCACCAAATTAAATTGATGACAACCGGATTTGGCATGCAACTTATTCGCGTTGGAAAAGATTAAGGGAGGATATAGCACGAAAATTTGAGAAAGTCTTCATGAACCACCGGTAGGATTGAAAAGAACGAATGAATAAAAATGATAATCAAGGAAAAAGAATCTGAATGAACCACCGTAAGAATTCGAAAATGACTGACGAAAGAGAGAATGAATCACCGGGAAGAATTAGAAGAACCAATATGCTAGAGGGGATTTAGATTCAAAAGAACAAAGAGATCATGAGCTGATTAAAGAACACTTGAACGAAGAACCGGAAGAATATTGAGATGAACGAAGGGGCACGGATATAGAATAATTGGGGAATGAATCTGAAAACTTAGAATGAAGAAATCTTCCGAAAAGATGGCCTCCGGATGATTGAGACGAAAAGTAACTCCTGAAATACTCCGGATGGATGAAAAGCGAAGAGGTTGAGTCAACAATGAAATGGTTTGAAATCGATCTTGAAAAAGGCATCTGACTGATGAAATTCATTCTTACGTCAAACTCCGAAAAGAATTGAGAATAACTCCGGGGAAATCAGAAGAGTCGGGTAAGATCCTGGGAAAAGACCTGTGGGTTAGGGCCGACTAAAAGAAAACACCGTTGGAAAGGGATGTTGAACAGATAGATGATGCACCGGAAGAACTGAAATATTTGACTGAGGTGACAACCTCGAATTAATTGGAACACAGACGAATCTCCTGAGACGACTTGAGCACTCCGGAAGGATAAACTGGCGAGAGGCGAACGAGCAAATGGAAATATTTGAGCGGAGGGACAGAATCCGATCAACAACGAAAAACTTGAATTGGATCCACCGGAAAAAGAAAGGGATGAAGAATGACGAACAAGACGAGAATTCACCGGTTGAAATAACTGATGGAAGACTGAAGAGGCTCCACACGAATGGAATTGATTTTCGGAAGAAACTCGAACTCCGGGAATAATAGGGTGGGAGGGCGGGAAAAAAAGACAACTTGGAAGGGGAAACCGACGAATAAGTTCAAGAGGAAACACCGGTTGAAATCATTGAGGAAAAAAAAGCAAAGACTTCGCACGAGTAGGATGGATACTAGATTACGGACTCCGGTTCCGAGAAGAAAAAGGGAGGGCGGGTGGGAAAAGAAAACAACTGAGGATTGAACTTGCAACAATGGAGAGGGTCGAATCGCCTTGACGAGAAATGCACCGGATGAAAAGAGATGAGAACCAACGATCGGAAAACCAACTGCGTGATCCTAAAGAAAAAAAAATTGAAGGGAAAGAGGAGTAATTCAAAACACCTACGTCAAGATTCCTCACCGGAGCGACGAAGGGGCTGAGGAGTAAAAAGAATTCCTACTCTCCGATATAACTAGACTCCGAAAAGTTTTCTTCTAGACTCAACAACGGCCAAACTACACGATCAATCAAGGGGGCTCCTAAGGTCGGTCGAGGCTCTGATACCAACTTGTCACACCCAAGATGCGACCCTATCCTAAAGGAACTCGATGGTCCCACCAAGGATAGAAGCGCATCTTGAAGACGCTTTTGCAAGGTGGATATCATTACATCAACATTACATAATGCATAGGGATACATACATAAGGCACAAATGCCACAAGAATACATCAACATCATATACAAGATCAATATCCGACTACGGATGAAACATAAACAGAAACTCAAACGACATCCACCCTGCTAGCCTAGGCTGCCGACCTGGAACCTATCCCCTGATCGAAGAAGAAGCAGAAGAAGAACTCCAATACAAGCAAACATCGCTCTCACGTCTTGATCATCGCAAACTGGTACCTGCAACTGGTGGTGTAGTAATCTGTGAGCCATGAGGACTCAGCAATCCCATTACCATGGGTATCAAGACTAGCAAAGCTTAAAGGGAAAGGAAGGGGTAAAGTGGTGAGGTTGCAGCAGCGGCTAAGCATATATGGTGGCTAACCAACGCAAATGAGAGCGAGAAGAGAAACAAAGGAACGGTCGTCAACTAGTAATGATCAAGAAGTGATCCTGAACTCCTACTTACGCCGACATAACCCAGAAACCATGTTCTCCTCTCGATCAACCCCAAAAGAGACACTCACGGTTACGCACACGGTTGGTGTATTTTCGAAGAGTTTGCTTCAAGTTTACTACAACAGGATATTAACAAATTCCCATCTGCCACATAACCGCGGGCATGGCTTTCGAAAGTTTATACCTTGCAGGGGTGTCCCAACTTAGCCCATGATAAGCTCTCGCGATCAATGAAGGATATTCCTTCTCCCGGAAGACTCGATCAGTCTCGGAATCCGGCTACAAGACATTTCGACAAGAATAAAACAAGACCAGCAAAGCCGCCCGATGCGCCGACAATCCCGATAGGAGCTGCACATATCTCGTTCTCGTGGCAACACCGGATGAGACTAGCTACGAGTAAAACCAGCCCTCAAGTTGCCTCAAGGTGGCCCATGCAGTAACTCGGTTCGAACCAGCACTTAGAGAAGCACGGCCGGGGGCTAAATAAAGATGACCTCGAGAGAGCGACTCCCAAGGGAAAAGTAGGTGGTGGTGAGGCAAATGGTAAAACCAATGTTGGGCCTTTTTGGAGGAGTCTTATTCAAAGCGAACTGTCAAGGGGTCCCATAAATCACCCGACCGCGTTAGGGACGCAAAATCCGGGAACATAATACCGATATGACGGAAACTAGGGCGGCAAGAGTGGAACAAAACACCGGGCATAAGGCCGAGCCTTCCACCCTTTACCAAGTATATAGATGCATTAATTAAATAAGATATATTGTGATATCCCAACAAGTAAACATGTTCCAACAAGGAACAACATCTCCATGTTCCAACAAGGAACAACATCTCCATGTTCCAACAAGGAACAAACTTCATCTTCACCTGCAACTAACAACGCTATAAGAGGGGCTGAGCAAAGCGGTAACATAGCCAAACAACGGTTTGCTAGGAAGGGTAACAAGGTTAGAGGCTGACATGGCAATTTGGGATGGCTTGATAAACAGGTAATAGGTACCGCAACATAGCGATAGAACGAAGCAACTAGCATAGCAATGATAGTAGTGAGATCCAGGGTAGCGGTCATCTTGCCTGAAATCCCGCAAGGAAGAAGAACGAGTCCATGAAGAAGACGAACGGATGAAGCCGAACCAAGCGTAGACGAACGAATCCTCACGATCGCAACGAAACGGGAACTAACAAGAAGAAGCACACAACATAGGTAAACACACCACACATGAACAAGGCATGATGCACAAACAAGCATGATGCATGACAAATCTACATGAAGCTACTCATGGCAAGAGATGATGCATACAAGACCAACACATCAAAGCAAGTTTAAATGAGGCCGAAAGCAACATATAACAATTCCGGTAAGTCCTCATATGCATATTTAGAAATTGGTCCAGATCTGAATAAACCTTAAGTTCAAGTTGTTAAACAGCAAGTTAAGATACACCACGATGATCTACACGAAATTCTAGTCAAGTTACATATAAAGTTCATTAGATTCGGAGCTACGGCCTAGAAGATATGAGCAAAACAAGTTAAACATGGCATTGATGCAAAATGCATCCAAACATCACGCAAACACCTCAAAACAAGGATGCAACATGATAATATGAAACTACATGCAAAAACAAGCAACTTTCATATAGGGCACACTCAAAACGGAGCAACGGTTCAACACATGCACATGAAACAAGTCATAGCAACAATCTGTCCAAAACAGCAACTAGGCATATTGCAAGCACCAAAACAACATGCTACAGCACCTCCATATGAAAAAAAAGGCATGGGCATGATGTACAGGTAAAGCATAACAAAACATGAACACTGAGCTATCTCCAGAAATCACTAGAACATGCTCAAAATGACATGGCAAGATTGCAAATAATAACAGTTTCAGACTTTAGCAGAAATAACATCAGGTTGCAATGTTTAGAGCTATCAAACAACATGCTACAGGAACTTATCATGGCAAACAAAGGCATGGAATGAATCTACTAAATGCATAGATCAAAAGTCCCTTACTGACCATGAGCCAAAAAGGATCAGAAGATATGATAGCACCCATGTAAACATGGCAAGTTATATGACAGATTCATACATGGCAGGAACAACAATAAGTAGGCATGTTGGTGAGCTTGAACCACTCACCACAGAGCAATAAATGGCATGGCAAGGCACCCAACAATAATAAGACATGTTTATGAAGCTAATCATGGCAAGAACAAGATCATAGCATGCATGGATCACTAGAAAAACACATGGCAAAACTGAACTTAATGTTAACAGGCTGACAGCAACATTATTTAGCAACTTTGAGAGCAAGATTACAACAATTAGAGCAGGCTATAAATGCAACCAGAGGCATGGATGGATAGAGCATGACATGTATAACAAAACATCCTTAGTGAACATCTCCAGATTATGCATAGAATGACTTGTAGAAGCAGGTTAACATAGCATCACGATATAGCAGATTCAGACAAGCAAAACAGTAACAGCAAGTACCCTACTTAACAAGCTTGATGCACTCACTACAGGAATCACAAAAATACAAGGATGACACCACTGTAAAGATGGCATGGCATAGATCAAAACACATGTAGACATCAACCTCATAGGATGCACACATCAATCATGGCAAAAGTGACAAATCACCAAGTTATAACAGTTTCAGCAGGTTAACATCATATAGCACTCTTGCAACGAAGATTCAGGCATCAAGATGAACTGAAATGAACATGATGCAATGGAATGAAAAGATTTACTCGTCGAGGCGAACAATTTGACATATTACACGCACAAAGCGGAGCTACGGATGCAGAGATACGGCATGACGAACATGGCATGATTATGTCAAAAACTTCGGGGACTTGTCAGAAAAACAACCTCGCGAAAAGTCAACGTGGCGGATCTCGCCGGAGTTCACGCCGGAGATGGAGAAGGAGGCCGGAGAGGTCGGGGATGGCGGGGCTGGGTCGGTCCCGCCCGGATCCGGGCGCGGCGGCGAGGCGAGGGGCGGCGGCTCGGGCGCCGGCGAGATCCCGGCGGCGGGGCCCGGCGAGGCGGCGGAGGCGGGGGGGCGGCCGGGCGGCGACTGGCGGGAGGCAGGGCGCGGGCTTGGGGCCGCGGCGGCGGCGGAGGCCGAGGCGAGGCGGCGGAGGGCGGAAGCGGCGGCGCGGCGGCCGGGCGAGGATCCGCCAGCGGCGCGGAGCGGGCGGGCGGGCGGCGGCACGCCGGGCGCTGGCCACGGACGGAGGCGAAGCGGGTTTCGCTGGTCCGCGACAGGCCTGGCGGGCCATGGCGAACGGGTTAGGCCGAGTGCCACGTGGCACGACCGGATTGGCGCGGGCGCGGGCGGACGTGTCTGGCCGCCGAAGCGGATATGTCCGCGGTGCGGAGGGAGAGATCTAGGGTTTCGGGGATTTCATCCGCGAATTCGGGAGGGACCTATTTATAGGTAGAGGGAGCTAGGAGAGTCCAAATGGAGTGCGGTTTTCGCCACGCGATCGTGATCGAACGACCGAGAGCATGGAGGGAGTTTGCTGGGTTTTGGGCCACTTTAAAGGGGTGTTGGGCTGCACCCAAAGAGGCCTTTGGTTACCTCGTTAATCGTTGGAGTACCAAACGACCTCCAAATGGCACGAAACTTGACAGGCGGTCTACCGGTGCTATACCAAGGCCGCTTGGCAAACCTCGGTCCATTCCGAGACCGTTTAACACCCTCTCACGAAAAGAGGCCAAAGGGGGTGCCGGGAGACATAGGAGTGCCGGATTGCAAAACGGACAATGGGGAAAATGCTCGGATGCATGAGACGAACACGTATGCACAATGAGATGCACATGATGACATGATGAAATGCAACATGCAAGCAAATGACATGGCAACAGCGACGAATGACTGGCGACACTGGCGCGATCGAATCCGGGCGTTATAACAGTCCCGCGAGGGTCGGGCGGCGGGGGGGGGGCGCGGGGCACGGGCGGCGGTGGTGGAGTCCGTGAGGGTCCGGGCGGCGGCGTCGTGGGTCGGGCAGCGCGGGTGGATCTGTGGCGAGGAGAGAGGGTCGAAGGGATCTGGCGAGAGAGAGGAGGATAGCTAGGGGAGGGTTCTAATGGCGCACCGTCCCGCCAGGCGCCATAAGTATGACTATTCTAATGGCGCACCTCCCTTGGTGCGCCATTAGAATTTTGATTTAATCTAGCCCACTAACCATATCTACAACCTAACCCTATCTACAATAGAACCCACCCACTAGCCCGTGGTCAAGACGCACACACACACACCAGAGGTCGTGGGTTCGATTCCTGTGCTCCCCAATATTTTTTATGCATTTTAAATGCTGTTTTTATATTTATTTGTGTTTAAATATGTTCAAACTTGTTTAAATCATAACAGTAATATTTTTTATAAAACAGTAATAATTTTTAAAAATATGTTCAAATTTCTTACTTGAAAATATCATCGGTGGCGGTGGAGCGGGGAGGTGCGGGATCGAGATCGAGATGGAGGGGAATCAAGATCGAGATGGAGGGGGATCGAGATCAAGTGTCCTCATGAATTCAAAAAGTGCCCATGAAATTTAAAAATATTCATGATATCAAAAGTGCCCATGAAATACAATCGAGAAATGAAGACTACGATTTAAATACAATCGATCTTAGCTAGCTATCTGTTCACAATCTTCTTGCCCTTCTTTTTCGCAAATGGAGTTCTTCTGTGGAACGGACGTCCTTTAGGTAGGGTGGTCCTGCTTCTTCTTGTGGTGTGTGCTGCTACTTCATCGTCGTCGTCATGTTCGATCTTGGTCGCCGTGATTTGTCAAGTCTTGCTCATTGGCTACTCCATCCATTCCGATGATCTTCCTTTGCATCTCCTCACGACAACACAACTGGGCTTTGGCGGGTCGGTAATGAAGAAGCATTGGTCCACTTGGGAAGCCAGTACCCATGGCTCATTTTTCAGCGGTGACGTTTATGCCATGGTCTTGGATTTGGCTTCGGGTATAACCATGGTGGTGAAATATCGGTCTTCTTTTAGGACGCTCTTGGCCCATCTGACACGGAACATCGGCACCTTCTCTCCAGCGTAGCTCAGCTCCCAGATCTCCTCGATCCTACCGTAGTATCTGTCCTTGTCCTTACCGGTGTACGATTCCATCGTTACCCCGGAGTTCTGATAACCATCGCTCTTCATGTCCTTGTCCTCGGTGTAGAATGTGTAGTCGTTGATATCGTACGCATCATAGGTCATCAGGTTGTGCTCGGCGCCCTGTGACAAGGCGAGTATGAGTTCTTCTTCCGCGGAAGAATCTTCATGTAAAGGGTACGACAGAAGCTTCTGCTTGAACCAACGCGTGAAACATGAGTTGTGCTCATTGAGTATATCTCCGTCCGTCCTCTGTTGGCCTCGGTCATTGTACGTCTTCTCAATAAAGGTTTTGTGCCCTACCACCCAAGGATCGACCACGTCTATGTGTTGTAGCGCGACTAGGTTTTCTCTTTCAAAGTCGGCGAGTCGACCCTCGAAGTCGACATGCATTTTGCGGCGACCCTCACGGTGACCCCATCCAGCGAGCCTGCCGAGGTGCCTATTGACGGGCAGACCAACGGGGTTCTCGATGCCTAGATAATTCGTGCAGTAGGAGATGCACTCTTCGGTCAGAAAGCCCCTGGCTATACTTCCCTCTGGACGTGACATGTTCCGAACGTATCCTTTGATGACACCATTCATCCTTTCGAACAACATCATGCTGTGCAGGAACGTCGGTCCGAGTTGGATGATATCCTCCACGATATGGACCAGCAGATGCACCATAACGTCAAAGAATGCGGGCGGGAAGTACATCTCAAGCTCGCACAGTATCACCACGATCTCTTCCTGTAGCCTTCTAAGTTGCCTCACGCCAATCGACTTCCGAGAGATGACGTCGAAAAAGTTGCATAGGCCCAATAGCGTTTCACGGACGTGCAAGTCCATGATCCCACAGATTGCAGCTGGAAGTATTTGCGTCATGAGCATGTGACAGTCGCGAGACTTCATCCCGCTGAACTTATGCTTCGCTGGGTCTAGGTATCTGCTTATCTTCCCAGCAGAATCAGAAGGAAGTTTTACTCCTAGGAGGCAGGTGAAAACTGCTCGATCTCCTCGACTTAGAGTGAAGCACGCGGAGGGTAGTCATTTCGGTCTTCTTGGACTTTTGCCTTTGCGACGACTTTTTCGTGTCCTGCTTCGCCTCATCATCATCATCATCATCATCATCATCATTAGCGTGAAGCTCCTGCCGATGCCCATTGATTTCAAGTCTGCCCTTGCTTTCGCCCATCTTTGGTCCTCTCCGCATGTTGAGCAGGGTACCAAGCAGACTCGCACACGTTCTTCGTGATATGCATGACATCAAGGCTGTGAGGCACACGGTGGATCTTCCAAGACGGCAAGTCCCAGAAAACAGACCTCGTTTTCCATACCTTCAGCAGCGGCTCTGGCGCCTTTCGCTTCTTTCCCGGCTCTGGCGCCTTTTGCTTCTTTCCCGGCAGTGGGCAGTCTTTCCAATTTTTCAACAGCTCGACTATTTCCTCGCCGCTCCTCGTACACGGGCGTTTTCGGGGTTCGGTTTCACCATCGAACAGATCCTTGCGTTTCCTCCACGGGTCATCGTCGCGAAGCCACCTTCGATGTCCCATGAACACGGTGTTCGAAGACCCGGGATCTCTATCTAGCTGGTGATACGTTGTGTCATCCATGCACCTTACGCATCCGGAAAATCCGTGGACTACCTGCCCCGCGAGATATCCGTAACCGAGATAGTCGTGCACCGTTGTGAGCAGTGCGGCTCTCATAGGGAAATATTCTTTCTGTGGTGTCCCACGTATTGGCTGGCGTTTTCACAGCGTGTCTAGCTCCTCCTTCAGCAGCCCAGATCTGATTGATGTCGTTCCTGGTTGTTTCGCCCTTCAATTAGCATACTCATGTGAATGTACTTCCTCTTCATGCACAACCAGGGGGGAAGGTTGTACATCCACACAAACACAGGCCAGGTGCTATGTGTGCTTCTCTGGCTGCCAAACGGATTGACTCCATCGGTGCTCGCGCCCAGGACGATGTTCCTTGGATCCTTCCCAAATTCTGGGTTTTCGAAGTTCAAAGCTTGCCAGTGGCTCGCATCCTTAGGGTGACTCAGCATCTTGTCTTTTTTATTTATCTCCGGATCATTTCCGTCATCTTCCCGCTTCTTCTCCTCCCTATCTGCGTGCCAACGCAGGAGCTTTGCTACCTTAGGGTCCGCAAAATACCGCTGCAGACGAGGAGTGATCGGAAAGTACCACACCGATTTTCGCGGAGCTTTCTTCCTCTTCTTGTATCGGGTGACGCCGCACACCGGACATATGGTAGACTCGCGTGCTTGTCCCGATAAATGATGCAATTGTTCATGCACACATGGTATTTCACGTGCGGTAAATCCAAAGGACACACGATTTTCTTCGCCTTGGAAGACGTTCGTGCCAGAATGACATGTTCTCGTCGAAGCATGCGTCGGTAATTTTGTGTTTTACCTTCATCTCCAGAGCCATGAGCGTTACTTTCAGGCGGGTATCCTCGGGCCTGCATCCTTCATACAATGGAGTAACCGCGTCTATCTCCAGTTGATCCAGCTTGGCTTTCTCTCGGGTGGCAGCTCTTGTGTTATC
Source organism: Aegilops longissima (assembly GCA_021605205.1). NCBI lineage: Eukaryota > Viridiplantae > Streptophyta > Magnoliopsida > Poales > Poaceae > Aegilops > Aegilops longissima. The sequence goes on along the minus strand of CM038682.1, from coordinate 648,763,951 downwards.
CGTCTGCTTGCGAAGCAGCTCTTGAATATGAGCGTCGTGCACCTAGCCTCCATTGTCGTCTGCTCCGGCATCTTCATCTTCATGATCATGCCCTTCGTCTTGATCTTCCTCATCATCATGTACGACATCTTCTACATGATGATTGTGTACATCATCACCGTCGTGATCATGTCCTGGAGATTCTTCGTCTTCTCGCCCGCCCTCGCCGCGGTGGTTGTATTGTTGCCCTTCCTCATTTCTTGCCCGGCCACCATGGACGACTTCATAGTCATCTTCATCACCTTGCCACCGATAGCCATCCATGAAACAACGCAAGAGCAGGTGGTCCCGCACCTGCCTGGAATCCGGGTCCGCAATAAGGCTCTTCAGCTTGCATCTTCGACACAGACATCTTATCTCCGTCTCGTTCTTTTGAAGCATCTCGGCCTTCGCGAAGCTCAAAAACCTATTCACGATGCCTTCGGTCATCGTGCAGACCATGGTCGCCTACGGGGTAGAGCAAAATGATATTTTAGAACCAAGAAAAATTTGGCATGACCTTCCCTAAAAATAGGACCAAAAAGAATGCATAGTGCCAAAATTCTCGCTGAAACGGAAATGAATCAACATTCCGGCAAAATATTGGCAACTATCGCATTTCAAATACCGGTACCTGCAAACACAAACATATATGCAACACCACAAACACAAGCAACACCACAAACATACATAGATCTAGGCCACAAAAAGTGCATGTGCACGTCGTTGGAGCGAGCTAGGGAGAAAAAACGTAGATCTACATCATGAAGATAGCTTTCCCCTTACTTACCTATCAAAAAAAGGTAATTTCACCACTTAATTTTGATGAATCTATGGTGGAAATGAGGTGAGGAGGAGGAGCCAGCCGAGACAAGCTTGGAGGAGGAGGTGGAGAGAATGAAGTGGGGAAAGTGAGTGGGTAGGTGGGCTGTCCAAAATATCTTGTTGGTCCAAGGTTACTAATGGCGCACCACCACAAAATGCACCATTAGTAACCATGGTTACTAATGGCGCACCGGCAGGTGGTGCGCCATTAGTACTTTTTGCAAAAATGTAAAAAAAAACATATGTATACTAATGGCGCACTGTGGAAAAGTGCGCCATTAGTAGTTTAAACTAGTAATGGCGCACTTTGGCATAGTGCGCCATTAGTAGGTTTGCAAAAAAGTAAAAAAATATACTAATGGCGCACTGTCTTGGTCGTGCACCATTACTAGGTCTAACTAGTAATGGCGCACTTTGCCATCCTGCGCCATTAGTTTGTATGGAAAAATGGGAAAAAATCAATAGTAGTGGCGCACCGTGAGCACGGTGCGCCATTAGTGTCTTCTACACTAATGGCGCACGAGCAACCGGTGCGCCATTAGTATATAGTAGTGGCGCACTATTTACCTGGTGCGCCATTAGAATCAGTCCTATCTATAGCCCTTTTCATAGTAGTGGAGAAAGCGAGAGTTTTGTGTGTGTGTGTGTGTGTGTGAGATGGTAGTCGGGAAAGGGAGTGGAAGCAGGAGTTGTGTGTGTGTGTGTGTGTCTGTGTGAGAGAGAGGAGACGGTAGTCGGGGTTATGTGATCGGTAAACAAATGAATAATGCAGTATGGGATGGAGACGAAAAGGAGACCGCAACAAATGTTGTGCCTACAGGAGAGAGAGAGAGAGAGAGAGAGAGAGAGAGAGAGAGAGTAATTTTAGTGGTATGAGTCATATGTAGAGACATATAGGGTGTGTGAGAGAATCCCATAGAGATAAAGACAAAGTGAAAAACGAGTGGAGACTGTGTGTGTGGCGGTGAAAAAGAAAGCTTAGGTACCGAGTACCAGAGAATAGTAGAGACGTGAGAGATAATGAAAACCGTGTAATGTATAATGATAGGGAGAGTGTGACACTTCTCAAGGGAGACGTTGAGAGACCATGTTTGCGAGGATAGGAGAAACATGAAGTGAGCGTGTGGGTGAGCTGGAGAAAAGAGAATGATAGCTACCTGAAGGAGCATACATGCGAGAGATATGGGCGTGAAAGGAGTGAACAAAAAGGGATTCAAATATTTGAATTCGAGATGATGATACATGTAACCCATACTCGAACAAAAATTGATCTATCAAACATGCATACTCATATGAATTCACGCACATCTATGTTATTTAATATCTAGGTATTACTGATCCATACATTTTAGTAGAACATAATTTGGTTGAATTTTTTCGAATTCAACCGTAAGATTTCGAGATCGTTGTATTTGTAAATTATATTATACATATAAAGGAGCAGAATTCTTTGTTGTGCTTTTGAAAGTATATTAAAAAATGATGGATATAGAATGTAATTCCAATTGAAAATGGATCCCGCCCGAAAAACATAGAATACAAACGGGATTCGAATTGAGTTGGCACGGTAAACGTGCACTCTACAAAATTTGAACGAAGCGGGGAAAGTCGCAGTAACCGCCCCAAACCAAAATCTGTGAGATGGAAATCACTACTGCCTATGCCTGCCACGCAAAGCCTATCTGCTGGATTTCTATAGGTTTCGATAGGGGTAGGTTTGTAATTACACCCAAATGTGACGTAACCGCCTCTCACCCAGATTCATACACGGTGGGCGCCAATACATAGTGTGTCCTCGGCCAAAATCGACTCCTTCCCCGATTCATATTCATACACGGTGGGTGCCAAAAACAAACTCTCGTCGGCAAATATTCGGTGTATGCGAGATTACCGTCCTATCCCCAACTGACTAATGTTGCTGTGATGTAGTAGAAATTTGAAACGGGGCTAAGTTTGTAAATTTCCTCGCATTTGAGACAAGCGCGCCCTGAATACATGGTTCCCCCTTCCTCTCTACCTCCCTTTTCCCCATTCGTACTCCATGGGCGCCAAAACACCCTCTCCACCCCACCCTCATTCGTCTGCCGCTGTCCGCCACCCCATCCACCGCCGTCCTCCTCCACCATGCCGGAGCTGATACCCCGACGCCGTCATCCACGCCTTCGGACCGGGATCCTTGCATCCCGTCCTCTTGCTTCATCTCCGCCGTCGTCCACCTTGCGGGCGCCGCTCCTACGACCGTCTCGTCCACCGCGCCCCGCCGCCACCGTCTACCCTCCTAGATCTGCTTCCACGCCGCCGACAGCCATCGCTACCGCAGCACCGTCAAATTCTCAGCAGATGCGTACACGGTGCCGCACCATAGGCGGTACTCTTTCGTATCTGCTCTACTTATTTATCGCATCAAGAAAATAAATCGCCACTGCTTTACTCTAATTTCTTGTCTTGGTTGCAAAGTTGCCTTTGTCCGGTTTGCACCTTCAGATCCGCCATGGCACGCTCAACACTATACTCCCAAGGCTTATGGTTTTCCCCTTTTATATTCCACACTAGTTAAATCACAGTAGACTAAATTTCAAAATTGGGTCAGTCGATTTTTCAGAGCTCGCCGGAGTTCGCCGGTGCGATCGATGGGGCTCGGGTGGTAGTGTGGCCTCGCTGAATGAAGAAAACTCAATGCGGGTGGGGGTTAGGGCGCGGGTGGGGGTGTGGGTGGCGGAGGAACACAGGCGGTGGTGGCCGGTGGTCCGGCCCGCGGCCCGTGCGGTGTTCTGTATGGGAAGAATCAGAGACGAGGAAGAAGAAGGGTTAGGAGATGTAGGATCTTCATCCAACTGCCTGAAATGGTCGAGAGACAGCTGGGAATTGCATTCTTAATGCGCTCTGGTTCATCATGTGTGGGCACTACGCAACCAACATTTTATTATCCAAAATCTTCTTGCTCTTCTTTAGCATGTTCCTCTTCCATTCTTCTTTAATATGTACTCTCTCTGTTCCTAAATACAAGTCTTTGTATAGATTCCACCATGGACTACATATGGAGCAAAATGAGTGAATCTACACTCTAAAATGTATCTGGATACATCTGTATGTGATCCATAGTGGAAATCTCTACCAAGACTTATATTTTGGAACGGAGGGAGTATGCTAGTAGTACAATATGTTCCTTATACTGAAGATGAGCAGGGACATTTGCAGTGTAGAGGTCTATATGGTCGGTTGTGATGGACACTTTGAGCCTCTTTGATTCGTAGGATCTTGTAAACATAGGAATAGGATTTGTAGTGGCCTGCCCACTTGAATCCTAGAAGAATAGCAAGGAAATGCGGGGAGCTGTGTCGCCTTTGAGAGTTACACTGATATTAACAGTACCTGTTGGGGATAAAACTATTTGAGTAAGCCGCCCAGGAGGGGCCGGGTTACGCAAAGAAGACTCATCAGAAAGAAGCCCAAAGACCAAGCACGAAGATGGCGGTTCAATAAAGGGTCTAAGGCCCACAGGCGGCTTAAGGCCCATAGTGATAAACCGCCATGATGGCATGACTTGTATCATAAGGTAGATTTGACTAGTCACCGAGCCGGACACTGTTTATGAGCCGGCCGGGACTCTGCAAGCCGTAGGGCGTCAACCCATGTATATAAGGGGACGACCTGCTGGCGGCTTAGGGCAAGAAACAACTCATCGAGAGCCGGGCATAGCGTATCTCGCTCCCTGGTCATCGAAACATCAAGCAATACCAACCCAACTAGACGTAGGCCTTACCTTCACCGTAAGGGCCGAACTAGTATAAACCTCTCGTGTCCTTTGTCCCGATTAACCCCTTTAAGCTTCCTAGCTGCGATGGCTCCACGACTAAGTCCTTGCAAGAGGACATCTGCCGTGACAATTCCACGACAGTTGGCGCCCACCATGGGGCCAGCGCATGGTGGATTTGAGTTCTTGAAGGGCAGCTTCGAAGGGCTCAAGGGATACGCAGTGGGCCGGATGACCAAGAGTCGTCGCAGCAAGATCTACATCGACGACGAAGGCTGGGGCCCCGACGCCGACTCAATTGAGTACGGGTACCAGGTCCCCTTTGGCGGAATCCACGTCTTCATCGGCCGGATTGGTGAGCCGGGCCCTGAGCCGGACAACTGCATCAACCTCATCGAGACGGCTCAGCGTGCGAGACCCACCCGAGTTCAACCCTTCATGAAGCGTGCCTTCGTGGGATGCATCCACAGAGAGGAACTTTCTAAAGGATCTGAAGATGGTGGTGAGACGGCCGTCCTCTCTGACGGTGATTCGTCCGCCGGTTCAACAGATTCGTTGTATCAAGTGCAAGAGGGTATGCTTGGGGGCTGTTCCGATGGCTCTAGTATTCCGGACTCCTATGAGCCGCCAAGCTGGGCAGGAGTCTTCATGGCTGGTACTCAACCCGGTCAAAACTCAACGGCTGCAACAGCAATAACGTCCGGGTCCGAAGCGGCCTGGGCAGGAGGCCCTGTGCGCCCGCCGGCTCAGGTGCTGATGGATCTCATGGATAAGCTGACGGCCCTATTAACCGCCATGGTTATTCCTGCGAATCAAGATGAGCATAACGCAGAGGTGGCAAAGGTGCGTGAGGAGATAGCTCGGGCCAAGGATGCCTTGGCAGCTGAGGACACCAGTTTAGCTACAGAACGGGCGGCTTTGGATGCACGGGCGCAGCAACTCCAGTCAGAGGCTTTCCAGCTTAATATGAGCCTGAACGCATCTAATGAGGTGATGAGAAGGAGGCACCAGAAAAATCAATCCCGTTTGCCTCCGGTTTACGACCCTCGGAACCTTTTCGCTACACCCGGTGCCGGTCCTAGCAACCCGCCTGAAGCGAATCAGTTTATGACAGCCGAAGCAGGAGGACCGACTAAGCCTTGAGAGATGGCACCTCCTCATGGGAGTATGGCCCCGCCCCGCTATGTACCAATACCACCGGGTCATTTTTCCAACCCCATGGAGAACTTAATCGCAGCATCGGCGCGTTTGGCGGCTCTCCCAATGGACGGTGATGATCCGACAGCAGTGAAGACCCGAAGGATCAGAGACGTCGTCCAGATAGCCCTAGCTCAGCAAGAGACTTATTCTTACAGCCGGGACACGATTCATTCAACTCCTCCACCTTGGTTAGCTCCGGCTCGTCCAAACCAGAGTCCGAGTTACAGCAGGCACATGGAGTCAGAAGCTTTATCAAGCAACGCCCAGCGCCATAACCAGCCTGGCGGTTATAACCCGATGCAGGACCGAATACGTCGGGAGGACGAGCGGGCGGCTCAGCTAGCGGCTCAACAAACGGCTCATCAGGACATTCCGGGTTATCCGACGACTTCCGTTGAGGCAGGAGTGGCTACCAGAACCGGCGGTGTTCCTTGTTTAGTGATGGATCTACGTAATGTACGTTTACCCAAGGACTTCAAAGGACCTCGGAAGGTGCCAAATTACACGGCTGACTTACTGCCCGGAGCATGGATAGAAAGTTATGAGATGGCCATGGAGCTGTTGGAGGTCAGTGATGCAGCAATGGCTAAGTACTTCACCATGATGTTAGATGGAACAGCCTGGTCTTGGTTAAAGGGCTTGCCACCCAATTCCATTAGTTCATGGGCAGAGCTAAAAGCCCGGTTCATCCAGAACTTCAAAGACACTTGCAAGCAATCTATGTCGATTGTGGACTTGACAAATTGTAAGCAGGAGGAGGGTGAATCCACAACTCATTGGGTACGCCGGGTCAAGGAGATAATACATTCGTCTGACAAGATGGATGCCGGCTCTGCAGTCCTCATGTTGGATAAGAACTGCCGCTTTGAGCCACTGAGACAGAAACTGGGGCGCCTTAAGCGTGATTGCAATGATATGGGTACACTGATGGCAGCTTTAGTCAAATACGCCAATTCTGATAGTACCAAGGATCCCGCGTCTGATGAGGAAAAGACAGGGAAGGGAAAGAAGAACGGCAATGGAAAGGGTCAGCAGCATAACCCGATGAATCAAGGAGGCAATAAGCGTAAAGCTGAGGGTAACCCGGAGTTTGTAGCCAACGCCAATGCACAGGGTAACAATCAGAGACGTAAGGGCAAACCGCCCCCTCGGTCTGGCGGATCAGGCCCATCTCTTGAGCAGTTACTCAATGAGCCTTGCCCGAGGCACGGCACCCGGGAACGATCCGCCACCCACTTATGGAAAGATTGCACGATCATGAAGGCCTTTAAAAATTCCAACACGTTTGATGGCAATCACGGGTCGGGCGGTGGCTCAGGAGCCAGCGACTTTCATGGCCCGGGCGGTGGTTCACATTCCGGCTTTCAGGGACATCAAGGAGGTTATAATCAACAGCAGACTGGGCAAGGGGGACAACAGCAGCAGCAGTCGGGTTATCAAAGCCACCCGAAGCAGCTGAATAGTGGGCAGTATTACGTATTCACCACTAACTTGTGCAAACATGACCAGAAGGTTCATAAGAGGAACATGAATTCTGTTGAGCCGGCGGTTCCCCGTTATTTGAGGTGGCCAGAACAGCCCATTGTATGGAGCAGGGAAGATCACCCCCTCCGGGTTGATAATCCGGGTCAGTTGGCCTTGGTGGTAGCACCTCAGGTTGGTGGATATAAATTCACTAAGGTACTCATGGACGGAGGTAGCAGCATCAATATCCTCTATTATGAGACCTTTCGCCACATGGGGTTGACTGATAAGGACTTGAGGACGTCCAACACTGTCTTTCATGGAGTGGTGCCTGGTAAGCCGGCTTACCCAGTTGGCAAGATTGAACTAGAAGTGGCCTTTGGAGATGAGTATGATTATAGAGCTGAGAAATTAACTTTTGAGGTGGTCAAAATCAAGAGTCCATATCATGCTCAGTTTGGTCGGCCGGCTTATGCCAAGTTCATGGCACGGCCGTGTTATGTTTATCTGCAGATTAAGATGCCGGGTCACAAGGGCACCATCACCATGCATGGAAGTCGAAAGGTAGCCCTGGAATGTTAGGAGGGCGACGCGGCTTATGCTGAGTCTGTTTGTGCAGCAGAGGAGCTGAAGTTTTATCAAGACAATGTTGACCCGGCGGATATGACCTCTCTAAATAAGCCACCCACCGAGCATGACCCGGCGATGAAGTTTAAGTCGGCTGATGAAACCAAGCTTGTTGATTTCACTCCAGGCGATTCGTCTAAGCAGTTCAGTATCAGTGCCAATTTGGATCCTAAATAGGAAAGCACGCTCGTCGAGTTCATCCATGAGAACCAGGACATCTTTGCATGGAAACCTTCTGACATGCCGGGTGTACCGAGAGAACTCGCTGAGCACACTCTCAATATTGATCCGAAGTATAAGCCGGTCAGGCAGTTTCTTCAACGGTTCAACAAAGAGAGACGGAAAGCTATTGGAGAAGAAGTCGCCCGGCTCTTAGCGGCTGGGTTTATTGTGGAAGTTTTTCACCCGGAGTGGTTGACTAACCCGGTGCTTGTGCTCAAGAAGAACGGCACCTGGCGGATGTGTGTGGATTACACGGACTTAAATAAGGCTTGTCCGGCTGATCCCTTTGCTCTCCCCCATATTGATCAAATCATTGATGCTACGGCGGGTTGCGAGCGTTTGAGCTTTTTGGATGCTTACTCTGGTTATCTTCGGATCAAAATGGAAGGTAAGGACCAGGAGAAGACGGCTTACATTACTCCGTTTGGAGCCTTCTGCTATATATCTATGCCATTTGGGCTCAAGAGTGCTTAGGCGACTTATCAGCGATGTGTACAGAACTGTCTCCATGATCAAATTGGGAGAAATGTTCACGCTTATGTGGATAACATCATGGTGAAGTCCAGAGAGAAGGAAACCTTGATATCTGATCTGAAAGAGACCATTGATAATCTCCGGGTTTATAAGATGATGCTTAAACCGGAAAAGTGTGTATTTGGTGTACCTGCAGGCAAGCTCTTGGGTTTCCTGGTCTCAAACAGAGGCATTGAAGCTAATACGGAGAAGATCAAGGCAATTACCTCTTTGGCTAAACCCGCGTGCATCAATGATGTTCAGCGACTGGCGGGTCGTGTTGCTGCTTTAAGCCGGTTCATAAGTCGGTTAGGTGAGAAGGCCCTACCACTGTATCAGATGATGAAGAAAGCAGACAATTTTGTCTGGAGTGATGCTGCTAATGCTGCCTTTGAAGATTTAAAGAGGCAGTTGTCTGGTCGCCGGTCCTTGCAGCTCCCATTGATAAAGAGTCGTCGCTGTTATATGTGGCTGCTAACTCACGAGCTATCAGTGTTGCCACCATGGTGGAGCGTAAGGAGGCTGGCAAGGAGCATCCGGTTCAACGGCCGGTTTACTACATCAGTGAGGTGCTCATTGAGTCTAAGCAAAGGTATCCGCATTGGCAGAAACTTGTTTACGGAGTGTATATGGCAAGCCAGAAGCTGAAGCAGTATTTCCAAGGTCATCCTATAACTATGGTAAGTTCTGCCCCCTTGGGAGACATCATCCAGAACAGGGAAGCCACAGGGCGAGTAGCCAAGTGGGCCATTGAGCTTGAGCCTCATGGTTTGAAGTACATGCCACGTACCGCTATTAAATCTCAAGCCTTGGTGGATTTTATCAATGATTGGACAGAGTTGCAGGCACCGAGGAGAAGCGGATAACACATATTGGACTATTCACTTTGATGGGTCCAGCGGTTGGAAGGCTCGGGGGCTGGAGTTGTTTTAACTTCCCCCCGAGGTGACAAATTTTGTTATGTGCTCCGGCTTATGTTTCCTTGTACTAACAATGCAGCTAAGTATGAGGCTTTACTCCATGGTCTCAGGATGGCCAAGGAGATGAATTTGAGCCGGGTGAGGTGTTTGGGTGACTCAGATCTTGTGGCTCAACAGGTGTCAGGCAAGTGGGATTCTAAGGATCCCCTTATGGTGGCTTACCGTCGTGAAGTTGATGCTATGGCTGGACATTTGAAAGGTTATCAAGTGGAGCACATTGATCGAAGGAAGAATGAGGCGGCTGATGCTTTTAGCCGGCTGGGATCTCAGCGTAAGCCGGTGCCGCCTAACACCTTTCTCGATCTTTTGCATAATCCTTCTGTCAAGGTACCTATAGAGGAAGAACTAGCAGTGCCAGACCCGGAGGCACAGCTGGTGGCAGCTCTTCAAGTCATCCCGGATTGGACAGTGCCATATTTGGCCTATATGACCCGGGGAGAATTGCCTGAGGATGAGACTTTGGCGAGACAAATCATCAGGCGGTCCAAAATCTATGACGATTGTTCATGGCGAGTTACATCGCCGCAGTGTCACTGGGGCGTTTCAACGTTGTGTGTCGCCTGCGGAGGGTCAGGAGATACTTCGTGAGATCCATGAAGGAGATTGTGGTCATCATGCCGGCTCAAAATCTCTTGTGGCCAAGGCTTTCCGTCATGGTTTCTATTGGCTGACGGCTCATGCTGATGTGGAGGATCTGGTCAGCAATTGTGACGTATGTAAAAAATTCTCACGACGAGCTCATGTGCCGGCTCAAGAGTTGAGGATGATTCCAATTACTTGGCCATTCGCAGTCTGAGGGCTTGACATGGTTGGACCTTTCAAGAGGTCTAAGGATAAAAAGACACACCTCCTGGTGGCAGTGGATAAGTTTACAAAGTGGGTTGAGGCAGAGCCGATCAGTAAGTGTGATGCAGCCACGGCGGTTCAGTTCATGAAAAAGGTGATCTTTCATTTTGGTTTTCCACACAAGATCATAAGCGATAATGGCACTAATCTCTCCAAGGGTGCCATGGAAGAGTTCATCAACAAGAACATATCCGCTTGATGTTTGTTTGTTGCTCATCCTCAATCCAATGGTCAAGGTGAAAGATCTAATCAGAGATCCTGAAGGGTATCAAACCCCGGCTCTTGGTCCCCTTACAGCGGACCCCGGGTTGTTGGTTGGAGGAGCTACCCTCTGTACTGTGGAGCATCAACACTACGCCTAACAGGTCTACAGGTTACACACCTTTCTTCATGGTGTACGGAGCGGAGGCAGTCCTGCCAAGTGACATCCGGCACAACTCACCCCGTGTGACGGCTTACGTTGAGGCTGATAACGAAAAAGCTCGTTAGGATGCGCTTGACTTGTTGGATGAGGAGCGAGACTTGGCGATAGCCCGCTCGGCGATTTACCAGCAAGACCTGCGACACTATCACAGCCGCCGGGTTAGAAGCAGAACCTTTCAGGAAGGCGATTTAGTGCTCCGGCTCATCCAGGATCAGTCTGATATGCACAAGCTGTCCCCTCCTTGGGAAGGACCCTTTGTGGTCAGCAAGAATCTGAACAAAGGGTCATACTACCTCATAGATGTTCGAGAGCACAAAAACTCATGTAAGTCGGAGGAGGAGACCCACCGGCCGTGGAATATCGCTCATCTTCGGCCTTATTATACCTGAGCCGCCGGCTCTCAATATGTATATATTTTGAAGATGTATATATAATATAAAGCAATAAAGTAGGACCTCTGTCCTTTTCACCCTCAAAGGTTTATATGTCTTTTTATCAGGTGGTGGAAACAACCAAAAGGGAGCGGATCATATCTGAAATCGGCTTTCCCTTTGGTCCGGCTTATGATCATATCTGAATCTAGCCATGATCACTTGGGGGCTTCCTGTTCAAACATAGGTCGTATTCGAACCAAAGAGAACATAGCTGCCGATACCCGCTTGATCGGCATACTGCCAAACCCACTTGGGGGCTTCTTGATCATATTTGAATCATAGCTTAACCCCTTTGGGTCTGATGTGGATCATATTTGAATCAGCGTCATTAAACAACTCTTATGGTCACTTGGGGGCTTCCTGTTCAAACATAGGTCGTATTCGAACCAAAGAGAACATAGCTGTCGGTACCCACTTGATCGGCATTGCCAAAGCCACTGGGGGCTATATGATCATATCCGAATCTTAGCTTAACCCCTTTGGAATGGTTTACTGATCGTATTCGAATCAGAAGCCTTTGAATATTGTTTATTGCCTATTATACTTTATAAAGCATGATTACTTGACTATCTTGAGATCTTCTTGAAAGCACTGTGAGATGGTTTTTTCCGGCTTAATATTGATCACCTCAGAGTGTTAAGTGCCAGGTGAATTCTAACTTTCAGGAGTTAAAATTACCCGCATGAGTGGGGTCATGTAGGCCGGCGAGATTACCAAAAGGATCACAGGACAAGGCAAGCAATTATTTGCTTAAAGGAAATAGAAGATCAATATAAGCTGGAAGGATATAGTGATGGCGGCTTAAGAAAGTATTGAGCGCCATAAACATGCGCGAAGGCATGGCAAAAGTCGAGAGGTTTTTTCTACCCTATTACAAGACTCCCCGAGTCTGAATAATGAAGCATTGTTTTCACAAAGACATAAACATTTGACGCCTGGCGGTTCACTCCTTTCGTTGGCTTGAAGAATCCGGGTTATCCTTCTCCGCCTCTCCGTCGGCTGCCTTGTCCTAGAAGGTGGACGATGCCCAGTCAATGCCACCCAAAGCTTCAAACTCAGCTTCGTCATCTATTAAACCAGCTGGGTCGACTTCAGGGGCAAAGGTATGCTTATGGATTGGGGGGATCAAGCTGACGTCGTCATAAAAAGGCGTTGGGATTCTCCGATTCTCGCTGTCATAACCCGGCATATATTTGATAAGATCAGTATCATTTCCAATAAGAGTAGCCACAGGGCGTATAACTTTGACACAAGCGGTGAAATCCTGGTCATCAAATACGGTCCCATCCTCTTTCAGACTCGGGTATCCAAGAGCTAGGTCGGCCGGGTCTAGTTCTGGAATCCATGCTTTAGCCCGACTCAACGCGGCTATGGCCCCGGCTCTTGCGGACGCCTGCCTTAGCTCTTGGATCCGCTGAGGCAACACAGCAAATCGCTTCAGCACGTCTTGCCGGAGGTGAGGAACGTCGTTTGATAAAGCTACAACGGCCAAAGCACGTTGTGACCCGGTGTAGAGCTGTTCCACCAGAGTATAAAACGCCTTCAGCTTGATCAACATATTCTGCTTGAGATTTGTGCTCCTGGGGCCTGCATCATTAAACATAAGGTAAATCGGAGGTAACAATTGAAGTAATCCTTGAAAGAAGGTTTGCAATACTTCAAGTTTGTATGAGTAACTTACCAAAGATTGCTGAGACCATTAGAGATATCTGGCGCTTTAAGCCAGACAGCTCAGTGATACGTCTCCGTCGTATCTACTTTTCCAAACACTTTTGCCCTTGTTTTGGACTCTAACTTGTATGATTTGAATGGAACTAACCCGGACTGACGCTGTTTTCAGCAGAATTGCCATGATGTTGTTTTATGTGCAGAAAACAAAAGTTCTCGGAATGACCTGAAACTCCACGGAATATCTTAGAATAAATAATAAAAAATCCTCGCCAAAGATGAAGACCAGGGGGCCCACACCCTGTCCACGAGGGTGGGGGCGCCCCCCCCCTCCTGGGCGCGCCCCCCTACCTTGTGGGCCCTCTGGAGACCCTCCGACGCCAACTCCAACTCTATATATTGGCTTTCGGGGAGAAAAAAATCAGAGAGAAGAAATCATTGCGTTTTACGATACGGAGCCGCCGCCAAGCCCTAATCTCTCTCGGGAGGGCTGATCTGGAGTCTATTCGGGGCTCTGCAGAGGGGGATTCGTCGCCGTCGTCATCATCAACCATCCTCCATCACCAATTTCATGATGCTCACTGCCGTGCGTGAGTAATTCCATCGTAGGCTTGCTGGATGGTGATGGGTTGGATGAGATTTATCATGTAATCGAGTTATTTTTGTTAGGGTTTGATCCCTAGTATCCATTATGTTCTGAGATTGATGTTGCTATGACTTTGCTATGCTTAATGCTTGTCACTAGGGCCCGAGTGCCATGATTTCATATCTGAACCTATTATGTTTTCATGAATATATGTGTGTTCTTGATCCTATCTTGCAAGTCTATAGTCACCTACTATGTGTTATGATCCCGCAACCCAAGTGACAATAATCGGGACCACTCCGGTGATGACCATAGTTTGAGGAGTTCATGTATTCACTATGTGCTAATGCTTTGTTCGGTTCTCTATTAAAAGGAGGCCTTAATATCCCTTAGTTTCCAATAGGACCCGCTGCCACGGAGGGTAGGACAAAAGATGTCATGCAAGTTCTTTTCCATAAGCACGTATGACTATATTCGGAATACATGCCTACATTACATTGATGAATTGGAGCTAGTTCTGTGTCACCCTATGTTATGACCGTTACATGATGAACCGCATCCGACATAATTATCCACCACTGATCCGGTGCCTACGAGCTTTCCATATACTGGTTTAGGCTTATTTACTTTTCCGTTGTTACTGTTACAATCACTACAAAAATACCAAAAACATTACTTTTGTTGTCTTTACTTTTGTTACGTTACCGCCACTATCATATCACTTTGCTACTAAACACTTTGCTGCAGATACTAAGTTTCCAGGTGTGGTTGAATTGACAACTCAGCTGCTAATACTTGAGAATATTCTTTGGCTCCCCTTGTGTCGAATCAATAAATTTGGGTTGAATACTCTACCCTCGAAAACTGTTGCGATCCCTTATACTTGTGGGTTATCAAGAACCTTTTTCTGGCACCGTTGCCGGGGAGCATAGCTCTATTCTTTGAGTCACTTGGGATTTATATCTGCTGGACACTATGAAGAACTTGAAAGATGCTAAGACAACAATTTATCCCTCAACTACGAGGGAGGTAAGGAACTGCCATCTAGCTCGCACTTGATTCACCTTCATTATGAGTAAGCTAGCGACACCTAAACCTGCTTCTGCTATTCGTTCCGATATGTCGCATGTTATTGATGATGCCACTTCTGCTATGCAAGATACTTATGATGAAACTACTGTGCCCTTTGGTGAATTTCTAGATGAACAAATTTCTAGGTCTAGAGAAAGAGAAATTATTGAAACTGAATACAATGATGAAAGTGATGATGAAAATATGCCTGCTATTCCTGAGGTTTATCTTTTTGATGCGGAATCTTCTGCAGCTATTTTTGCCTGCCAGGATAGATATGAACTTAAGAGGCTGCTAGTTAAATGGAGTAAAGAATCTCTTAGAGATAGGATGAGACCTGACCCTGCTTTTGCTACTTCACCTATCTGTGTTCCTGATAAGGATTATTATGAATTTTCTGTTGATCCAGATATAATTACTTTGGTTGAATCTGATCCTTTTTATGGCTATAAATCTGAAACTGTTGTGGCACATCTTACAAAGTTAAACGATATAGCTTCCCTGTTTACTAATGATGAGAGATCGCGCTACTTTTATATACTCAAACTATTTCCGTTCTCATTAAAGGGTGATGCTAAGATGTGGTTTAATTCTTTTGATCCTGGTTGTGTGCGTAGTCCCCAGGATATGATTTATTACTTCTCTGCTAAATATTTCCCTGCTCATAAGAAACAAGCTTCTTTGAGGGATGTATATAATTTTGTGCAAATTGAAGAAGAGAGTCTCCCACAAGCTTGGGGGAGGCTTCTCAAGTTACTTAATGCTTTGCCTGACCATCCTCTTACGAAACCTGAAATACTTGATATCTTTTATAATGGACTAACCGATGCTTCCAGATATTACCTGGA
The DNA here is from genome assembly GCA_021605205.1 of Aegilops longissima. Classification (NCBI taxonomy): domain Eukaryota; kingdom Viridiplantae; phylum Streptophyta; class Magnoliopsida; order Poales; family Poaceae; genus Aegilops; species Aegilops longissima. The sequence continues at coordinate 648,748,471 of CM038682.1, read as the reverse complement.
TAGTTGTGCTGGTTCTCTTTTCAGGGAAAGAACACCGGATGAAGCTGAAATTCTATTGAATAATATGTTGACAAATGAAAATAATTGGGCACCTCCTGAGCCAACTCCTGAGCCAGCTCCTGAGCCAATTACTGAGCCTATTCCTAAACCAACTCCGAAGAAGAGAGGTGTTCTATTTCTCAGTGCTGAGAGGCAAAGAAATCTATGAAAGAAAAATGTATTAAAGCTGAAGATGTTAAGAATTTACCTCCTATTGAAGAAATACATGGTCTTAATTTACCGCCTATTGAAGAAGTATATGATCTCAATTCTTTATTCACTGAAGAACCTCCTAATTCCGATATCCCGACACAGGTAGTAAAGGTAATTTATCTCTATGGATATGATAAAGCTGAAGTCCCTCCTACCAAAATTGCTAGTCAGTGCTTGGATGAGTTTGATAACTTTATGTTTAAGCAAGATGACTTTAATGCTTATTTTGGTAGACAATTAAAACAGAATACCTTTATGATTAAACGCTTGAGTGATTATATGGCTAATATTAGAGGGGAACTTAAACTTGTTAGCAAACATGCTTCTATGGTTACCACTCAAGTAGAACAAGTACTTAAAGCTCAGAAAGAAGTGCTTGATGAAATGAATAGTAAGAAAAATGATTATGCTGTTAGAGTGGCTAGTAGAACTGGTAGAATGACGCAGGAACCTTTGTATCCTGAAGGCCACCCTAAGAGAATCGAGCAAGATTCTCAGAGAAATAATATTGATGTACCTCGTTCTTCTAAAAGGAAGAAAAATAAAAATGATAGGACTTTGCAAACTTCTAGTGAACCTATTGCTAAACCACCTGAGAATCCAAATGATATCTCTTTGTCTGATGCTGAAACACAATCTGGTAATGAACATGAACCTAGTGAAAATGTTAATGATAATGTTCATGATGATGTTCAACCTAGTAATGATAATGATGTAGAAGTTGAACCTGCTGTTGATCTTGATAACCCACAATCAAAGAATCAACGTTATGATAAAAGAGACTTCGTTGCTAGGAAACATGGTAAAGAAAGAGAACCATGGGTTCAGAAACCCATGCCTTTTCCTCCGAAACCATCCAAGAAAAAGGATGATGAGGATTTTGAGCACTTTGCTGAAATGATTAGACCCATCTTTTTGCGTATGCGATTGACTGATATGCTCAAAATGAATCCTTATGCTAAGTATATGAAAGATATTGTTACAAATAAAAGAAAGATACCGGAAGCTGAAATCTCCACCATGCTTGCTAATTACACTTTTAAGGGTGGAATATCAAAGAAACTTGGAGACCCAGGAGTACCTACTATACCATGCTCCATTAAAAGAAATTATGTTAAAACTGCTTTATGTGATCTTGGAGCCGGTGTTACTGTTATGCCTCTCTCTTTATATCGTAGACTTGACTTGAATAAGTTGACACCTACTGAAATATCTTTGCAAATGGCTGATAAATCAACTGCTATACCCGTTGGTATTTGTGAGGATGTGCCTGTTGTGGTTGCAAACATTACTATTTTAACGGACTTTGTTATTCTTGATATTCCCGAGGATGATAGTATGTCTATTATTCTTGGAAGACCTTTCCTTAATACTACAGGGGCTGTTATTGATTGCAACAAAGGCAATGTCACTTTTCATGTTAATGGTAATGAGCATACGGTACACTTTCCGAGGAAACAACCTCAAGTTCATAGTATCAACTCTATTGGTGAAATTCCATCAATTATATTTGGAGGTTTTGAATTTCCTCTCCCTACTGTCAAGAAGAAATATGATATACTTATTATTGGGGATGTCCATATCCCCGTTGAGGTAACATAGTGTTATTCGAAATTTCTCCGGTTCCATGATTATCGGAATGAGTTTGTTAACAAGACTTGATCAACCTTGTTAGTGGATTCTTTTTGATGAGCATGAGATGGATGAAACAAGAAGCACAACCTTCTGTACCCTCTTTATATTTTCTGTTATTTAGTAGAAATAAAGTAAAATAGTATTTTTCTGTCTGTCTCCTGATTTATCCATGCAATATAAAAATATCCCGAAAATAAAAGTCCTCAGAATGCCATGCCAATTTAATATGATTTTTTCGGGAATATTTGAGGATTTATAGTGCAAAAATTACCGCGAGGGGAGCTGCCACCTTGCCACGAGGGTGGAGGGTGCGCCCAACCCCCCCGGGCGCACCCCCTTCCTCGTGGGCCCATGGTGGCCCTCCTCCACTTATCCCTGCACCCATCTTCTTCCTCTGCCTCGCACAAACCCGAAAAACCAACTCAAGCACGAGTTCCAGCCACTTTTGTTGTGATTTTCGATCTCCTTGCTCAAAGCACCTCTCGCAAAACTGCTTGGGGAGATTGTTCCTTGAAAATAATGAAGAGACTTTTGAGGGGCTCGTCGAGACGAAGCTCGAAGGAAAAACGAAAGGAAGAAGAGCAGAAGCCCAAATATAATTTGCCTCGTACCGCGGAGGTCCGGCCGTGTGAATGGCCTTCCGGTGACTTCTTGAGGAGAGCCGAGATTTATGAGGATTTCTATCTATTAATTGAGAACGCCGGCCTCACCGACTTCCTCCGCGACCAACGTCATCAGTATCTCTTACTCACAAATACTTTTGTGCAGAACTTCTACTTTTTCCCTAAGAAATCACCTCCATCAGTAGAGTTTCATTTATATGACGTTGTTAAGGAGATGACATTAGCTGAATTTTGCGAGGTTTGCAAAATACCATTTGAGGGCACCTTAGATGAACCACACCGTAATGAAGTGGAAGCTTTTATTAACACTATCACTGTGGGAGAAACCAGGAAGGTTTCTGATGCAAGAATTACTAGCATACATTTTCCTGTTTTGTGCTACCTTGCCTTATTTGCTAGTCGTTGCTTGATTGGTCGCGGGAACTGTGGAAACCTTAGTGTTCCTGATATTATTATTTTGTTCCATGGTTTATACAGCAATAACTCTGTTAGTATGGGTGGAATTGTTGCTAGACGGTTAAGTCTGAACCGTACTAAGGGCCCCATCTTTGGAGGCATTTATGCTTCACGCCTAGCTAAATATTTTGAAATACCTATTAGGCATGAGGAGAAAGAAGAAACAACGTTGCCCCGTGCTTATTTAGATTATAAGAGTATCCTAGCGCATGATTTTCTCATTAAGAGTCGCGAAGGGGAGCTCAAATATAAATTGTACTTTGATAAAAATCACCCTGAGACTATTACTTTGCCTGCTACCTCTTTGTTTAACTTGTCTAATGGTCCTTACATTGTTCCGTGGGCGGCTGTTCAAGCCTATCAGAATCCTGCACCAGCCCCGGAACCGGAGCCACAAGATGAGCCTCCACGACAGTCTGTTTATTCTTGGGATCCAGAGGTGGTTGCCAGTCAGTGGCAGTCAGAGTCCTCTTCATCACAGTATGATCCCAACTATTCTTCATCGCAGTATGACCCCAGCTACACCTACGGGTATCAGCCAGGCTATCCCTGGCAATAGACCAGCTTAGGCCAAAAGCCTATGCTTGGGGGAGTACGTATTTCTCACCGACATTACATTTATGTTCACACACACTCATTGCTAGATGTCGGTGCTCATACTCTTTCACTATATTATCCATGCTAGTTTATTTTCTTTTTCCTGCTTTCTTCTTATGTATTTGTTAAACTTTAAGAAAAACCAAAAAAATTTAGTAGTAGTTTATTTTTCCTGCTATAGTAGTAATAATTAAAAAGAAAATCCAAAAATATTTCCCGTTCTTCTTTTGCTTGTTGGGAGCTTTCCCTTGTAAATAGTTTTTATTTCTTTTCTTTTCTTTGGGGGTCAGTAGGAGAAGACCATGATTAAATTGTTGAAGTGGCTCTTATATGCATCATTTTTGATTTAGCCAAGAGCCCATATTGCCTTGTCTTCTCATGTTTATTGAATGCTCGTAGATTCCAGCTTAGTCCAATGCACGTGCACTCTTATTATTATTCACATCGTTCGGTCGTGCAAGTGAAAGGCAATTATGATGACATATATGATGGACTGACTGAGATGGGAAAAGCTGGTATGAACTCGACCTCTTTTGTTTTTGTAAATATGATGAGTTCATCGTTCTTGATTCAGCTGATTATGAATAAACATGTTTGCAATGACAATTAGAGATCATAGTTGCTTGTGCCATGCTTGATTAGCTACGAGTTATAATGGTTTACCTTGCGTGCCAACATGCTATTAAAATGATTGCGATGTGGTATGATGGGGTGGTATCCTCCTTTGAATGATTTAAGTGACTTGACTTGGCACATGCTCACGCATGTAGTTGAAACAAATCAACATAGCCTTCATGATATTTATGTTCATGGTGGATTATATCCTACTCATGCTTGTATTCAATGTTTATTAATTTTAATGCATGTTCATGATTGTTGTCGCTCTCTAGTTGGTCGCTTCCCAGTCTTTTGCTATCCTTCTCTTGTACTAAGCGGGAATACTGCTTGTGCATCCAATCCCTTAAACCCCAAAGTTATTCCATATGAGTCCACTATACCTTCCTATATGCGGTATCTACCTGTCGTTCCAAGTAAATTTGTATGTGCCAAACTCTAAACCTTCAAATAAACATTCTGTTTTGCATGCTCGAATAGCTCATATATCAACTAGTGCTGCCCTTATATTCCGTGTTAGGCGGGTTATTCTCAAGAGGAGTGGACTCTCCTCACTCACGAGAAAATGGCTGGTCACCGGGATGCCCAGTCCCATGCTTTATGCAAACTAAATCAAAATAATTGCAAACAAAACTCCCCCTGGGACCCGTTGAATGTTGGAGGCACTCGTTGTTTCGAGCAAGCCATGGATTGATGCTTGTGGAGGAGGGGGAGTATAAACTTCACCATTCTGTTTGGGAACCGCCTATAATTTGTTTAGCGTGGAAGATATCGTCATCTCTTAGTTGTTATGTTGACAATGAAAGTATGCCGCTCAAAATATAATTTATCTCTATTTCAAAACCGAGCTCTGGCACCTCTACAAATCCCTGCTTCCCTCTGCGAAGGGCCTACCTATTTACTTTTATGTTGAGTCATCACCCTCTTATTAAAAGCACTAGCTGGAGAGCACATCTGTCATTTGCATTCATTATTGTTAATTTATATCGGGTATGACTATGATTGGATCTCTTTTACCATGAATTACAATGTCTAGTCAGTCCTTGATCTTTGAAGGTGCTCTGCATTTATGTTTTGCGGTCTCAGAAAGGGCTAGCGAGATACCATCTTGTTATATCATATTGTGATTGTTTTGAGAAAGTGTTGTCATCCGAGATTTATTATTATGACTCGCTAGTTGATTATGCCATTGATATGAGTAAACATGAGACCTGAGAATTATTGCAAATGTGGTTAGTTATGATCTTTGCTGAAAACCTGAATGCTGGCTTGACATAGGTACAACAACAAGAGCAAACAGAGTTTGTAAAAGTTTTTCTTTTTCTCTCTCAGTTTGTCAACTGAATTGCTTGTGGACAAGCAAGGTTTTAAGCTTGGGGGAGTTGATACGTCTCCGTCGTATCTACTTTTCCAAACACTTTTGCCCTTGTTTTGGACTCTAACTTGTATGCTTTCAATGGAACTAACTCGGACTGACGTTGTTCTCAGCAGAATTGCCATGATGTTGTTTTATGTGCAGAAAACAGAAGTTCTCGGAATGACCTGAAACTCCACGGAATATCTTAGAATAAATAATCCTCGCCAAAGATGAAGACCAGGGGGCCCACACCCTGTCCAAGAGGGTGGGGGCGCCCCCCCCCCCCTCCTGGGCGCGCCCCTACCTCGTGGGCCCCCTGGAGATCCTCCGACGGCAACTCCAACTCTATATATTGGCTTTCAGGGAGAGAAAAATCAGAGAGAAGAAATCATCACGTTTTACGATACGGAGCCGCCGCCAAGCCCTAATCTCTCTCGGGAGGGCTGATCTGGAGTCCGTTCAGGGCTCCGGAGAGGGGGATTCGTCGTCATCGTCATCATCAACCATCCTCCATCACCAATTTCATGATGCTCACCGCCGTGCGTGAGTAATTCTATCATAGGCTTGCTGGACGGTGATGGGTTGGATGAAATTTATCATGTAATCGAGTTAGTTTTGTTAGGGTTTGATCCCTAGTATCCATTATGTTCTGAGATTGATGTTGCTATGACTTTGCTATGCTTAATGCTTGTCACTAGGGCCCGAGTGCCATGATTTCAGATCTAAACCTATTATGTTTTCATGAATATATGTGTGTTCTTGATCCTATCTTGCAATTCTATAGTCACCTACTATGTGTTATGATCCGGCAACCCCAAAGTGACAATAATCGGGACCACTCCCGGTGATGACCATAGTTTGAGGAGTTCATGTATTCACTATGCGCTAATGCTTTGTTCCGGTTCTCTATTAAAAGGAGGCCTTAATATCCCTTACTTTCCAATAGGACCCCGCTGCCACGGGAGGGTAGGACAAAAGATGTCACGCAAGTTCTTTTCCATAAGCACGTATGACTATATTCAGAATACATGCCTACATTACATTGATGAATTGGAGCTAGTTATGTGTCACCCTATGTTATGACTATTACATGATGAACCGCATCCGGCATAATTATCCATCATTGATCCGGTGCCTACGAGCTTTCCATATACTGGTTTAGGCTTATTTACTTTTCCGTTGTTACTGTTACAATCACTACAAAAATACCAAAAACATTACTTTTGTTGTCTTTACTTTTGTTATCGTTACCACCACTATCATATTACTTTTCTACTAAACACTTTGTTGTAGATACTAAGTTTCCATGTGTGGTTGAATTGACAACTCAGCTGCTAATACTTGAGAATATTCTTTGGCTCCCCTTGTGTCGAATCAATAAATTTGGGTTGAATACTCTACCCTCGAAAACTATTGCGATCCCCTATACTTGTGGGTTATCACTCAGTTGTGGCTTCTGCAAGCGATGCCTCTGCCGTTTTGGCCCGGGTCACTAGTGAAACCTTTTCATCAGCCCAGGTTTTCTTCTCTGCCTCAAAATTCTTCTTCAACTTCTCTTGTTCAGAGACGCTGAATTAAAATTTGGAGTTGGCTTTTTGAATTTCAAGTTCTTGAGCCGCCAGCCGGCTCTTCAGGTCAGCAATCTCTGACTCAAATTTACTTATGGTGGCCTGCATTGGTGCTAGTCAGAATCATGGTAAGATAACGTTAAGTCCCAAGTACTTTGCAAGCAAAGATATTCGACACTTGGGGGCTAATGTATGCTGAAGAATTTTAAACTTACAATGCCGGTCCATGGAAATTAAGTCCCAAGCACTTTGCAAGCAAAGGTACTTGACACTTGGGGGCTAATGTGTATCGCAAGTTCAAGGTATCATGTTACAACCGGGTTAAATATCTTCTTTTTAAACCGAATAAAGCAGTGCTAAGCAGGTTTCTAAGTCCACAGCATATTCATTCATAAGCAATAGACTTGGGGGCTGATATAGTAAGTATGATTAAGAAAAGTAGCATACGTTATACCTCAGATTTGTGCTGTATTTGCTTCACCATGTTAATCTCTAGGTCATGGCTGCTATGTACTTGATTGATATAGCCAGAGATTATATCTCCAATGCTCAAATGAGTATAGTCAGCAATGTCTAGCTTGGCCTTTCGGCGTTCCAGAAACTCCTCCTTGGCAGAGCACTTGGCAAGGATAGTGGGCTGTCCCGGCTCTGCAAACTGAGTCTTTAGAATCTCAACTTCCGGATCAATTGTCTTGCCCGGGCTAGGAGTTTCCGGGTTATCAGAGCTGTTGAGAGTATCTTCGGCGGGTGGATCAGAGGATGGTGCTGGATTATCATAGGCTGGTTCAGGCGGCGGCTGATGGGTAGAACTGTCAGGAGCAGCCGTGCCAAGCTCCGGTTCAGTCGCGACCGGGTCTTGGGATGGCTTACTCTTTTTTGCCCTCTTACTGGGCTTCACTTGCACGCTGTGGGTAAAGGCAGAAGGATGAGTACAAAAGCATGAGTAAGGTAAGGCATAAGATAAACAAAATTACATTACCCAGGGGCAGTTTTGAAGGCCGGCATGTTAGATTGCATAGACTCGCCGGAGGAAGGACAGGTATCCTGATAATTGGAGTCAGATGAATTGAGAGGTTGACCGATTAAACCCGCCAAAGGAAAAACCGAACGTAAATCGGAGATAACCTCAGTCTGACGCTTCCTGGTTACATCAAGTAAGTCGGAGGAGAGCTCTACATCCTTGCTGGTCCGGGTCTGCCTCCAGATTTCAAATTGCTGTTGCTTCAAAAGAAATTGAGGATCTTGGTAAGCCAAAGGATGTGAAAATCTTACTTTCCGGGTTACTCTTCGAATTTTCTGACGCGGCTGGGGCTCGGAATCGGAGGAGATTATAGTTACCTCTTCCTCGATGGCTTGGCTGTTCCCCGTATCTTCCTGAAAATATTTAATGTCAATAAGGTGATGATAAAGAGTCAAGGGAGTTAAAAGTTACCTCTTCTTCATCATCATCAGTATCGTCAAGTTTAAACATATCTGAGGCGCTTGGCTTCCTCTTCTTTGAAGTTCCAGTCTTGGCGGCTTTCCTTTCGGTTCTTTTTGCTGCTCTGGCTTGTTTGGCCGCCTCATGGTTATACTTGACCTTCCATAAGTTATCATCGGCCTATGAAAAATGATAAGGGGTTATGAGTAAAAGCCAGGTATAATACAGTAAGGATTAATTATTGAGGTTAATGACTTACTGCAGGGGCCGGGTTCTTCTTGCTGAAAGGAAGTAAGCCAAAGGCATTACTAGTCACCGTGCCCTGTTTCAGCAACGTTTGGTTGTAGCCTCCACCACATCATCTGGTAAGTCGTCGGGACTATGACGCAGTGGGTCATTCTTCTCGCCTGAGTAAGTGCACATTAAGCCGAGGCGGCGGCTTAACGGAATTACTCGCCAAGCGACCCAGACTTGGACCAAGTCAATGCAATCTAAGCCATTTCCCAAAAGAGCTTTGATCTTACTAATGGTGGGAGCGAGTGGCAGATGTTCAACAGTAGTCAGTTTACCCGGCAGCGGGTGATTGGATTCAAGGCACAAGGTGCAGAAACCGGGCAGAGGATTTTCGTCAGCCGGAGAAGTATCCTCGCAGTAGAACCATGTCTGATTCCAATCCTTTGGATGACTCGGCAGTTCAGCATAAGGAAAAAGGCAATCTCTCCGCCGCTGAATCGAGATGCCACCAAGTTTCAGACTGGGCCCATTGGCACGTTTGTTCTGCCGGTTTAAGTAAAACAATTCTCTGAATAAAAGTAAGTTGGGTTCTTCCCCAAGGTACACCTCGCAGAAGACTTGGAAGTTGAAAATATTTGACACGGAATTGGGCCCGATGTCTTAAGGTCTGAGATCGAAGAAATGTAAAACATCCCTGAAGAATTTTGAACCGGGTGGAGCGAAGACCCGGTTCATGTGGTCAGTAAACACGATCACCTCCCCTTCCTTGGGTTGAGGCTTCTCCTCTGACGGGTCAGGAGCACGATAAGACATGATCTCTCTCTTGGGCAGATGGCCGGATTTCACAAAGTCAGACAAAAGTGCTTTCTGTAACAGTGGATTTGACCCAGTTGCAGGTCCGGGAGCTTTGGGAGCCTTGGGTGCCATTGTATAAATTGAAGCCTATGAAAAAAATAAGAGTTTCCGGTTCAAATTTAACCCGGAGAAAAAACATTTGAAGTCTACTCAAGATGGCGGCTTAAGAAGGGGCCTAATGACATATGGGTAACTATGCAGTGATATTTAAGCCGCTACAGGTATCAAAGGCGGTTAAATTTTCTTAAGTTGCGGGAAGGAAGCAAAGCTGTCAATCAGTGTTGTCTTCTTAAACCGGCCACATGAGCTACCGTGTGAAGCAGATTTAACAGATACAGTTTTTCGGGTAAGTATGGAACAAACAGGTTTCACAAGTTGCAGCTATTATTTTGGATCAAATGGTCGTTTGGAAAAGAAAAATTTCTAGACCTAAAACTAGTGCAGAGAAGTTCATACGCTCGAAGGAAGCCTCTGAACAAGCGAAAAGGGATCTATTTGCATTCGAAATGAGTGCGAAGCAGCTACCGCAACAGTTTTATACTATCTTAAGATTAAAAAGAGGCATTGGAGATGGAATCTGTCAAGGGTTCGTGACGGACGGTGACGAACACCGACGAACTCGAAAATCCTAATGCAGATATGAGGAACAGGGAGGAAGAAGCTTACAGATGCAGAGTTGCTGCGGAGGTCCGTCACGTTTTTCTGGTCAAGTCAGGTTGATGTAGCGGCCTGAGTTAGTGAAGACGAGGGAATCTGCGGTGGCGGCGGCGGCGAAGCTCGAGCAGCAGAGAGACAGCGAGAGGAAGAAGACGAACGAAGGGGGAGAATGGAAAAAAGACCTAGGTCGTGCCTATTTATAAGGAAGGGCTGACTGAGACGGCGCGAGAAACGAGGAGATTAAACATTATTATCCAGCGGCCCCGATGCCTCGGTTTTCAGAATGGTCAGTAAAAGCAAAGATCCGTTGGAGGATATGGCGGAGTAAAATATGAATTTAAGTAAACATGACGTCACGGCGGGTTAACACGGATCCAGAAGATGACGTCATGGCAGGTTAAAAGAACCTTTGCACAGGCAGAAGGTTGAAGGTTTATTTCTGAAGGTATTTTGAGATTGACATGAACCGGTTCAAATCAATCTGGGGCCTAATGTTGGGGATATAACTATTTGAGTAAGCCGCCCAGGAGGGGCCGGGTTACGCAAAGAAGACTCATCAGAAACAAGCCCAAAGACCAAGCACAAAGATGCCAGTTCAATAAAGGGTCTAAGGCCAAGAGGCGGCTTAAGGCCCATAGTGATAAACCGCCATGATGGCGTGACTTGTATCATAAGGTAGATTTGACTAGTCACCGAGCTGGACACTGTTTATGAGCCGCCCGGGACTCTGCAAGCCGCAGGGCGTCAACCCATGTATATAAGGGGACGACCCGCTGGCGGCTTAGGGCAAGAAACAACTCACCGAGAGCCGGGCATAGAGTATCTCGCTCCCTGGTCATCGAAACATCAACCAATACCAACCCAACTAGACGTAGGCCTTACCTTCACCGTAAGGGGCCGAACTAGTATAAACCTCGCCTGTCCTTTGTCCCAATTAACCCCTTTAAGCTTCCTAGCTGCGATGGCTCCACGACTAAGTCCTTGCAAGAGGACATCTGCCGTGACAATTCCACGACAGTACCGCACCTTCAATTGAAGAGAGCCGGTATCCGAAGCCTTTCTAGTCGTACGATCAATACTAGCACATATATTCCAGCAAGTTCCACTTTGCTGATTTTACTCTGATGCTTAAGGTTTTCCCGTTATATCTACACTATGATCTGTGTAGCTGCTTTGTGTCACACTAGCAGCAGCCCACTCTTGAAGCTAAACACTGCAATACTTACAAAATTGGCACCAAGGCATCGAGTGCCATTCTGGATGCAATGAAACTCATACGCGACCCACCTGTTGATTCTTGTTCAGAATATGATCCTAATGACTATTCTAACCTCGAGGAGTCAAAGGCAGATGGCCTGTCCTGTTCAACCATCAAGGTGCCTGTTCTAATTTGGCAATGTTTTATTGATTGCGGGTATCTTGCATATGTTGTCTTGCATTTATTCTACTTTGCTGCACCGCCATCTGCTTAGTTTACTCATCATATATGTCGAGATGCCATGCCATCCATTATCAATACATATTCCATTTTTCATCATACCATGTTTTTCCACTCAAATGCTGTTCTTGTGCATCAGACATCAAAAAGGAAGAGGGTGATTGCCGAACCTGAAGGAGCACCAGCAAAGTCCTTGGAAAACGTGGTGGTGCCGGAGAAATCAGAAAGACACCCACTTATATTGGTTGTACAACCAGTGACACAAAACGTAGGACCGACTCCAGTAGACTGTACCCATACTTCACTGGCCACACCACTAGCCCCACCACATAGGACCTGCACTCCAGCAAAGGGTATACTGATTTTATTTGCCATAGCACCAGCTGTACCACAGAAAAATCCCACTCCAGCAAAAAGTACAGCAAGTCCACCGGCCGAAGACCTATCCAACTGCAGAGACGGCCAATTCCTGCAGATTGGAACCCCATTCCATTTATTCCCAGTTTAAAAGACAATGCTTTCAATGTTGTTAGGGACTACGTGCATATATTCCCATCATGGGAAGATTATAGTGAAGACAAACACCATTTTCACATCTTCCTGTCCAACTTACGTGTAAGTGCTATTATTCATGGTTATTATTTTCCTGTTTTCTGCTGATTGAACACATCAATGATTTACATTACATTGTTGTAACTAGGCGAGGGTCAATCTGGATAGTCATGACGAGCAAGCTTGCTTGTGCTTTTCAAGGAAGCATTGCAGCAGTATCGGTGTTACCTGAGGAAATCATACTTTGATGGCAAATCTATAAACGAATTTCCGGTAAAGTCTCCTGTGCTAAATTTAGAAGACATTGAATGGAAAAACCTTGTTATGCACTGGTCTCGTTCCCAGGATGAGGTACTGTCTATGAAATCACATGACAATTTTAACTTCTACTTTTCCGCATGTGCCTTACGGATCGTTTTTGCAGGAAATTTGCTCGAAGAAGAATTCCGGTTTGAAAAGAACGACATGATATCGCAAATATGCTGCCCGCTGCTTTGCTCTTGTTAGTACATGTTGTCATGTATCACTGTACTTGCATACATACCTGGTTCATTATGTGACAGCAGTATGCATGATAGCTTGCTTATCAATTGTTCGCTCCAAATTATCTGATCTGTATGAATGGTTACATTAGTGTAGAATATATCCAGTGCCAATGTTTTTTTAGCTCTGCATAGTTCTTGTAAGTACATGCTGTCCTTTATCAGTGTACTTATAATGACAGGTAGTTGTTCATGTACCATCACTCTGCAGCTTATTTTCCTTTTCCCTCCATTTTCTATACATCAGATCTATATTTACTCTTACAATAAGGTTGGTACTGAAGAAGTTTAGCCGTGCATTGCTCTTGGCTGTACCTTTTGCCTGTATCGCTGCACTTACATTTATAGCTACTTGGTTATGTAGCATCACTTTTCATCTTATCTTAAATATTCTCCATTTTTTCGCATATTATCACATCTATATTTACTCTTAACAAAATGTAGAATAAAGGCAATGCTTTTGAAGAAGATTCTGTGGTAAACTTCTTGAATTGCCCCCCCCCATCAGCATGGACAAGGCCTTTATAGAGCCTGTCTTCACCAATAATGTAAGTTTGTCCATCTCAAGCCTTGAAACTTTGTTGTATATATTTGGTTAGGCATGACTGCAACAGTTGTTTATTTTTGGTGTTTGCATCGAAATGCTTATTTAAAGTTTATTCTGTAGTTCATAAACAAAAGTTTGTCCTTTCTCAATTTAAGTTTTCAGTTGTACAACCAAGTTCCTTCTTCATGCCATGTAAATTAAACTATACAAAGCAACTGATCTTCTTTTGCACTTCATGTTTATGTTCTTCATCCGTTATCCAGTGGTGTGGTGAACCTACCCACTACAGCACAATGTCATGTTCTGCAATGTCTTAACTATGAACAATGTCATATCATTCTACTATTATTTAAACCGTCTCTTTATTTGCCAATCTGAAATGGTATAAATTGACGGCACACTAACCATTGATACTAATGAGTTCTAGATCTGTAATCCAGTGTTGTCCTGAAGCTGCCAACTCCTTCACAATGTCATTTCCTGCCATGTCTTGACCTGAACAATACCATATTGTGTTAATGCAATTTTAAACTGTGTCACTTTATTAAATCAAGAAGAAATGTGATGAATTGTCAACCTTGATACTTTTATGTGCAAAACCTGTCATCCATCTCGCTTGTTTATCTTTTAGAGTGAGGAACATATAAGTGTTGAACAAGCTAGATCTCATCATCTTGCTCACCGTGCTTGCTGCAGCAGCTCAAAGAGAGCTAACCTTTCTTGAACTCTATTGAAGTCTTTGTCGGTTTTGTATATTATTTTGTCGGCATGTTTATTTGCTTTGGTGGCGATCTTTGATGCCCAGTGTATGTAATCTTCATTCGCTTGTGCTTTATTATCATAGTGGCGAACTTTGATGCCCAGTGGATGTAATATGCCGTAATTTCTTTATTGTATAGTCTAGGTTTTTTCTTATTCGCGATGCTGCAGTTATTTTACTGCATATATATCCTGTCTTTGCAGTAAACCGGCCAAACCGTAAAATTACGGTACATAATCGGGCTGTCATGCAATCACAATGTAGGTTGGGCCTGAAACGTGTCGAACATCTCACGGGCCGGCAGCAGCCCGAAATGAACCCCGGCCCATGATTCTGTGAATCAAATCACGGGCTTTAACAGCCAAAATTGTCTCGGTCCTTGTTTGGCCCAATCAGATATCGGGTGCGAAAGCGGGCGGATGCAATCGGGCGTAGTTAGGCCCAACTATACGATGGGCTTTAACGGCCGAAATTAATATAGGGCGAAATGTTAAACGGGCCCTTAACAGACAAAACTAATATCGGGCTAAATTACTAAGTGGGCCTTTAGCAAGTGGCCCCAAAGCATAGTGTCCGTTGTGGGGCGAATTTGATATGGGCCATAATTGAGCCCAAAGCCTCTTAAAGGGTGGGACCTGATCCGGCCGTAATTTGGCCCGAGCGTGGTTGGCTTATAACGGGCGGATCTCATATGGGCCACTTTAGGGCCGAACGTGGCAGGCCATTAATGGACCAGATCGAGATATGGGCGGCATTTGGCCCAAAACATGGCAGCCGTTAATGGGCCCGCCTACTAGGGTCCTCAAAATCTTGTGGGCCTACAGCTGGGCTGGCCCATTAATGTCGGCGAAATCTCGTGGGCCTTTAGATGGGCCGGCCCATTATGATCCGCAAGAATCTTGTGGGCCTTTACCTGGGCCGGCCCATTATGGCACACAAAAATCTTGTGGGCCTTTAGCTGGGCCGGCCCATTATGGCCCGCAAAATCTTGTGGGCCTTTACCTGGGCCGGCCCATTATGGCCCGCAAAATCTCGTGGGCCTTTAGCTGGGCTGGCCCATTTTGGTCCGCAAAATCTTATGGGCCTTTAGCTGGGCCGGCCCATTATGGTCCGCAAAACTTGTGGGCCTTTAATTGGGCCGACCCAATTAAACTTGTTGGGTCGTGCCACGTGTCGACGTATCATATGCGCCTTCTGTCCAATGAGTGGATGACATCTGTCCCAGCGGTGAGCCGACACGTGTTTCCTCCAGCCAATGATGATTTTACACATGGAAAACCCCCATTGGTCGGGGCTGTTAACGGGTTATCGGATCCAAAACCCGACCTGATAGCTTAACGGCGTTCCATTACAGTGGATGCCACGTGTCGGTCACCCTTGACGAAAGAACTTCTGCGACGCGCGATTTATCGTCATGGAAGTGGACACTTCAGTGATGATAATTTTCGTAATGTCATGGAACACTTCTATGACAGCACAAGTATGACTATCTTGATTCTTACATAAATTCTTCATGGATGTACATGCATGACAAAAAACGCGACCTACTGTGACAAACACGTATCATCACAGAAGTGTATTTTTTTGTAGTGTATCCTCAAATAGAATTATTAAACAAGCAAACATATGCAAACAATGCAAACATAATAGCAATCTGTCTAAATGAAACATACTCAGAAGAATGCAAGAGGAATCATACTTCTCTAACTCCAAGAATTTGATAAATTACCACATTGTAGATAATTTGTTGTTACTCATTGTGTAAAAATTTCAAGATTTTATAACAATCTGACTTTCCAGAAGAATTCAGACAATGATAGAAAACTTTCTGTTTTCAAAACAGCAACATATAGACTTGTAAAATGAGCATGGTAAAGGCGACACTTGACTTTTTATTTAACTAAAAGATGCAAAACATTACTCTAAATAACAGCAAGCAAATATAAAAAATATAAAATGACGCTCCAAGCAAAACACATATCACGTGGTGAATAAACATATAGCTCCAAGTAAGGTTACAGAGTAACGACGAAAGAGGGGATGCCATTCGGGGCATCCCCAAGCTTAGTTTCTTGGGTATTCCTTGAGTATTACCTTGCGGTGACTTGGGAATCCCCAGGCTTAGGATCTTGCCACTCCTTATTCCGTAGTCCATCAAAACTTTACCCAAATCTTGAAAACTTCACAACACAAAACTCAACAGAAAATCTCATAAGCTCCGTTAGTATAAAAAAATAAATCGCCACTTTTGGTACTGTTGTGAACTCATTATTTATTTATATTGGTGTAATATCTACTGTATTCCAACTTTTCCATGGTTCATACCCCCCGATACTAGCCATAGATGCATCAAAATACGCAAACAATACGCGGAAAACAGAATCTGTCAAAAAACAGAACAGTCTGTAGCAATCTGAATATTTCAAATACTTCTGTAAATCCAAAAATTCTGAAAAATATAGGACAACCTAAGAAATTTGTTTATTAATGTTTTGCAGAAATAATCAATATTTTATCACGCTTCTGTGATTGTTAAAAATTCTAGGACTGAGCGCAAAAGTTTCTATTTTCAGCAAGATCAAATCAACTATTACCGTAAGCTATCCCAAAAGGTCTTACTTGGGACTTTATTGAAACAAAAGCTATAAAACATGATTTATATAGTGGCATAATCATGTGAACACACAAAAACAGTAGGGGTAAATGTTGGGTTGTTTCCCAACAAGCGCTTTTCTTTAATGTCTTTCTAGCTAGGCATGATTATTTCAATGATGCTCACATAAAAGATAAGAATTGAAACATAACGGGAGCATCATAAAGCATATGACTAGCACATTTAAGTCTAACTCACTTCCAATGCATAGGGATTTTGTGGGAAAACAACTTATGGGAACAAGAATCAACTAGCATAGGAAGGCAAAACAAGAGAGCGGCCGTCCTGGACGCAGCGGCAGCTAGACGCAGATATCCAGCCGCCCGCTACGCCGAGGTGATGCGCACATAGAATAGGTGAGAAACCCATAAACAATGAAACATCATCGTATACAATCAATAACCGTGGCCATGTGTGCTCTGTGGGCTCGCATGGTGTGGTACAAACCTGACGCAAGGGCCAGCACCGCAGGGCGAGGTGACCCTTTTTACCATGTGGGACCTGGCACGGGGTCGGCCCTTTTTCTGTCGGCGGTCATTGGTGTGCACGCCAGTGCGTCGGTCTCTCTGCGGTCGGTGGTTCATGCATGTGTGCCTCCACTCTGTCTTGGGCTAAGCAAATGTGGATAAAAATAATAATTTAAATAAGATTTCCCCAGTGGAGTTATGTTCGTTCTCTTGCCCCACGAAACAAATATGCAACACGCTGCCTGTTGCTTGCACGACATTTATTTTTGAACCAAAACGATTTATTATGCGCCTGGTCCTCGAGATCTCGCTGGTCCTTCACATTTATTTTTGAACTAAATCGCACGGCTGGCACATATATGAAAAGAATGGGTGATCAAAAACTGCATGAAATTGATCAACTGAGGGAAATGGATATTCAGTATTGCTTGCAGCCTGGTTCGGGCATTTGTAGAAATGGATGCCCGTGTTGCGGTCTGTTCTAGACACAAACCACCTAATCATGGCGAGCACGGGACGAACTCTGGACATCTCGGAACAGCTCTAATGGATGGGAAAAGTGGGCTATTTCTATGGAAGAGAAGCAGAACAGGGCGTGTACTAAGACGTGTGCAAGTGAGCGATGCATATATGGGTGCATGGTTCTTAAATAGCCGTGGTACATGCAACTGTCATCTTTGCACTACCATTTTGGAGCGCGTCCTTCTTGGTGTCAGGAAGTACTGTCAGCCTGGGCCTTCCTATATACGCATATACGTTAAAAAACGCAGTCCATCGACACCCTACACTCTAGAAAGCATGCCAGCTTGGTGCGAATCGTGAAGGTCCTCCCGCCGTGGATGTCGCGCGTGCAGCTGCCACTGCATCTAGACCTACGTTTCTCGGCAAAAAAAGCATAACTTCAATATTTTCAACACATAGAGAAGAAACTTGATATTATTGCAACTCCTACAAGCATATATTCCTCCCTCATAATAATTTTCAGTAGCATCATGAATGAATTCACAATATAACTATCATGTGAGGCATAATCCAAATGAAAATTAAATCATGATGGCAAATTTCATGGTTATCAGTACTCTTAACATGTCATCACAATAATCATCATAGATAGTAACTTTGCTCTCATAATCAATTGGAACCTCTTCCGAAATAGTGGAATCATCATTAAATAAAGTCATGACCTCTCCAAATCCACTTTCATCAATATAATCATCATAAAAAGGGGGCATTCTATCATCAATTTTACTCATCAAAACTTGGGGGAGAAAAAAATATCATCTTCATCAAACATAGCATCCCCAAGCTTGTGGCTTTGCATATCATTAGCATCATGGATATTCAAAGAATTCTTGTAGACGTTGTTGGGCCTCCAAGTGCAGAGGTTTGTAGGACAGTAGCAAATTTCCCTCAAGTGGATGACCTAAGGTTTATCAATCCGTGGGAGGCATAGGTTGAAGATGGTCTCTCTCAAACAACCCTGCAACCAAATAACAAAGAGTCTCTTGTGTCCCCAACACACCCAATACAATGGTAAATTGTATAGGTGCACTAGTTCGGCGAAGAGATGGTGATACAAGTGCAAAATGGATAGTAGATAAAGGTTTTTGTCCATCTCAAGCCTTGAAACTTTGTTGTATATATTTGGTTAGGCATGACTGCAACAGTTGTTTATTTTTGGTGTTTGCATCAAAATGCTTATTTAAAGTTTATTCTGTAGTTCATAAACAAAAGTTTGTCCTTTCTCAATTTAAGTTTTCAGTTGTACAACCAAGTTCCTTCTTCATACCATGTAAATTAAACTATACAAAGCAACTGATCTTCTTTTGCACTTCATGTTTATGTTCTTCATCCGTAATCCAGTGGTGTGGTGAACCTACCCACTACAGCACAATGTCATGTTCTGCAATGTCTTAACTATGAACAATGTCATATCATTCTACTATTATTTAAACCGTCTCTTTATTTGCCAATCTGAAATGGTATAAATTGACGGCACACTAACCATTGATACTAATGAGTTCTAGATCTGTAATCCAGTGTTGTCGTGAAGCTGCCAACTCCTTCACAATGTCATTTCCTGCCATGTCTTGACCTGAACAATACCATATTGTGTTAATGCAATTTTAAACTGTGTCACTTTATTCGTCAGTAAGAAATGTGATGAATTGTCAAGACCTTGATACTTTTACGTGCAAAACCTGTCATCCATCTTCGCTTGTTTATCTTTTAGAGTGAGGAACATATAAGTGTTGAACAAGCTAGATCTCATCATCTTGCTCAGCTGCTTATGCTGCAGCTCCCAATGAGGCTAACCTTTCTTGAACTCTATTGAAGTCTTTGTCGGTTTTGTATATTATTTTGTCAGCGTGTTTATTTGCACTGGTGGCGATCTTCCCAGTGTATGTATTCTGTTGTCTGCTTGTGCTTTATTATCATAGTGGCGAACTTTGATGCCCAGTGGATGTAATATGCCGTAATTTCTTTATTGTATAGTCTAGGTTTTTTCTTATTCGCGATGCTGCTGTTATTTTACTGCATATATATCCTGTCTTTGCAGTAAACCGGCCAAACCGTAAAATTACGGTACATAATCGGGCTGTCATGCAATCACGATGTAGGTTGGGCCTGAAACGTGTCGAACATCTCACGGGCCGGCAGCAGCCCGAAATGAACCCCGGCCCATGATTGTGTGAATCAAATCACGGGCTTTTAACAGGCCAAAATTGTCTCGGTCCTTGTTTGGCCCAATCAGATATCGGCTGCGAGCAGGCCGGATGCAAATCGGGCCGTAGTTAGGCCCAACTATACGATGGGCTTTTAACAGCCGAAATTAATATAGGGCCGAAATGTTAAACGGGCCCTTAACAGGCCAAAACTAATATCAGGCTGAATTACTAAGTGGGCCTTTAGCAAGTGGCCCCAAAAGCATAGTGTCCCGTTGCCGGGCCGAATTTGATATGGGCCATAATTGAGCCCAAAGCCTCTTAAAGGGTGGGACCTGATCTGGGCCGTAATTTGGCCCAGAACGTGGTTGGCTTATAACGGGCCGGATCTCATATGGGCCACTTTTAGGCCCGGAACGTGGCAGGCCATTAATGGACCGGATCAGATATGGGCCGGCATTTGGCCCAAAACATGGCAGCCAGTTAATGGGCCCGCCTACTAGGGTCCTCAAAATCTTGTGGGCCTACAGCTGGGCTCGCCCATTAATGTCGGCGATATCTCGTGGGCCTTTAGATGGGCCGGCCCATTATGATCCGCAAGAATCTTGTGGGCCTTTACCTGGGCCGGCCCATTATGGCACACAAAAATCTTGTGGGCCTTTAGCTGGGCCGGCCCATTATGGCCCGCAAAATCTTGTGGGCCTTTACCTGGGCCGGCCCATTATGGCCCGCAAAATCTCGTGGGCCTTTTATTGGGCCGCCCATTATGGTCCGCAAAATCTTATGGGCCTTTAGCTGGGCCGGCCCATTATGGTCCGCAAAACTTGTGGGCCTTTAATTGGGCCGACCCAATTAAACTTGTTGGAGTCGTGCCACGTGTCGGCGTATCATATGCGTATACATCCAATGAGTGGATGACATCTCGTCCCAGCGGTGAGCCGACACGTGTTTCCTCCAGCCAATGATGATTTTACATGGAAAACCCCATTGGTCGGGGCTGTTAACGGGTTATCGGATCCAAAACCCGACCGATAGCTTAACGGCGTTCCATTACGGTGGATGCCACGTGTCGGTCACCCTTGACGAAAGAACTTCTGCGACGCGCGATTTATCGTCATGGAAGTGGACACTTCAGTGATGATAATTTTCGTAATGTCATGGAACACTTCTATGACAGCACAAGTATGACTATCTTGATTCTTACATAAATTTTTCATGGATGTACATGCATGACAAAAAACGCGACCTACTGTGACAAACACGTATCATCACAGAAGTGTATTTTTTTGTAGTGTATCCTCAAATAGAATTATTAAACAAGCAAACATATGCAAACAATGCAAACATAACAGCAATCTGTCTAAACAGAACAGTCTGTAAAGAATGCAAGAGGAATCATACTTCTCTAACTCCAAGAATTCTGATAAATTACCACATTGTAGATAATTTTTGTTACTCATTGTGTAAAAATTTCAAGATTTTATAACAATCTGACTTTCCAGAAGAATTCAGACAATGATAGAAAACTTTCTGTTTTCAAAACAGCAACATATAGACTTGTAAAATGAGCATGATAAAGGCTACACTTGACTTTTTATTTAACTAAAAGATGCAAAACATTACTCTAAATAACAGCAAGCAAATATAAAAAATATAAAATGACGCTCCAAGCAAAACACATATCACGTGGTGAATAAACACATAGCTCCAAGTAAGGTTACAGATTAACGACGAAAGAGGGGATGCCATTCGGGGCATCCCCAAGCTTAGTTTCTTGGGTATTCCTTGAGTATTACCTTGCGGTGACTTGGGAATCCCCAGGCTTAGGATCTTGCCACTCCTTATTCCGTAGTCCATCAAAACTTTACCCAAATCTTGAAAACTTCACAACACAAAACTCAACAGAAAATCTCATAAGCTCCGTTAGTATAAGAAAATAAATCGCCACTTTTGGTACTGTTGTGAACTCATTATTTATTTATATTGGTGTAATATCTACTGTATTCCAACTTTTCCATGGTTCATACCCCCCGATACTAGCCATAGATGCATCAAAATACGCAAACAATACGCTGAAAACAGAATCTGTCAAAAAACAGAACAGATCAGAGTAATCTGAATATTTCAATACTTCGTAAATCCAAAAATTCTGAAAATATAGGACAACCTAAGAAATTTGTTTATTAATGTTTTGCAGAAATAATCAATATTTTATCACGCTTCTGTGATTGTTAAAATTCTAGGACTGAGTATAAAAGTTTCTATTTTCAGCAAGATCAAATCAACTATTACCGTAAGCTATCCCAAAAGGTCTTACTTGGGACTTTATTGAAATAAAAGCTATAAAACATGATTTATATAGTGGCATAATCATGTGAACACACAAAAACAGTAGGGGTAAATGTTGGGTTGTTTCCCAACAAGCGCTTTTCTTTAATGTCTTTCTAGCTAGGCATGATTATTTCAATGATGCTCACATAAAAGATAAGAATTGAAACATAACGGGAGCATCATAAAGCATATGACTAGCACATTTAAGTCTAACTCACTTCCTATGCATAGGGATTTTGTGGGAAAACATCTTATGGGAACAAGAATCAACTAGCATAGTATAACACCCCGGATACAACTTTCCATATTCGTAACTCCGACTCTTGCCATTTCCGGCTATGTTATTTTAATTTCCTCCGTGGTTGGGTTTTTGTTTTTTTGTTGTTTTGCTTTTTTTTTTTGTTCGTTGCATTCATCATTGCATCATTTGCATTTTGTTCATGCCATGCATTGCATCGGCATTGTTTTCATAAAACTTGCATTCGTTCGTCGTTGCCATTTCCCTCTTTGCCTCCATCACCTCTCTTAGACCCCCCTCGTGTGTGCGTCCGAAACTTATCCGAACCCGAACCTTCAGTCGTCACCGATGGGTCCGATTCATCCCCAAACATCCCTTAAACATCTTCGTGTTTTTGTTGGACTCCCCAACCTATTTATCTCGAGCGTCCGATCTAAATCGGAGGGTCATTCTAGACCCCTTCCTAAATTTCATTTGCTATATAAGAGGTCCAACCCTAAAACGTAGGGAGCTGTCCCATCCTTCCTATTCTGCGCCGCCACTCCACCAAATCCTCTCGGGATCTCCTCCCGATCCTTCTCCACCCAACCAGCGCCTTGACCACCCCCCGGATTTGCGACGCCGACCAACCACAGCCGCCACCTCCTCCGCTCCCAACGCCCGAGCTCCTCCTCCCGATCCAAAGTGCCCGAAGGCTCGACCTTAACGAGCTCGATCGGAGGGGAGCTCCCGATCTCCTCGCTACCGAGGCCTCATCCCCGTCGACGACCACGACTAGGCCGTCACCCTCACCTGCGCCCCTTCCTCCTTCCCCGTGCTTTCCTCTCTCTCTCACATCGCTCCCTTTGTCTCTGTTCGTCAACAGGAGACCCATGGACGCTTCAACCACTCAAGCTCAAGCTCCCTCGCGGTGCATGCCGCCCATTCCGACGCTGAAAATGGAACCCCCGCCTTGGATCCGGTCGTCCCCGCGACGTCCATGCCGCCAAGTCCACGTCGCGGCCTCTGCATCCTCTGCATCGAGCAGGTGCTCGCCTGCTTGTCCCGCAAGTGCAGCCGCTCGCCCCATTGATCGCGCGCCTCGCCCACATGGGCCAGATCAGCGCCAAGACCCAGCGCCCGCGCCCTGGCGCTCGCCTCGCCCCTCCCGCTCGATCCCGATGGGATCAGGAGCGCGTCGCCGGTCCTGCGTCCCGCGAGACCGAGGCCGCCGGAGCACTGCCGGATCTCCGCCGTCGGTGAGCTGCGCGCCGCCCGTCCGTTTCTCCTCTCTCTCGACCCGTTCCTCTCTCTCTCCCGCAGATGCGCGTCGCCGCCGCCGCCTGTGGTCCTCCCGCCATGGCCGCTCGTTTTTCGCAAGCGGAGCAAGGACCGAAGGACCCCGCCGTTCGATCCGCAACCCGTGCCTCCTCCTCGCAGATGCCGGCGCGCCACCGAGTCTCGCAGGTCGCGTGCGTCGCCTCGCCTTTCTCTCTTCTTCCCGTTCGCTTCTCTGAATATCTCTCTCTGTTTAAACGAGCAGAGGGCGAGACGCCGCCGCTCCGCCGCCTCGCCGTGGCCGTTGACCTGTCGCCCTCCTGCGTGGGCTGCCTCATCCGCAGCGCCTCCAAGGCCCAGCGCCGCCCCAGCCTTATCCGGCCCAGCCACCCCCTCTCCACCAGCAAGCCAGTTCTGGCCCGAAGTGAGACGCCACCGAAGCCCACCCGTGTGCAGCGCTCGCAGTAGCTGGCCCAGTTCAGTCAGATTCGGCCCGTGCATTTTTTTTTTCCGTCTGCGATTTGTCTATTTTCCAGTGCATTACAAATTTGCAGAAAACCCCCTAAGCATCATGCATTTAATAACTCACAAATGGGGCATCGGAATTAAATAATTTATATATGTAATATGCTCAGAAAATTGTGTAGATTAATAATATGTCATTTCCATCCATGTTTAAAATATTTAAATTGATTTTTGCATTAATTTGCTAATATGCCATGTTAAAATGCTTTAATTCATAACTTAATAACCGTAACTCGGAATTAAATGTTCTTTATATGTAAATGGGGTGGAAAAATGCCTAGATTAACATGGTCCACTTTATGTTGCTGTTTAACAACTCTAAAATTGTGTTTAGGGCAGATCAGTACCGAATCTAAAATATTGCTCATGGGGATTTTCCGGAATTGTTGTTTCTTATTTCCGGCCTCATTTAAACTTGCCTAAATAGCTAGTTTAATTATGCTCCACCTCTTGCCATGTTTAACAACATTTAATATTGTTGTGTACCTAAACGAGATCAAACTAAATAAGTGTTGTGGTGTTCAATCAATATGCAACTCGTTGCATATTGAGCTCCACTTAACTTGTAGTGTTGTTTGTGCATATTGCCATGCCATGCCTCAATAAACCGGACATGCATCATATTTGTTTGTGCATCATGCCATGTTTATGATTGTGTGTTCACTATGTTGTTTGCTTCTTTCGGTTTGCTTCTCTCGTTAGCTTCGGGTCCGTCCGGAGTTGTGACGATTCGTTCGACTAAGCCCGTTTGTCCTCTTCATGGACTTGATCTTCTTCCTTGCGGGATTTCAGGCAAGATGACCATACCCTCGAAATCACTTCTATCTTTGCTTGCTAGATGCTCGCTCTTTTGCTATGCCTATGCTACGATGCCTACCACTTGCTATATCATGCCACCCACATTGCCATGTCAAACCTCTAACCATCATTTCCTAGCAAACCGTAGTTTGGCTATGTTACCGCTTTGCTCAGCCCCTCTTATAGCGTTGTTAGTTGCGGTGAAGATGAAGTTTGTTCCTTGTTGGAACATGGAGATGTTGTTCCTTGTTGGAACATGTTTACTTGTTGGGATATCACAATATATCTTATTTAATTAATGCATCTATATACTTGGTAAAGGGTGGAAGGCTCGGCCTTATGCCCGGTGTTTTGTTCCACTCTTGCCGCCCTAGTTTCCGTCATATCGGTGTTATGTTCCGGATTTTTGCGTCCCTAACGCGGTCGGGTGATTTATGGGACCCCTTGACAGTTCGCTTTGAATAAGACTTTTCCAGCAAGGCCCAACATTGGTTTTACATTTGCCTCACCTAGCCTTTTTCCCTTGGGAGTCGCGATCCCGAGGGTCATCTTTATTTACCCCCGGCCAATGCTTGTCTAAGTGTTGGTCCAAACTAGAGCCACTTGCGGTGCCGCCCGAGGCAACTTGGGGTATCGTCGGTTGCCGTCGTAGTGTTCATCCGGTCGTGCTCGAGACGAGATACTGCGGCTACTATCGAGGTGTCGGCACGCCGGAGGTCTTGCTGGTCTTGTTTTATTGCTGTGAAATGTCTTGTAGCCGGATTCCGAGACTGATCGGGCTTCCGGGAGAAGGTCTATTCTTCGTTGATCGCGAGAGCTTATCATGGGCTAAGTTGGGACACCCTGCAGGGTTTGAACTTTCAAAGCCGTGCCCGCGGTTATGTGGCAGATGGGAATTTGTTAATGTCCGGTTGTAGAAAACCGAAGTTGATCTTAATTAAAATACACCAACGCGTGTGTAACCGTGATGGTCTCTTCTCGGCGGAGTCCGGAAGTGAACACGGTGTTGGAGTTATGTTTGTCGAGGTTGTGTTAGGATCACTTCTTGATCATAGTTGTTCGACCGTGCTTTGCCTCCTCTTCTCGCTCTCTTTTGCGTATGTTAGCCACCATATATGCTAGTCGCTTGCTGCAGCTCCACCTCACTACCCTGTCCTACCTTTAAGCTTAAATAGTCTTGATCTCGTGGGTGTGAGATTGCTGAGTCCCGTGACTCACAGATACTTCAAAACCAGTTTGCGGTGCCGATGAAACCGTGCGGGTGATGGACCCGAGCTCAAGGAGGAGCTCGATAAAGATCTTGTTCTTTGTGTTGTTTCGTTTCAGTTGATCAGTAGTGGAGCCAGTTGGGACGATCGGGATCTGTAGCATTTGGGGTAGTCTTCTTTTATTTTGGTTCCGTAGTCGGACCTTGAGTGTATCTGTATGATGTAATGTTTTACTCATGTATTGTGTGAAGTGGCGATTGTAAGCCAACTATGTATCTCTTTTCCTTATGTATTACATGGGTTGTGTGAAGATTACCTCACTTGCGACATTGCTTTCAATGCGGTTATGCCTCTAAGTCGTGCTACGACACGTGGGAGATATAGCCGCATCGAGGGCGTTACAAGTTGGTAATCAGAGCCTTCCCCGACTTAGGAGCCCCTACTTGATTGTTTGTTGACGTTGTTGAGTCTAGAATGGAAAATGTTTTGAGTCTTAGGATTATATATATCGAGAGTAGGATTCTTTTACTCCCAGTCCTTCGTCGCTCTGGTGAGGTATCCCGACGAGAGTTTTGACTCTTCTCTCCTCAAATTTCACTAAAAAATTTTAGGATCACGTGGGTATCTTGGAATCGTTGCGATGGTTTTGTGACGAGAACATTGTTCTTGGTGCCTCGACATTTAGGGGTTGTGGCGTGTCCCGGGAGTTGAGCTCCGAGGTGTTGTCGTCACAATTTTATCGTTGCAGTTCTGGAATACCGAGTTTTGCCGACATCGAAATCTCTTTTGTGCAGTTGTTGGTGAGATAACCCCGATAGCCCGATCTTGTGGCGAAAAGGGAGTATTGCCATGACTTGTATAACGGATGTTTTTCAAGGTCGAGGTACACGATTTCGAGGATTTCTTGGTTATGTGTTGACGGATGGATACAGCTGGATCTAGGTATTGTTAGTTTGGGTGATATATTTTGTGTCCCTGATCCCCAACACCAGATTGCATAACCAGAAAGTTTCGGAGTTTATAGGTGGAATTCTAGTAGCTTACAGGATATCTTTCCGACGGATGTATGATTTGAGATTGGGGTTCAACGTCTAGTGGTCCGCCCATTCACGGTCGATTTACAGTGGTCGCGAGGCGTCTTAAAGAATCCTTGGCTATGCTGATTCGGGGACGTCTTGTTTGTCATTCGTGACGTCCGCTATACGTCGTGTCCGTGTGGGCCCCACCACGAACACTTTGGGCGAAATCTCTATCATGTGTTTGTTCCGGCTTATTCTGCAAGCCAAATCCTTTGTTTTGTTTTATTTCTGGTATTCGAGTTGCTTCGATGTCAAATGTTGAATCCATACCTTTTCCTAAACGGTGTTCTCATATTGCTATGTTAATACTAATCCTTCTTGATCATCGAGATCGTCATGTTAATTCTTTTCCAACCGGCGTGCTTCTCTTTAAGTGAATCCGATCATTTCAACATCCGCAAGATAAATTCTAAGTTTTTCTCAACGGTGTTTGTTTCATCCGTCCCAAGTTGTCTTTGTTTTCCCGCCCTCCCCCCTTTTTCTTCAAGGACTCAGATTTCTTAATCATGTATCCTTTTATTTGTGGAAGTCTCTTCATTCTTTTCTTTCAATGTTCTTATCCGGTGATTTCCCATGAAGATGCTCAACAGTTTCAAGTTTATCATTCATCATTCTCGTATTCTTTTCCGGTGGATCCAATTCAAGCTTTCGATATTCATCATATTCCTTTCCTCGTTTCTAATGATTTCTCATGCTGGTGCACCTCTCAATCATTCACCTTCTCGCTATTCATTTGTTCTGGAGTGTTGAAGATATCTCAGAAGGCTCGTCTTTTCATTCCAGATCCGTTCAAGTTCTTTTGAGGATGCTATCTCATTCAAGCCATTTAATTCAACCGGCGCAATCTATCTTTTAAATCGTTCAACGGGGTTTCTTTTGAGTGGGCCCTAACCCACAGGTCTTTTTCCAGGATCTTACCTGACTCTTTTAATTTTCTTGGAGCGATTCTCAAATTCTTTCAAAGTTTGACGTAAGAATGAGTTATCATCAGTCAAATGTCTTTCTCCAAGATCTTTCAAATTCTTTTCATCATTGATTCAACCTTTCTATTTTCATTCCGGAGTGCCTCAACAATTCATGGTGATGTTTCTCATCGTCATTCTCAACATTTGAAGACCAAAGAAGAGTTTCTCTTTAATCTTGCTCCATTCTCTTCAAGATTCATGGTTCTAGCTTCGTGCCATCCTCATAATTGTTTTAGATTGTGAGAATTCTTTTCACCCATACGGAGCAATTCAGGGGTCTTTCAGTTTGATTCTTCTGAGGCCATCATGTCATAATTCCTCATTCTCAGCTTTCAGCTCTCGTTCTCTAAATCATACCGGTGGATCGTTCAAATATCCTCTAATCAGATCATGATCTCTTCATTCTCTTGTTTTTAAATTCTCTCAAGTATCTTCGTTCATTTCTAATTCCTTACGGCGTTTCGTTCCTTTTCTTCGTTCATTTTCAATTCTCCCCGGTGAATTGTGCCTTTGCTACGTTCATTTTAAATTCTTACGGTGGTTCGTTCAAGATTTCACTTCCTTCGTTATCATATTAATTCATTCGTTGTTTCCAAATTCAACCGGTGGTTCCATCAATACCTTCTCAAGTTTGCGCTATATCTCTATCTGTAATCATTTTCTATGAGAATAAGTAGTATGCCTAATCCGTTGCTTGTCATCAATCTAAATTGATGAAGGATAAGCATACAATAAATCTTATTCTTATTTCCTCGACGTGATTCAATTCTTTTCTTCCGGAGTTTGTTCATGATGAATAAATTCTCGGTTTCAATTCTTTCATCTTTTTCTTTTCCCGGAGTTCCAAGCTCTCATCATCACGAAGATCCATCTAAATCATTGCAAGGCTTCACCTTGTGTTTTCAACTTCTCTTTCTTTTATCATCCTTTTCTTACCGGAGTTCTTCATGGAGGCTCTACATGCTGCTTCGTCAAGGATTCTTTTCATTCTTCAGTTGCTCTTCAACTTTTTCTCGAACTTACGATCCGCCAAGCTATACTCTAAAAAATAAACATGGTGCTCAAAACATGTTTTGTTTTGAGGAGTTCAAGTATTCTTCCTCCTGCATTCCGAAGTGCAATTCTTTCTACCTTATCTTTTGAGGTGGTGTTATGTCATTCTTGACAATTGGAGTTCGTGTTTCATGATTCGCTTGTTGTTAAGAATAAGATATTTAAATCCATCATTTTCTCTTTGTTCAAGAGATCTTTTCAACCATCAACCTCGTTGTTGGAGTTATCTCGGGTCATATTTCACCTAAAGCCTTCCCTAAGGAATGTTGCTATTTGTGGTGCTTATCAATGATCCAATTTTCTCCTTCTCATCTCGGTGAAGAAGTTTCTCTTATCTTCATTGATCTCGATCCAATCATTTCTTTCCGTTGGTGGCAGAAGCTCACCTCATAATGTTGAGATGTTAACATAAGCCCACTACAAACTTATTCTTTTCGTTGTTGGTCTTCCAACAACTCTATTCTAACCTTCTTGCAAGGATGCTTTCCAAGTTCATTTGTGGCAGAAGTTGGCATTTTCTTCTCCATTCTTTTATTCCAATGATCTATCTTCTATTCTTTCTTTCGGAGGCATTGTGATGTTGCTCTCTTCTACCAATTATCTTGTTTTGTCAAGATCATGTTATTTTCCTTGCTTATCCGTTTAGCCGGAGTGTTGTGTTCTCATTCAAGTTCTTTCATCTTATCAAGTTTTGCCTCTCTTTTCAACCTGAGTGCTGTCTGAAATCCCTCTTACCCATTGCAACGTGTTGTTGATTTCATCAAGTATCATCTCATCTTCTCAAGTTCATGTTCAATTCCTTCCATTTATAGTCGGAGTGCTGCCCAAATTATATCAATCTTATTCCTTCTCCATCTAGTTTTAACCGGAGTGGTTTCAATATCTATCTTATCACTAAAACTCTTGGTTATCGTCGTATCCCTTGTTCCTCTTTTCTAACGGAGTGTTTTCAACCTTGCTCATCTTCGTTGTTTTCTTTCTTTCTTTTTGCTCGATATCTCAAGGTTATTTGGTTTCACTCGTTCGTCAAAGAAGCAACTTAGTTTTACCGCTTATCTTCCTCTTCCTTTTCCCTCCGGTGCCATCCTAGATCTCGGGACGAGATCCTCTTGTAGTGGTGGAGTGTTGTAACACCCCGGATACAACTTTCCATATTCGTAACTCCGACTCTTGCCATTTCCGGCTATGTGATTTTTATTTCCTCCGTGGTTGGGTTTTTGTTTTTTGTTGTTGTTTTGCTTTTGTTTTGTTCGTTGCATTCATCATTGCATCATTTGCATTTTGTTCATGCCATGCATTGCATCGGCATTGTTTTCATAAAACTTGCATTCGTTCGTCGTTGCCATTTCCCCCTTTGCCTCCATCACCTCTCTTAGACCCCCCTCGTGTGCGCGTCCGAAACTTATCCGAACCCGAACCTTCAGTCGTCACCGATGGGTCCGATTCATCCCCAAACATCCCTTAAACATCTTCGTGTTTTTGTTGGACTCCCCAACCTATTTATCTCGAGCGTCCGATCTAAATCGGAGGGTCATTCTAGACCCCTTCCTAAATTTCATTTGCTATATAAGAGGTCCAACCCTAAAACGTAGGGAGCTGTCCCATCCTTCCTATTCTGCGCCGCCACTCCACCAAATCCTCTCGGGATCTCCTCCCGATCCTTCTCCACCCAACCAGCGCCTTCGACCACCCCCCCTGGATTTGCGACGCCGACCAACCACAGCCGCCACCTCCTCTGCTCCCAACACCCCGAGCTCCTCCTCCCGATCCAGTGCCCGAGCGCTCGACCCCAACGAGCTCGATCAGGAGGGGAGCTCCCGATCTCCTCGCGCCCGAGGCCTCATCCCCGTCGACGACGACGACTAGGCCGTCACCCTCACCTGCGCCCCTTCCTCCTTCCCCGTGCTTTCCTCTCTCTCACATCGCTCCCTTTGTCTCTGTTCGTCAACAGGAGACCCATGGACGCCCGAACCACTCGAAGCTCCAAGCTCCCCTGCCGGTGCATCCCGCCTCCATTTCGACGCCGAAAATGGAACCCCCGCCTTGGATCCGGTCGTCCCCGCGACGTCCATGCCGCCAAGTCCACGTCGCGGCCTCTGCATCCTCTGCATCGAGCAGGTGCTCGCCTGCTTGTCCCGCAAGCGCAGCCGCTCGCCCCATTGATCGCGCGCCTCACCCACATGGGCCAGATCAGCGCCAAGACCCAGCGCCCGCGCCCCTGGCGCTCGCCTCGCCCCTCCCGCTCGATCCCGATGGGATCAGGAGGAGCGTCGCCCTGCCCTGCGCCCCCGAGAGCGAGGCCGCGAGCACTGCGGATCTCCGCCGTCGGTGAGCTGCGCGCCGCCCGTCAGTTTCCTCTCTCTCTCGACCCGTTCCTCTCTCTCTCCGCAGATGCCGCGATCGCCGCCGCCGCCTGAGGTCCTCCCGCCATGGCCGCTCGTTCTTCGCAAGCCGGAGCAAGGACCCGAAGGACCCGCCGTTCGATCCGCAACCCGTGCGGCCTCCTCGCAGATGCCCGGCGCGCCACCGAGTCTGCGGTCGCGTGCGTCGCCTCGCCTTTCTCTCTTCTTCCCGTTCGCTTCTCTGAATATCTCTCTCTCTTTCAAAAGCGCAGAGGACGAGACGCCGCGCTCCGCTTCGCCGTGGCCGTTGACTGTCGCCTCCTGCGTGGGCTGCCTCATCCCAGCGCCTCAAGGCCCGCGCCGCCCAGCCTTATCCGCCCAGCCACCCCTCTCCACCAAACAAGCCGTTCGGCCCAAGTGAGACGCCACGAAGCCCACCGTGTGCAGCGCTTCGCAGTAGCTGGCCCATTCAGTCAGATTCGGCCCGTGCATAATTTTTTTTTTTTTTCCGTCTGCGATTTGTCTATTTTCCAGTGCATTACAAATTTGCAGAAAACCCCCTAAGCATCATGCATTTAATAACTCACAAATGGGGCATCGGAATTAAATAATTTATATATGTAATATGCTCAGAAAATTGTGTAGATTAATAATATGTCATTTCCATCCATGTTTAAAATATTTAAATTGATGTTTGCATTAATTTGCTAATATGCCATGTTAAAATGCTTTAATTCATAACTTAATAACCGTAACTCGGAATTAAATGTTCTTTATATGTAAATGGGGTGGAAAAATGCCTAGATTAACATGGTCCACTTTATGTTGCTGTTTAACAACTCTAAAATTGTGTTTAGGGCAGATCAGTACCGAATCTAAAATATTGCTCATGGGGATTTTCCGGAATTGTTGTTTCTTATTTCCGGCCTCATTTAAACTTGCCTAAATAGCTAGTTTAATTATGCTCCACCTCTTGCCATGTTTAACAACATTTAATATTGTTGTGTACCTAAACGAGATCAAACTAAATAAGTGTTGTGGTGTTCCGTCAATATGCAACTCGTTGCATATTGAGCTCCACTTAACTTGTAGTGTTGTTTGTGCATATTGCCATGCCATGCCTCATTAAACCGGACATGCATCATATTTGTTTGTGCATCATGCCATGTTTATGATTGTGTGTTTACTATGTTGTTTGCTTCTTTCCGGTTTGCTTCTCTCGTTAGCTTCGGGTTCGTTCCGGAGTTGTGAGGATTCGTTCGACTACGCCCGTTTGTCCTCTTCATGGACTTGATCTTCTTCCTTGCGGGATTTCAGGCAAGATGACCATACCCTCGAAATCACTTCTATCTTTGCTTGCTAGATGCTCGCTCTTTTGCTATGCCTATGCTACGATGCCTACCACTTGCTATATCATGCCACCCACATTGCCATGTCAAACCTCTAACCATCATTTCCTAGCAAACCGTAGTTTGGCTATGTTACCGCTTTGCTCAGCCCCTCTTATAGCGTTGTTAGTTGCAGGTGAAGATGAAGTTTGTTCCTTGTTGGAACATGGAGATGTTGTTCCTTGTTGGAACATGTTTACTTGTTGGGATATCACAATATATCTTATTTAATTAATGCATCTATATACTTGGTAAAGGGTGGAAGGCTCGGCCTTATGCCTGGTGTTTTGTTCCACTCTTGCCGCCCTAGTTTCCGTCATATCGGTGTTATGTTCCCGGATTTTTGCGTCCCTAACGCGGTCGGGTGATTTATGGGACCCCCTTGACAGTTCGCTTTGAATAAGACTTTTCCAGCAAGGCCCAACATTGGTTTTACATTTGCCTCACCTAGCCTTTTTCCCTTGGGAGTCGCGCATCCCGAGGGTCATCTTTATTTACCCCGGGCCAATGCTTGTCTAAGTGTTGGTCCAAACTAGAGCCACTTGCGGTGCCGCCCCGAGGCAACTTGGGGTATCGTCGGTTGCCGTACGTAGTGTTCATCCGGTCGTGGCCTGAGACGAGATCTGTGGCTACTATCGAGGTGTCGCACGCCGGAGGTCTTGCTGGTCTTGTTTTATTGCTGTGAAATGTCTTGTAGCCGGGATTCCGAGACTGATCGGGCTTCCCGGGGAGAAGGTCTATTCCTTCGTTGATCGCGAGAGCTTATCATGGGCTAAGTTGGGACACCCCTGCAGGGTTTGAACTTTCGAAAGCCGTGCCCGCGGTTATGTGGCAGATGGGAATTTGTTAATGTCCGGTTGTAGAAAACCCGAAGTTGATCTTAATTAAAATACACCAACCGCGTGTGTAACCGTGATGGTCTCTTCTCGGCGGAGTCCGGGAAGTGAACACGGTGTTGGAGTTATGTTTGTCGTAGGTTGTGTTAGGATCACTTCTTGATCATAGTTGTTCGACCGTGCTTTGCCTCCTCTTCTCGCTCTCTTTTGCGTATGTTAGCCACCATATATGCTAGTCGCTTGCTGCAGCTCCACCTCACTACCCTGTCCTACCTTTAAGCTTAAATAGTCTTGATCTCGCGGGTGTGAGATTGCTGAGTCCCTGTGACTCACAGATACTTCCAAAACCAGTTTGCAGGTGCCGATGAAACCGTGCAGGTGATGGACCCGAGCTCAAGGAGGAGCTCGATAAAGATCTTGTTCTTTGTGTTGTTTCGTTTCAGTTGATCAGTAGTGGAGCCCAGTTGGGACGATCGGGGATCTGTGTAGCATTTGGGGTAGTCTTCTTTTATTTTGGTTCCGTAGTCGGACCTTGAGTGTATCTGTATGATGTAATGTTTTACTCATGTATTGTGTGAAGTGGCGATTGTAAGCCAACTATGTATCTCTTTTCCCTTATGTATAACATGGGTTGTGTGAAGATTACCACACTTGCGACATTGCTTTCAATGCGGTTATGCCTCTAAGTCGTGCTACGACACGTGGGAGATATAGCCGCATCGAGGGCGTTACACATAGGAAGGCAAAACAAGAGAGCGGCCGTCCTGGACGCAGCGGCAGCTAGACGCAGATATCAAGCCGCCCGCTGCGCCGAGGTGATGCGCACATAGAATAGGTGAGAAACCCATAAACAATGAAACATCATCGTATACAATCAATAACCGTGGCCATGTGTGCTCTGTGGGCTCGCATGGTGTGGTACAAACCTGACGCAAGGGCCAGCACCGCAGGGCGAGGTGACCCTTTTTACCATGTGGGACCTGGCATGGGGTCGGCCCTTTTTTACTGTGCGGCCGCTGGTGTGCACGCCAGTGCGCCGGTCTCTCTGCGGTCGGTGGTTCATGCATGTGTGCCTCCACTCTGTCTTGGGCTAAGCAAATGTGGATAAAAATAATAATTTAAATAAGATTTCCCCAGTGGAGTTATGTTCGTTCTCTTGCCCCACGAAACAAATATGCAACACGCTGCCTGTTGCTTGCACGACATTTATTTTTGAACCAAAACGATTTATTATGCGCCTGTTCCTCGAGATCTCGCTGGTCCTTCACATTTATTTTTGAACTAAATCGCACGACTGGCACATATATGAAAAGAATGGGTGATCAAAAACTGCATGAAATTGATCAACTGAGGGAAATGGATATTCAGTATTGCTTGCATCCTGGTTCGGGCATTTGTAGAAATGGATGCCCGTGTTGCGGTCTGTTCTAGACACAAACAACCTAATCATGGCGAGCACGGGACGAACTCTGGACATCTCAGAACAGCTCTAATGGATGGGAAAAGCGGGCTATTTCTGTGGAAGAGAAGCAGAACAGGGCGTGTACTAAGACGTGTGCAAGTGAGCGATGCATATATGGGTGCATGGTTCTTAAATAGCCATGGTACATGCAACTGTCATCTTTGCACTACCATTTTGGAGCGCGTCCTTCTTGGTGTCAGGAAGTACTGTCAGCCTGGGCCTTCCTATATACGCATATACGTTAAAAACGCAGTCCGTCGACACCCTATACTCTAGAAAGCATGCCAGCTTGGTGCGAATCGTGAAGGTCCTCCCGCCGTGGATGTCGCGCGTGCAGCTGCCACTGCGTCCAGACCTACGTTTCTCGGCAAAAAAAGCATAACTTCAATATTTTCAACACATAGAGAAGAAACTTGATATTATTGCAACTCCTACAAGCATATATTCCTCCCTCATAATAATTTTCAGTAGCATCATGAATGAATTCACAATACAACTATCATTTGAGGCATAATCCAAATGAAAATTAAAATCATGATGGCAAATTTTATGGTTATCAGTACTCTTCATAGCATACATGTCATCACAATAATCATCATAGATAGTAACTTTGCTCTCATAATCAATTGGAACCTCTTCCGAAATAGTGGAATCATCATTAAATAAAGTCATGACCTCTCCAAATCCACTTTCATCAATATAATCATCATAAATAGGGGGCATGCTATCATCAATTTTACTCATCAAAACTTGGGGGAGAAAAAAATATCATCTTCATCAAACATAGCATCCCCAAGCTTGTGGCTTTGCATATCATTAGCATCATGGATATTCAAAGAATTCTTGTAGACGTTGTTGGGCCTCCAAGTGCAGAGGTTTGTAGGACAGTAGCAAATTTCCATCAAGTGGATGACCTAAGGTTTATCAATCCGTGGGAGGCATAGGTTGAAGATGGTCTCTCTCAAACAACCCCGCAACCAAATAACAAAGAGTCTCTTGTGTCCCCAACACACCCAATACAATAGTAAATTGTATAGGTGCACTAGTTCGGCGAAGAGATGGTGATACAAGTGCAATATGGATAGTAGATAAAGGTTTTTGTAATCTAAAAATATAAAAACAGCAAGGTAACTAATAACAAAAGTGAGCGAAAACGGTATTGCAATGCTTTGAAACAAGGCCTAGGGTTCATACTTTCAGTAGTGCAAGTTCTCTCAACAATGATAACATAATTAGATCATATAACAATCCCTCAATGTGCAACAAACGAAGAGATTATTGTAGGGTAGGAAACCACCTCAAAGTTATTCTTTCTGATCGATCTATTGGGCTATTCCTATAAGTGTCACAAAGAGCCCGAGAGTTCATACTAAAATAATACCTTAAGACACAGATCAACCAAAACCCTAATGTCACCTAGATACCCGAATGTCACCACAAGTAACCGAGGGTTTGATTATACGATATGCATCACACAATCTTAGATTCATCTATTCAAACCAACACAAAGAACTTGAAAGAGTGCCCCAAAGTTTCTACCGGAGAGTCAAGACGAAAGCGTGTGCCAACCCCCATGCATAAGTTCACAAGGTCATAGAACCCGCAAGTTGATCACCAAAACATACATCAAGTGGATCACGTGAATATCCCATTGTCACCACAGATAATCACATGCAAGACATACATCAAGTGTTCTAAAATCCTTAAAGACTCAATCCAATAAGATAACTTCAAAGGGAAAACTCAATCCATTACAAGAAGGTAGAGGGGGAGAAAATCATAAGATCCAACTATAATAGCAAAGCTAGCTCGTGGTACATCAAGATCGTGCCAAATCAAAAAAACGAGAGAGAGAGAGAGAGAGAGAGAGAGAGAGAGAGAGAGAGAGAGAGAGAGATCAAACACATAGCTACTGGTACATACCCTCAGCCCCGAGGGTGAACTACTCCCTCCTCGTCATGGAGAGCGCCGGGATGATGAAGATGGCCACCGGTGATGATTTCCCCCATCTGCAGGGTGCCGGAACAGGGTCTCGATTGGTTTTTGGTGGCTACAGAGGCTTGCGGTGGCGGAACTCCCGATCTAGGTTCTGTTATGGAGGTTTTGGGATATATAAGAGGTGTTGGCGTCGAGAACAAGTCAGGGGAGTCGACAAGGGGCCCACAAGGTCGGAGGGCGCGCCCTAGGGGGGTGGGGGCGCCCTCCACCCTTGTGGAGGCCTCGGGACTCCTCTGGTGCATCTCCGATACTTTGTGGGCTTCTTTTGGTCCAAAAACAATCGCCGGAAAGTTTCAGGTCAATTGGACTCCATTTGATATTCCTTTCCTGCGAAACTCAGAAACAAAGAAAAAACAGAAACTGACACTAGGTTGTAGGTTAATAGGTTAGTCCCAAAAATCATATAAAATAGCATATAAATGCATATAAAACATCCAAGATAGATAATATGGAATAATAAAAAATTATAGATACATTGGAGACATATCAAGAGCCCGGGTGTTTTCTCACTATGTTTGCATTATCTTGATGCTTCATTTTGCGTAATAAAATCCACCCTTTGTTGAAAAATTCATATGCCATCCCAACATTAGAAATGAAAATGTAAATAATTATATTTCAACCTGAAATGGTAGACCGTTACCATTGACCAAGTCAATTCCTACTTCCAAATGTGGAGTCTTAAATGAATCACGTCTATATAGTACTCCCTCCGTAAACAAATATAAGAGCATTTAGATCACTAAAGTAGTGATCTAAACACTCTTATATTTATTTACAGAGGGAGTATTTTATATAAAGTTTGTAGATGACAATATTTTTCTCAATAACTACTGGATCAAACTTCAATTTTCTTTTTACTTAGAATAGACAAACTGTGTTCTATAAACGTGGTTGAAGGGAGGACTCACGTTTGCTTGCCCTTTGCATGTGGTAGAGATGTGGACACTAGTCTGTTTGGTTCTGTTCTCCAGCTTCACTACTAGGAAAATGCTTACTAGTAACGTTGGTTTTTTGCTACTAGTAGCGCTGGCACACGCGCTACTGCTACGACGCTACCGCTATTTTTTAGCAGTAGCGCTTGTTTGTCCCTGCGCTACTGGTAACTTTGTTAGTAGTAGCATGTTTCACCTGCGCTACTGCTATTACGTACACGCGCTACTACTAATGAAATAGTAGTAGATTGGGTAAACAACCAACGCTACTAGTATCCTATTTACTAGTAGCGCCTAGTTTCCTCCCCACACTACTACTAACTTATTAAGAATTAAAAAAATAAACCAGTACACATCATTACAAATACAAGATTTATAATAAACCAGCATTGGAACACATCCAGTAAGAGCATACATAATTGACATGGGCTCCTATTTCATGGTTAACTGGACACCGAAGCCAATAAATGAGCCAAAACCTCATCATTATGCATTGGTACTCACGATTGACCACTTCAAAGAACATGCAAGTATGTATGTCATTAACAATTGCAAACATAAGTTTCTTTTTACTACAGTTGTCGTATCTACTATCACACAGTTCCTCATTCTACCTGTTCTCACTCCAACAATAAGAAAAATGAAAAGGAAAAATAGAGATAATCTACCGTAATTGCACTTCGGTGTCATGGATTCAGTCTGCCGCTTCAACATCTCATTATCCTGCAGCAATGGAAATTTGCCCCAAAATTACCTTTTGCAACTCTTCAAATCTCTTTGTTGAAGCAGACAGTGAGGTCTTAACCTACAAACAAAGATTGTCCCATAAGCATTGCAGACTTCAATCATGGGAGAATATAAGAGTGTACAAGGCATATACAGAAAATGGAACCAACCTTTAAAAGTTCATCTTGTAGCTCCCTACTTTTGGCCAATTTAGTGTCATATTGTGCGCATCTGTGATAACCTCGAGGTAAGATCTCTGCACAAACCTTCCCACTCGGTTGCTATCTTCTACCTATGAATGGAAACATAGCTTACTTGTCACAGAAGCAAATGTGAAAGTTGATTACAACATGTATGCTAAGTCGCTAACCCATAGAGACAACTAGACCAAATGTGAAAGCTTCCCATGTTGTTGAGGAAGTATGTGAGCACCCCTCGAAACATCAATTAGCATGTACTTGACACAAACAAACTTGTACAGAAAAAATAACACTTCTGAACTTAATAGGCTTCAAAGATTGCAAGGAAGGCATACTGATGAGCTGCAATGCAATCTTTAATGTCTAGTACCTGTACAGTTATGCTCCTGCGGTGCAACCCCTAGCTCACTGTGGCTTCACAAAATCTGACATTGTATAGGACATTTTTTTAGCAAAGGGTGAAATTGCATACATATACATCTCAAATCATATGTAGTATGTGTCTATTCATCCTACGATTACCGGAGCTCAGAACTGCATTTCTTATAAAAGCTTTAGACATGTTTAGGAAACACGTGTAGGAGATGACAAGTGTACAAATCACCATTTTTATAGATTCAAAGATAGATAACAAAAATTAACTAGAAAGAGTTAGATGACAGCGAAGCTTAAAGCTGTAGTAAGAAACATTAGATATGCACAGTTTGAAAATCAATCTCGGTGGAACAACATAAGATTGCAGATTTCAGAATTAAACATAGGCATATCTCATAGTTTAAAACAAAGGCACTCAACAGAAAAGTGCATAAAAGATTCCAGAATAACTCAACAAGGTGCTTCAGCTAGCATCATAGGAGGGGATATAGATGTTTAAAAATTGAGAGAAAACCTTTGGCTAGA
This sequence comes from Aegilops longissima, assembly GCA_021605205.1. NCBI lineage: Eukaryota > Viridiplantae > Streptophyta > Magnoliopsida > Poales > Poaceae > Aegilops > Aegilops longissima. Next base: position 648,708,336 of record CM038682.1, on the reverse strand, counting down.
ACAACAACACAGCACATGAACTACGTTCGGTGGCGGAGCTCACTAATCGGTGGAGAAGGTTGAAGTACCAAGTACGTAGCAGCACGACAGAGGAGCACCTATGTTAATGTTGCCCATACAGTTGATTTAACTCTTACTAGTTCTTACAAAATTTACATAATTTGGGAAAGTTTAACCAACAAAAATGTGAAGCAAATAGCATCTTCAGTTTAGCAGAAGGATCTTACTAGTTCATACTACTAAATTTACATAAACTAAATCTTCCTAGCTCAATCAGAATACTATGGTTTCTACAAAACTGTACTTTGGAATACTGTGAGGTGTTTGCCTAAACCAACAACAGTAGTTTCATAAACACTTATATTTCTGATACAGTGTTTTTTAAAGTTTTTTTTAAAAGAGGTCCTAACTAAGACTGATAACCTGAAAATTAACCAATATCATAGCTCTCAAAAACATGAATGCAGAGGACTAAGGAAAAGAAATGATTTATGCTATACATCTCCATACACTTGCAAAGTTCCAATAATAAGAGTAATATTTGGCATGGCAAAGTTTGTGTCTCATGATGGGATGGCAGACGCAATTGGCTAGAAGCACATAATAACTAAAATTAGAATGAGCAAGGAGCAATCTATATTGGTATTGAACTACTGATATTGTTTGTCAAGCTAAAAAGCACAGAAGTCATTGATTCTACTGGAGCGATCGAAAACATCTGACATCAAAGAAAAAAATGGCAAGCTTTCAAGGGAAATTCTCTTTTTTTATGTAACTGCTTGGTTGACGATAAAATACGATTTATGATGCTGTTGTATGAACCGTTAGAAAGGTTAAATGGCTCCTAAAGTGTATTGAGGAGTAATAACTATAACAATAAACGTGTCCAGACCTCTTTTTTGGACTTAGGAATCCACATACTGCAGCCTATATGTTGTAAGAAATTTGCGTCACTACTAAAACCGAACTGAGGTGGAGAGTTTGGTGATGATCAGATTAAGTTTATCCAACATTTCACAATTCACATTAGCAAAGATTAAACAAAATCATATGACAGCCCTATCAATTCCTGCTTAACACTTGGAACAAAAAGCATCAAGATAGAACTTAGGAATCAGTAAGTCAGTAAGTTTACCATCGATCATATTCGAAACATATCATACGCATCCTACATATTACAATGAAAGTGTACATTATGCAGATCAATGGCCTAAGTGGTATAACATCTAGGACATGATATGATTGAGCACTAGGAGCAAACACGCTGTAATTTTGAAGAACAAGGCAGTTTTCAAGTCCCCAATAGACAACAATCCCAGACAGGAAAAGAGTTGTTCTTTCTTCAAATTACCATACATGGGGAAACAATGACAAGACTAGATTGTTTTAAAAAACAGAATTCTCTACTGTTCCGAGAAAATGACTACCACCAGGAAAGCTTCGCTCACACCAGCTAAACTCGCACACAAAAGTTTCCATGCCTACTGTTGTGGAATTGTCACGACAGATGTCCTAGTGTGAGGACTTAGTCGTGAGGCCAACGTATCTATGTGGTAGCTTGAGAGGGGTTGATCGGGATGAGACAAGGGTTTAGACAACTTCCGGCCCCGGGAAACATCATCCGGTAACAACCCTAGATGTTGTTTGTGGCTAGGTCTCATTATCATCACGAGGGAGTCACTGTATCTCCGGCTCTCCTAGTTGTGTTTAGCCTTAATGATTATTCAACATGTCCCTCTTGGGTTTCCACGGCCTCCTCATATAAGTTGAAGGGGCGGGTTACATGTAGAGCCCTACTCGGATTAAGACTTAAACTATTCCGACTTCTCTTCACGGGATTCTCTCCATGGGCTTCTTAATGTCTTGGGCTTCTTAACAGCCGGCTTACAATATGGCTTACAATCTGGCTTACGATCTTTCTTACGATGTGGCTTACAATCTGGCTTACAATCTGCCGGCTTAGAATCTGCCGGCTTACCATCTCGCTTACCGTCTGCCGGCTTACAACTTGCCGGCTTACCATCTGGCTTACCGTCCGCCGGTTTAGAATCTGCCGGCTTACAATCTGCCGGCTTACCATCTGGCTTACCTTCAGTCGGCTTACAATCTGCCGGCTTACCATCTGGCTTACCGTCTGCCGGGTCACCAATCAAATACCAAGTCCTAGCCGGGTCATACTTCCGACTGGTTCATACCACGGGGTATATCCCCGACATTAGCCCCCAGTTTAATTTGGATTTATCCATGTTAAACTAATCATGTAAAACAAACACAAGAACAATTTTGACAGATTGTTCTCTGGGTTAAGAATTCTTGTAAGTCGGCACCAGAACATCCTTAATTCCTTGTCATTTCCTTCTTCTAGAAAATCCAGGTCAATAGGCCAGCCTCACAATCAATTTTTTGACGTTGGCTTCTCACAAAAAATATTGTGAAGAATAATTCATTTGATTCAGCTCCCAATGTTTAACAAAAATATTGGCCTTGAAATAGTCATCTGATTTTCATCCGGCTTGAAGATGTAAAACTTGTCAATTTATGATTACCCAAATTGCCGGGTTATAAACAGATGATGCAGAGTCATAATTGTTGCTGACGCCGGGTCATGATTGTTGTAGACACTGGGTCAATCTGGTTTACTCAAAGGTGAGAATTTGAAGATATTTCTCCCTTATATCCATATTACCTGTAGTCCCCAAGTCTTGAGCAGAGCAAAGCAATGACTTAAGACTTGCTTCAATATGAATACTACCACTTTGAAGAAATCCATGTTGTTCATCTCAGTCACTAATAAAAACTGAATATTCCATATATATAACCCCCAAGTGTGGGGTTGTCATGCTTGCAGCAACCTGGGACTTGTAATTGCCTGATGCCCATAAAAACTTCAACCAGTGTAGCCCCCCCAGGGTCGGGTCATTATGCAATAATGAGCAGGGACTTTGCAGATATGATCATGTAGACTTTGAACAGCAACGTGTAGCCCCCAAGCGACATGGTGCATGCTGGCAGTGACATGGGACTTGCATATTTGATGTAATCTCAACTTGAATAATGTAGCCCCCAAGTGCCGGGTTGTAAGCTTGCAGCGACTCGGGACTATTCCTTCCATTGTAGAATAAATCATATCCATTGATAAAATAATAGCCATTGCGCTGAAGCGACTTTGAAAACCTCAATCATAATACTAGTTATTAATAACCATAATAAAAATCCAGCCATGTTGGCTATTAAAGATTTGAGTAATATAACCTAGTATGAAAACCGGTTCCTACAATATAAACCAGTATATCTATGCTTATATGATGCATGCTATGATGATGTAATGATGATGCAATGTATGATGCAATATATGATGATGTATGTGCATGATAATAGAATAATTCAATGAAACTAGCCACTGGAGTATCCTTGCTTCCTGTAAGCCAGCTCTCACATGACCCAATCGATGTTTGAACCTGGATAAGTTCAGATACGACTTATCGAGAGTACACGAGGTTGGAGTAGCATCAAGCAAACAGGCAGGTTTAACCAAGTTTCAATGAAGGCGGCTTAGTAGCCTGGGTTCATCCTCGCTATCTGTAAGCCATGCCCTCACATGACAATCCAGTGTTTTAACCTTAACAAGTTCATATATGACTGTTAAGAGTTCGGAGGGTCAATCAGGATTACCTGATGGAGAAGCAGCTGACCTATAGGCAGGATGACCCGAAAGGGTTACGTCCTCTTTGGTGCATACAACTATGTTTGGACAAGATAACCCCGTCAACAGGGTAGTAAAGATATGTTCTCTTTGGTGAATACACCCATGTTTGAACAGGAAGCCCCCAAGTGACTTGTGGCATTCAGCCGATCAAGAGGGATATTCACAGCTATGCTCGATGAGCAGGAAGCCCCCAAGTGACCATAATAAGATAAGCCCATAAGGCGGGATACCTATGTTTGAACCGCGCATCATGGCAGCAAGTTCTCTTTGGCAACCTTTAATTTTTCTGAGAACTAAAACTTGCGAGAGATGAATTCTTTTTTAACCAGAATTTCAAACCGGATATTGAGAGCTTCAAAGCTTTGTGGGAGATAGATTTCCCTTGAACCGGATTTTAAACCGGAATTTTCATTTTGAACCGGAAATTTTCTGACGGCCTTTAAATTTTTATCAATATAACAGCAGCCTCCGGGACCGGGTTATCTTCCCCTTCAACGTCCTGAGGTACTTGAATTTACTGAAACTGGCAAGACTTGCTGAGTCATCTCATTGTAGCCCCCGAGTCTTAAGACGACTCAAGGAGTTGGCTTGAGATTCTCCATATTTGACCGTGATGTAAACCAGCATGAGTCATTCAACAGCTCAGTGATATAATAGTCCCTTTTGCAGTAGACAACTTGTCCTGCATTAGAGAATTTACAAGCCAGAGTAATTGCTCTTTTAAAGAAAGCAATATATATTATAAAAATTTACTGGATAGATTTCACCTGATTCGTCAGACAGTAATTATCCATCGCGGAGTTGATAACCATGGTGAAGTTGAAATCAATCACGGACGAGCCGACCACGATAGTAGACAGATGAGTCGACCGCGGCGTTGTAAGCCAGCACGGATGAGAGAGTCGGCCGCAACATTGGAAACGACACGGACGCCGGCAAGTTGTCCGCGAGTGTGGATGACAAGTCAGCCGCATGTGTTGATGTAGCGGGGGCGACGACTTGCGCACGTATCCATCCGGCAGCACGGCACAGACAAGCGCTAGTGCAAAAATAATATTGGCGCGCGCCCCCTTGCGACATCGTTGACTCCCGAGTCAAGGCTGTTTCCAATTCCAGACCGTGTATATCCTTTGCTATTTTTTTATCATGCTTTGTTGTTGATGTTGCTGAACCGTGAAAGGAATAGCTCCTGGAACAGATCGCTCTTCTCCTGGGGACTCGGCGGTTTACCATGGCGCGTGTAGCAGACACTGAACATGTAACCCTATAATCTTTGTATCAATATGCAAGCTGATGACGTAGATCTTCTTCGTGCCGACTTTTCTTCATCCGGACAAATGAGAGCTTCTCGATCCCTATAAAAGATCCCTCCAAGAACTTATCACCACTGTGCGTGAGCCCCACGATGGGCGCCAACTATCGTGGAATTGTCACGGCAGATGTCCTAGTGTGAGGACTTAGTCGTGAGGCCAACACATGTATGTGGTAGCTTGAGAGGGGTTGATTGGGATGAGAGACCCAAGGCGGATCATCGCACAAGACAAGGGTTTAGACAGCTTCGGGCCCTGGGAAACATCATCCGGTAACAACCCTACATGATGTTTGTGGCTAGGAATCATTATCATCACGATGGAATCGATGTATCTCCGGCTCTCCTAGTTGTGTCTAACCTTAACGATTATTCAACATGTCCCTCTTGGGATGCCCTGCCCCTCCTTATATAAGTTGAAGGGGCGGGTTACATGTAGAGTCCAACTCGGATTAAGACTTAAATATTCTAACTTCTCTTCACGAGCTTCTCTCCATGGGCTTCTCACCATGGGCTTCTTAATGTCTTGGGCTTCTTAACATTCGGCTTACAATCTGGCTTACAATCTGGCTTACGATATAGCTTACAATTTGGCTTACGATCTGGCTTATAATCTGGCGGCTTACAATCTGTCGGCTTACCATCTGGGTTACCGTCTGCCGGCTTACAATCTGCCGGCTTACCCTTGCGACACCTTTGTAATGAATAACGGTCCTGTGAAAAAATACCATAGATCAAAGTAACTGTTCTCGAATAATATGTGCTGATAAAATTTATAAAGAGGATATCACCTGATGTTCGCTTAGACTGGTCAAATGACTTAGACTAGCAGTTGGAGCACTAGTACCCCTTTTTGCTCAGCCCGCATACCAAGGAAGGTGGGGGAATAACAAAAATCAGACTGCCTTACTCCTGTATTGCTACAGAAGAAACGTCGGGTAGTTGCGATATTAGAGTCGCTGTGTCCTTGTGCCCACGTTCTCCTCCCCCACCTATCTGCATGCACATAGGTGCTCTGTCCCATCCATCTCTCTGGATGTGCATGCGCATGTCACATTGGTGATGTGAGCGCATGCTTTCTCTTTACTGATTTCCTGGCGCCCGCATTTTTGTTTTTTAATCAAGATCGGCTCTCGTACGAATTAGTTCCTATCGCAGACCATCTTGCACGGCGGCTCATACGCGGCCACCACAGGAGAGGGCAGCAATATCTTCACAATAGAACAGTGTGACGGTGATTTAACTATGGATGAACTGGCCTTGAAGCAGTAGCGAGTTCAGCGACCCGTCGGTAGGGGTCATTCGCAGGCGCTGGATCTATGCGACGGCTCAACAGCCAGTATGTAGGCGCCTCCTGGTTATGTGATGACCCACAAGTATAGGGGATCTATCGTAGTCCTTTCGATAAGTAAGAGTGTCGAACCCAACGAGGAGCAGAAGGAAATGATAAGCGGTTTTCAGAAAGGTATTCTCTGCAAGCACTGAAATAATAGGTAACAGATAGTTTTGTGATAGGATAATTTGTAACGAGCAACAAGTAACAAAAGTAAATAAAGTGCAGCAAGCTGGCCCAACCCTTTTTGTAGCAAAGGACAAGCCTGGACAAACTCTTATATAGAGAAAAGCGCTCCTGAGGACACGTGGGAATTATCGTCAAGCTAGTTTTCATCACGTTCATATGATTCGCATTCGGTACTTTGATAATTTGATATGTGGGTGGACTGGTGCTTGGGTGCTTTCCTTACTTCGACAAGCATCCCACTTATGATTAACCCCTATTGCAAGCATCCGCAAGTACAAAAGAAGTATTAAGGTAAACCTAACCATAGCATGAAACATGTGGATCCAAATCAGCCCCTTACGAAGCAACGTATAAACTAGGGTTTAAGCTTCTGTCACTCTAGCAACCCATCATCTACTTATTACTTCCCAATGCCTTCCTCTAGGCCCAAATAATGGTGAAGTGTCATGTAGTCGACGTTCACATAACAGCACTAGAGGATAGACAACATACATCTCATCAAAATATCGAACGAATACCAAATTCACATGACTACTAATAGCAAGACTTCTCCCATGTCCTCAGGAACAAACGTAACTACACACAAAGCATATTCATGTTCATAATCAGAGGAGTAGTAATATTCATAAAGGATCTGAACATATGATCTTCCACTAAATAAACCAACTAGCATCAACTACAAGGAGTAATCAACACTACTAGCAACCTACAAGTACCAATCCCAGACTATGAGACAAGAATTGGATACAAGAGATGAACTAGGGTTTGAGAGGAGATGGTGCTGGTGAAGATGTTGATGGAGATTGCCCTCTCCCGATGAGAGGAGCGTTGGTGATGACGATGGCGATGATTTCCCCCTCCCGGAGGGAAGTGTCCCCGGCAAAACAGCTCTACCGGAGCCCTAGATTGGTTCCGCCAAGGTTCCGCCTCGTGGCGGCGGAGTCTCGTCCCGAAAGCTTGCTTATGATTTTTCTTCGGACGAAAGATTTCATATAGAAAAAGATGGGCACCAGAGGGCCAACAGGGGGCCCACGAGGCAGGGGGCGCGCCCAGGGGGTAGGGCGCACCCCCCCATCCTCTTGGGCAGGTGGAGGCCCCCATGACGTGGATTCTTCTTCCAGTATTTTTTATTATTTCCAAAAATAACTTTCGTGGAGTTTTAGGACTTTTGGAGTTGTGCAGAATAGGTCTCTAATATTTGCTCCTTTTCCAGCACAGAATTCCAGCTGCCGGCATTCTCCCTCCTTATGTAAACCTTGTAAAATAAGAGAGAATAGGCAAAAGTATTGTGACATAATGTGTAATAACAGCCCATAATGCAATAAATATTGATATAAAAGCATGATGCAAAATCGACGTATCAACTCCCCCAAGCTTAGACCTCGCGTGTCCTCAAGCAGAAGCCGATAACGATAAATATGTCCACATGTTTAGAGGTAGAGGTGTCGATAAAATAAAATACGTACATGAGGGCGTCATGATTATTCTCATAACAGCAACATATCTAGATATTGTCATATGATTTCATATGCTCAAGTAATAATCTATTCACAATGCGAAGTATGAATCAGAAACTCTATTGAGAACTAACAAACTATAATCTCAGTCATTGAGGCAATTGCAATTTATCATAACATCATAAAGAGTCTATGTCAGAGCTTTCTAGCAAGTCCACATACTCAACTACGATTTAGTCTTTCATAATTGCTAACATTCACGCAATACTTGTGGTTATGGAGTTTTAATCGGACACAGAGAAAGATAGGGGCTTATAGTTTCGCCTCCCAACCTTTTACCTCAAGGGTAATGTCAGCAATAATAATTCATGCTAACTTACATCCAATTAGATATATATATATATATATATATATATATATATATATATATATATATATATATATATATATATATTTATTTCCAACATCATGTTCTTGCCAAAGGATAAAATGTAAAAGAAAGAAAGGTGAAGATCACCATGACTCTTGCATAAGGTAGAAGATAATAATAAAAGATAGGCCCTTCGCAGAGGGAAGCAGATGTTGCCATGCGCTTTCAGGGTTGGATGCACAAAATCTTAATGCGAAGAAAGTCACTTTATATTGCCACTTGTGATATGAACCTTTATTATGCAGTCCGTCGCTTTTATTTCTTCCACATCACAAGATCGTATAAAGCTTATTTCCTCCACACCAATCAATCATACATATTTAGAGAGCATTTTTTATTGCTTGCACCGATGACAACTTACTTGAAGGATCTTACTCAATCCATAGGTAGATATGGTGGACTCTCATGGCAAAACTGGGTTAAGGGTATTTGGAAGCACAAGTAGTATCTCTACTTGGTGCAAAGAATTTGGCTAGCATGAGGGGGAAAGGAAAGCTCAACATTTTGGATGATCCATGACAATATACTTTATCTCAGATATAAGAAAAATTACATTGTCTTCCTTGTCCAATATCAACTCTTTAGCATGTCATATTTTAATGAGTGCTCCCAATCATAAAAGATGTCCAAGATAGTATATTTATATGTGAAACCACTCTTTCTTTATGACTTCCTATTAATTGCAACGATGACCAAAGCTATGTTTGTCAACTCTCAACAATTTTTAATCATCATACTCTTTCTATGTGAAGTCATTACTCTCAATAAGATCAATATGATCTCTTTATTTCTTTTTATTCTTTCTATTTTCTTTTATTCACTCAAGATCATGGCAAAATAATCAAGCCCTTTACTCAACACTAATCTTTATTATATAGCTCATGGATTACATAGAGAGATCATAATGCAAAACTCAAAACTAGATCATACCAAAACTTTATTCTACTAGATCAAGATATTACTGAAAGGATCAAACTAAGAAAAACGGTAAAGATAGGAGTGTGATGGTGATACGATACCTGGGCACCTCCCCCAAGCTTGGCAGTTGCCAAGGGGAGTGCCCATACCCATGTGATTATATTTCCTTCTTCGGAGGTGATGGTGTGATATTTTGGCGATGATACTCCTCAGGATACGATTCTCCTCTTCGAGCTTATTGAGCTGCTGCTTGAGATCCATTATCTCCTTACGAAGCTTTCCTGTAACGGCCAAAGCTCCTTGCACCCAAGGGTGTTGCATAGCTACGGAGAACAAGTGACACTCTTCTTCATATTTTCATAAGAAAGAAATCTAACATTGGAAGGATAACCAAGTTTGGAATAGCCGAGCTCAGAGTTCCCCATCGTGAATCCAGCTTGGAAGCTTAGAAGTGACTTCTTGATCCTCCTCCATGGCATCTATCCTCATCAAATCAGCCTCCATCTCTTCCTCCGTTGCTGGCCCAAAGTGGTCAGCATCGCTGTTTGTCCTTGGTCTCGATGCCGGATGAGACACCCGGCTCTTCCCGACTGACTCTTGAGAAGATATCTTGTTCTAATCTGCAGCAGCAACAGCTCGAAACAAGAACAGAGAATATTTGCGTGATACAGGAGTAAAAACCTTCGGGAGATTATATAATGAATTTTTACCGACCAAAATACGTATCGTGCAAGAAAACGGAGTCCGGAGAGCGCACGAGGTGCCCACGAGGCAAGGGGCGCACCCAGGGGGTAGTGCGCGCCCTCCACCCTCGTGGAGGCCTTGTGTCCTTCCCGTACTATTTCTTATTTTTTTGTTTTTCTAAATATTCCAAAACGGAGAAACATTGCCATTAGAACTGTTTTGGAGACGGTTTACTTACTGTACCACATACCTATTCCTTTTCGGAGTCTGAAACATTCCGGAAGGTGTCCCTTATGTATTCCTCCGAGGTTACGGTTTCAGTAACATTAGTTTCAACATTTACAGGATTAACTGAGATATAATGTTTAATTCTTTGACTGTTCACCACCTTAGGATTTGTGCCCTCGAAGTTGTTGATTTTTATGGCCCGGAACGATAGACCTCCTCGATAACGTAAGGGCCTTCCCATTTAGAATGAAGTTTTCCTGCAAAAAATCTTAAACGAGAGTTGTATAGCAATACATAATCACCTACATTGAACTTACGCTTTTGTATTCTTTTGTCATGCCATCTTTTAACTTTTTCTTTAAACAACTTGGCATTCTCGTAGGCTTGGGTTCTCCATTCATCAAGTGAGCTAATGTCAAATAACCTCTTCTCACCGGCAAGTTTGAAATCATAGTTGATCTCTTTAATGGCCCAATATGCCTTATGTTCTAGTTCTAGAGGTAAGTGACATGCTTTTCCATAAACCATTTTATACGGAGACATACCCATAGGATTTTTATATGCAGTTCTATAGGCCCATAGTGCATCATCAAGTTTCTTGGACCAATTATTTCTAGATCTATTAATAGTCTTTTGCAAAATTAATTTGAGTTCTCTATTACTCAATTCTACTTGACCACTAGACTGTGGGTGATAAGGAGATGCAATTCTATGATTAACATCATACTTAGCAAGCATTTTACGAAAAGCACCATGAATAAAATGTGAACCACCATCAGTCATTAAATATCTAGGGACTCCAAACCTCAGAAAAATAACTTCCTTAAGCATCTTAATAGAGGTGTTATGATCAGCACTACTAGTCACTTAGTAACGTAATCAATAGCAACTAAAATATGTGTGTATCCATTAGAGGCAGGAAAAGGTCCCATATAATCAAAGCCCCAAACATCAAATGGTTCAATAACAAGTCAATAGTTCATAGGCACTTCTTGACATCTACTAATATTACCAATTCTTTGACATTCATCACAAGATAGGACAAACTTACGGGCATCCTTGAAGAGAGTAGGCCAATAAAAATCGGATTACAATACCTTATGTGCAGTTCTATCTCCAGCGTGGTGTCCTCCGTAAGCTTCGGAGTGACACTTGCGTAGGATTTGTTCCTGTTCATGCTCAGGTACACAACGTCTAATAACACCATCTACTCCTTCTTTATAAAGTTGTGGGTCATCCCAAAAGTAATGTCTCAAATCATAGAAAAACGTTTTCTTTTGTTGGTATGTGAAACTAGGTGGTATAAATTTAGCAACAATATAATTAGCATAATCAGCATACCATGGAGCAGTACAAGAAGCATTTATGACATTTAATTATTCATCAGGAAAGCTATCATCAATAGGTAGTGGGTCATCAAGAATATTTTCTAACCTAGACAAGTTGTCTGCAACGGGGTTCTCAGCTCCCTTTCTATCAATAATATGCAAATCAAATTCTTGTAGCATGAGAACCCATCTAATAAGTCTAGGTTTAGCATATTTCTTTTCCATAAGATATTTAATAGCAGCATGATCCGTGTGAATAGTTACTTTAGAATCAACAATATAAGGTCTGAACTTATCACAAGCAAATACAACTGCTAAGAATTCCTTTTCAGTAGTAGCATAATTTCTCTAAGCATTGTCTAGAGTTTTACTAGCATATTGATTAACATTTAATTTCTTATCACCTCTTTGCCCTAGAACAGTAGCTACAGCTTAATCACTGGCATCACACTAATTTCAAAGGGTAAATTCCAATCAGGTGGCTGAACAATAGGTGCAGAGATCAATGCTTTCTTAAGTATTTCAAATGCTTCTACACAATCATCATCGAAGACAAATGGTATATCTTTTTGTAATAAATTAGTCAGAGGCCGAGAAATCTTTGAGAAGTCCTTAATGAACCTGACAAAGGAAACTTCTTATACCTTTGATGTCCTTGGGACATGGCATCTTCTCAATAGCATGAACTTTAGCTTTATCAACTTCAATACCTCTTTCAGAAACTTTATGCCCCAAGACAATACCTTAATTGAGCATAAAGTGCCACTTTTCCCAATTCAAAACAAGATTAGTTTCTTCACATCTCTGCAAAACTCAATCCAGGTTGCTTAAGCAATCATCAAAAGAGGATCCATAGATGGAGAAATCATCCATGAAAACCTCACAAATCTTTTCACAAAAGTCAGAGAATATAGCCATCATGCATCTTTGAAAGGTAGCAGGTGCATTACATAAACCAAAAGGCATACGTCTATAAGAAAAGGTACCGAAAGGGCAAGTAAAAGTGGTCTTTGATTGATCATCGGCTGACACAGGTATTTGAGAGAAACCAGAATAACCTTGTGTATGTTTGGATAATCTTTCTAGCATTTGATCGATAAAAGGTAAGGGGTAATGATCCTTTTTAGTAGCTTTATTTAATTTGCGGAAATAAATTACCATCCTATAACCTGTAATAATTCTTTGCGGAATCAATTCATCTTTATCATTAGGAACGACAGTAATACCTCCCTTCTTAGGGACACAATGGACAAGACATACCACTGGCTATCACCAACGGGATAAATTATACGTGCCTCAAGGAGCTTTAGTATTTCCTTTCTTACCACTTCTTTCATCTTAGGATTCAGCCGTCGTTGGTGATCCCGAACTGGTTTGGCATCTTTCTCCAAATTTATTTTGTGTTGACATAGAGTGGACTAATGCCCTTAAGATCATCAAGAGTATATCCAATAGTAGCTCGGTGCTTCTTCAGATTTTTCAATAATCTCTCTTCTTCATGCTCTGAAAGGTTAGCACTAATAATAACATGATATATCTTTTTCTCATTAAGATAAGCATATTTAAGAGTATCAGGTAACGGTTTGAGCTCAAACACGGGATCACCCTTGGGTGGAGGCGGATCCCCTAGGATTTCAACAGGCAAATTGTGTTTCAGGATGGGTTCCTGTTTAAATAATACTTCATCTATTTCCCTTCTTTCAATCATAAACATATCATTTTCATGGTCTAGCAAATATTGTTCTAAAGGATCACTCGGAGGTACGGCAATAGAAGAAAGACCAATAATTTCATCTTTACTAGGCAATACCTCCTCACGGTGTTGTATACTAAATTTAGAGAAATTAAACTCATGAGACATATCACCCAAGCCAATAGTAAGGGCATCTCCAGCCGTTCGGCCCCCCGGGGCGCGTAAATAGAGCGGCCTGGGGGCGTGTCGGCGCTAGTTCGGCCCCTGGGGGCAACCTAGCTCCCAGTCACGCCGCCACGCGCCGGCCCCAGGATGAGGAAAATTTAAACTTGGTCGTTCCCGCTCTCAAAATACGTCGCAAATCCGGCGATCGGACGTAGTCTGCCGTTACAAAAAACAGAGCGCCACCATCGCAAGTTCGCGTGCGCAACGATTCACTCGGCGGTGTCGGCTCCAGGCGTTGGCGGAGTTGGCGTGCGCGGGCTTGTCGGGGTCGGAGCTGCTTCGGTGCTGGGCTGCGTCGGCGCGGCTTCGGCACTGCTGGGCGGCGATGTAGAGGCGTCATTCGGGCTTGGCGTCCGTGTGGTCGTGGGCGTCGTCGGCGTTGCCGTCGGCAGCTCGTTCAGGATGAGGCCGCGCTGCGCCAGGTACCACGCCTTGAGCTTCTCGTCGTTGCTCTGGAGCATGTCGGCCCCGCCCATCAGAAAAGCCATGTCGGTGTTCCTCTTCTTCGCGGCGACGTTCGTCCGGAGCAGGTCGAGCTTGATGGCGTTGGTCTTCGAGAAGCTCCCGTGTCGTCAGCGTCGCCGAGGTGCCAGAAGGGTAGCAGTCCACGGTAGAGATGGGGCGTCGGTGTGGACGCGTAGGCGGCGGGCGGCGAGTAGTTGTATGTAGGGTACTGCACGCTGATGAAGGCGGGCGAGGGCGTGCGCGTAGCGGGGTGACCATGAGGGAAGGTCACGTTTGGGTTGAACCCACCGTGCGCGTCGCCGTCGGCGTAGTCGGGCGATGATGAACCCCATGGAGATCCGGCGCCTTGCTGTCCCTAGGGCGCGTACTGGGCGTGGCTGACGACGGGTGGATTCATCCCCACCTGGTCGGCCGATGAGGAAAACGCCGCCGCGCGCGCCGCGTTGTCGCGGGCCTTCTTGGCTATGGCCCTGTTCCGCCTGTCGGCGGTGACTTCTTCGGGCCGCTGAACTTCCACCCTCCACTCGGCGTTCGACAGGCGCAGTGGCTTCGATGGCGGCGCCCTCGGCTTCCTCTGCTTGGTGAGCCACGGCAGCGGTCGCGGTGTTGCCGTTGCATGGCATGGCGACTTCTTCGGCGGCATGGCGTGCTTCTTGTGGCGAAGCGGAGGGGTTTAGCGGGAGAAAGGAGAGAATGGCGGTAGGAAGGCGAGCGAGCGGGAGAGATGCGAGGGAAAAGCGTCAAGAAACGGCGGGAAAAGGCCCTCGGGTCGCCTCCAGGGCGGGCCCACGCGCCTTTTTCGCTTGTGCCGGCTCCCCAAGCGCCCCCAGGCGCCGGGTTCGGCCTGGGTCCGCCGGCACCAGTTTTGGCCCGAGCCGTGTAAAAACAGGCTTCTGGGCGCGACCAAGGGCCTTTTTGGCGCGTGGCGGCAAAATCGCTGGGAGGGCCTGTTGAAGCGCGGCTGGAGATGCCCTAACGACATCCTTTTCGCAGTCTATTCTAGCATTAATTGTGTTCAAGAAGGGTCTACCAAATATAATGGGACAAAATCTATCTTGTGGCGAACCAAGAACAAGAAAATCAGCAGGATATTTAGTTTTCCCACACAAGACTTCAACATCTCTTACAATTCCAATTGGTGATATAGTATCTCTATTGGCAAGTTTAATTGTGACATCAATATCTTCTAACTCAGTAGGTGCAATATCATGCATAATTTCTTTGTATAAGTCAATAGGTATTGCACTAGCACTAGCACCCATATCACATAAGCCATGATAACAATGATCTCCTATTTTAACAGAAATAACAGGCATGCCTACCACAGGTCTATGTTTATCTTTAGCACAAGGTTTGACAATTCTAGCAGTTTCATCACGGAAATGAATAACATGCCCATCAATATTATCAGACAAGAGATCTTTAACAATAGCAATATTAGGTTCAACTTTAACTTGCTCAGGAGGTGTATAGGTTCTAAAATTGCTTTTACGAACCACAGTTGAAGCTTTAGAATGATCTTTGATCCTAACAGGAAAAGGTAGTTTTTCACATAAGTAGTAGGAACAATAGGATCATTATAAGTGATAATATTTTCTTCAACTTTAATAGGTGTAGCTACTTTTACTTCTATGGGAGGATGATATTTATACCACTTCTCCTTAGGGAGATCAACATAAGCATCAAAAGATTCACAGAAAGAAGCTACTATCTCAGAGTCAAGTCCATATTTAGTGCTAAATTTACGGAAAACATCGGTATCCATAAAAGATTTAAGACAATCAAACTTAGGTGTCATACCTGACTCCTTACCTTCGTCGAGGTCCCAATCTTCATAGTTGCATTTAATTCTTTCGAATAAATCCCATTTGAATTCAATAGTCTTCATAGTAAAAGAGCCAGTAGAAAAAGTATCGAGCATGGTGTGATTGTTATCAGAAAGCCGAGCATAAAATTTTTGAATAATTATTTCTCTTGAGAGCTCATGATTGGGGCATGAATATAACATTGATTTAAGCCTCCCCAAGGTTGAGCGATGCTTTCTCCTTCGCGAGGCCAAAAATTATGTATATAATTACGATCACGATTAAGAAGATACATAGGATAGAACTTCTGGTGAAATTCCAATTTCAATCGTTTGTAGTTCCATGATCCTGTATCATCACATAGCCTATACCATGTCAATGCAACTCCCTTCAAAGATAAAGGGAAGACCTTCTTCTTAATAACATCATCGGGTATACCTGCAAGCTTAAATAATCCACAAACTTCATCCACATATATTAGGTGCTCATCAGGATGCTTTGTTCTGTCTCCTGCAAAAGGATTTGCTAGCAGTTTTTCTATCATACCCGAAGTAATCTCAAAGTAGACATTTTCATTTTCAGTAGGTTCAGTAGGTTGAGGAGTAACTCTTTGCTCTACTGGTCGGGGTGAAGATACCCCGAACAAGCCCCTCAGAGGATTACTTTCCATAGTAACACATGACAGTAAATTTCAGCACACTATATAAAATTTTCCTTACCAAATTCCACCTACCAAAGGAGCTTCACTCCCCGGCAACGGCGCCAGAAAAGAGTATTGATGACCCACAAGTATAGGGGATCTATCATAGTCCTTTTGATAAGTAAGAGTGTCAAACCCAACGAGGAGCAGAAGGAAATGATAAGCGGTTTTCAGCAAGGTATTCTCGACAAGCACTGAAATAATAGGTAACAGATAGTTTTGTGATAGGATAATTTGTAACGAGCAACAAGTAACAAAAGTAAATAAGGTACAGCAAGGTGGCCCAATCCTTTTTGTAGCAAAGGCAAGCCTGGACAAACTCTTATATAGAGAAAAGCGTTCCCGAGGACACATGGGAATTATCGTCAAGCTAGTTTTCATCACGTTCATATGATTCGCGTTCGGTACTTTGATAATTTGATATGTGGGTGGACCGGTGCTTGGGTGATGTCCTTACATGGACAAGCATCCCACTTATGATTAACCCCTATTGCAAGCATCCGCAACTACAAAATAAGTATTAAGGTAAACCTAACCATAGCATGAAACATGTGGATCCAAATCAGCCCCTTACGAAGCAACACATAAACTAGGGTTTAAGCTTCTGTCACTCTAGCAACCCATCATCTACTTATTACTTCCCAATGCCTTCCTCTTGGCCCAAAATGGTGAAGTGTCATGTAGTCGACGTTCACATAATACCACTAGAGGATAGACAACATACATCTCATCAAAATATCGAACGAATACCAAATTCACATGACTACTAATAGCAAGACTTCTCCCATGTCCTCAGGAACAAATGTAACTACTCACAAAGCATATTCATGTTCATAATCAGAGGAGTATTAATATGCATAAAGGATCTGAACATATGATCTTTCACCAAATAAACCAACTAGCATCAACTACAAGGAGTAATCAACACTACTAGCAACCTACAGGTACCAGTCCCAGAGTAAGAGACAAGAATTGGATACAAGAGATGAACTAGGGTTTGAGAGGAGATGGTGCTGCTGAAGATGTTGATGGAGATTGCCCTCTCCCGATGAGAGGAGCGTTGGTGATGACGATGGCGATGATTTCCCCTTCCCGGAGGGAAGTGTCCCCGGCAAAACAGCTTTGCCGGAGCCCTAGATTGGTTCCGCCAATGTTCCGCCTCTTGGCGGTGGAGTCTCGTCCCGAAAGCTTGATTATGATTTTTCTTCAGACGAAAGACTTCATATAGTAGAAGATGGGCACCAGAGGGCCAACAGGGGGGCCCACGAGGCAGGGGGCGCGCCCAAGGGGGTAGGGCACGCCCCCACCCTCGTGGACAGTTGGAGGCCCCCCTGACGTGGATTCTTCTTCCATTATTTTTAGTATTTACAAAAATAACTTTCGCGGAGTTTCAGGACTTTTGGAGTTGTGAAGAATAGGTCTCTAATATTTTCTCCTTTTCTATCCCAGAATTCCAGCTGCCGGCATTCTCCCTCCTTATGTAAACCTTGTAAAATAAGAGATAATAGGCATAAGTATTGTGACATAATGTGTAATAACAGCCCATAATGCAATAAATATTGATATAAAAGCATGATGCAAAATGGACGTATCATTATGGCACTGGCCAGAGACGGTTTGGGATGCGGCAGCACAAGAGGCGGCCCGACGCAGTGGAGCCAAAGGATGGGCAACCCGCAAGGCGGCCCGGCAGCTCAGGAGGCCGGGGCACAACGCGGCGTGGCATTGCGGCGGTTTGGAGCCCGGTGGAGAAGCAGCCTGACCACTTTGACGAAGGCGACTCGCGGCTCGACCGAAGATGCCGCAGAGGGTGTCGGAGTGGCCAGGAGGCCGGTTCGACGTGGGGTGCTCCATGGCGGGCCGAGGGAGGCAAGAAGAAAAGCGCCTCAAAGAAGACTTGAAGCAAAACGGCGGAGGCGGTCGGGATGGCGACTGAGGTCCCAGCGAGGCGGGTTACGACCGTGGCCGATGACTTGACCCAAGACCGTGGTACGAGGTGAATGGTAGAGGAGGTGCCCAAGGCAGGGGCGGCTCACTGCTAGGCGATGGATGCTATCGGTGTCAAAACCGGCGGATCTCAGGTAGGGGTCCCAAACTGTGCGTCTAAGGCGGATGGTAACAGGAGGCGGGGGACACAATGTTTACCCAGGTTCGGGCCCTCTCGAGGGAGGTAATACCCTACTTCCTGCTTGATTGATCTTGAGGATATGAGTATTACAAGAGTTGATCTACCACGAGGTCGTAGAGGCTAAACCCTAGAAGCTAGCCTATGATTATGATTGTTTTTGTCCTACGGACTAAACCCTTCGGTTTATATATACACCGGAGGGGGCAAGGGTTACACAGAGTCGGTTACAAGGGAGGATATCTACATATCCATATTGCCAAGCTTGCCGTCCACGCAAAGGTGAGTCCCATCCGGACACGGGACGAAGTCTTGAGTCTTGTATCTTCATACTCCAACAGTCCGGCTAAAGTGTATAGTCCGGCTGTTCGAGGACCCCCTAATCTAGGACTCCCTCAGTAGCCCCTGAACCAGGCTTCAATGACGATGAGTCCGGCGCGCAGATTGTCTTTGGCATTGCAAGGCGGTTTCCTCCTCCGAATATTCCATAGGAGATTTTGAACACAAGGATAGTGTCCGGCTCTGCAAAACAAATTCCACATACCACCATAGAGAGAATAATATTTCCACAAATCTAATCTGCTGACAGCTTTTCATAATGTGATGTTCTGCCGTGGTCTGGTCATGACGAACCATTTTTCCGAGCCTGCCACTGCACGTGTTGCGAGGCGGTTTTATTGGCACGTCTTGTCGAAGCAGAGATCGTGTCCCTCTTTTCACGGGATTCTCATCAATACGGGTGTGGGCAACCCAATCGTGCCCGCTGGTATGACTCCTCAATTTTAGGCAAGTTCCAGACGGTCGTGCGGAGGGCGTTTCATATTCACCCTCTTTATAAAGGGGCCAAGGCCTGTCCTTTTCTTCTCGCGTTGGATCTTTCCCTTCTCCCACCTTGAATTCCAGCACCCAAGGCGGAGGCCAAGCGCTTCGGACCTTCAATCATGTCCGGATCCAACCTTCAAGGCCGGTGGGTGGCCTCCTCCGTCACAGAGCAGAACATCAAGAAGCTAAGAGAAGCCAGGTATCTGATCGCCGAAATCTCGCACAGGCTGCCTGCTCAAGGGCAGGTCATCCCCACTCCCGAACCCAACGAGAGTGTCGTATTTGTTTCCCACTTCCTCCGAGGGCTAGGCCTTAGTCTTGATCCCTTTGTTAGAGGGCTTATGTTCTACTACGGGCTCGATTTCCATGATCTGGCTCCGGATTCCATCCTTCAAATGTCGTCGTTCATCGTCGTGTGTGAAGCCTTCCTCCGCATCACCCCACACTTCGGCTTATGGCTCAAGACCTTCAATGTGAAGCCGAGGATGATCGATGGGCGACACACAGAGTGTGGAGGTGCTATAATAAGCAAAGGCACCGATGCTCCATGGCCAGGGGGTTCCTTCCCGGAGATGTCCAACTTATGGCAGCGGGAGTGGTTTTACATCACGGCTCCCCGAAGTACTAAGTGGGCAGCTGCCCCCGCCTTCTGTTCGGGCCCCCAGCCACAACTGGCGTCGTGGATGAACAACGGGCTAGACTGGGTGCCGGTTAATGACGTGTCTACACTGCAGAGTCGCATCCGAGATCTCCTCGAGAGAGTTGTCAGCCTTGTCAAGGTAATGCAGGTCATGCTAGTACGTCGGGTCCTGGCATGCCAACGTCGACCTCTCCGTATGTGGGAGTTCAATCCGGAAGGACCGTGAACTATTCAGCAATTCTTCGGCGTGACGCTCGAAGCGATGTATGAATTGTTCTTCGGACCACGAATAAAGTGTCCGGACACCACCGAGGATGCGGGTCTAAACTGCAATCGTCCAGATTCCCAGGTAAGTAATTCTGCGGCCGAACATGTTGTGTTCTTGTTTATCACAACATCATTCTGAAAAGTAGCTCATTGACCAGGACTGGATAAAAAAGGCGAAGATGATCAGGTGTTCGGCCCCCCTTCCCGAAGGCTAACCGGATCCTGTACTAGCCAGGATGCTTGAGCTTGCGCCTTATCAAGCGCCATCAGGGGAAGATAAAGGGAGGAATAAAGAAGCCGAAAGCGGGCCTCACTCATTATTCATCCAAACCAGGGGAATTAGTGCCTTTGCGAAGGAGTACAACCGGGGAGAAGAATCTAAAATTCCCTCTCCCCAAGGAAGGAAGAGGACCGCCTCTGAAGACTTGGAAACAATGGTTTCCAAACGAGGGAAGAAACCTTCGCCAGGGGGCCCTGCCCCGGAGGGCATCCTTACCGCATAGTGCCCGCAAGGGGCTCAGCCCTCCACCGAGCTATAAGTAAACAAAAGTACTTTATAGTAAATATATACTGTTCCATCTCTGAGGACAATAACCGAGATGTATGTCTTGTAGTTCGGACCATAGCCCTTCTCAACAGAGTTCGTCTTCGGGGGATCTTTTTCCAGAGATGATGGAGAGCGAAACGCCTCCCCGTGCCTCCCCGCCTCATGAGGCGGGCGACCCAGAGGTGTCGTCACGTAGGATTTCTCCTGATCCACTAAGGCCAGAAGGTGACCCTTCGGCCACCCGAAGTCTGAAGTATTCGGCTCCTAAGGAGAACAACAGAAAGAGTCCGGGACTGTCCGGTGCGTGACCGGACACACTGATGGGTCTTTTGGAGCAAGCGGCTATCTCAGAGGCGCATCGTACTTTAATAGGTACGGTGGTTGAGAGGATTTCATCTGCCGAAAGTGGGTTGCATGAAGCTTTTATGAGCCTGCTGAGAGGCTTTGAGGTATGCAAAGTAATATGTATATTTTTGACGGTACCGCACACGCTAGGTGTGCCCTATGCAAATAGTAGCCCCTGAGACTCTGGTTGCTGTCAAAAATGGCGGCAAACAGAGGATCATAGTCCCAGGTAATGATCATGCCGATTTCATGTGCAGGTGGCTGAGGGTCCGGTGGCCAGCCGGACTGGTGAGTTTGCCGAACTGAAGTGGCAACTTGATGCGGCAGATGTCGACATCGTGCTTGTAAATAGGTGGCTTGACGAGGCACAGGGTATGTATTCTCCGGTGGTCAACATATATTAAGAGGAGCATGATGATAGTATCAATAATATGCTGTGACTGCAGATGGAGCTGCCGCCGTGGAGACCCTTCGGCCGGAACTTGCCCTAGCCAAGGAACAAGCCAGGAGGAGTGATGCGGCCGCCCTAAAGGCGGTCGAAGAGTTAAGAGCTGAACAGGCTGCGCATCGCCACAGCAAAGAGAAAATAGCCAAGATGGATGTTGAGTTGAAAGATGCCGCCGACCGTTATGAGCTTCTTTAAAGGGAAAGCCAAACGAAGACGGCGGACCTGGAGAAAGCCATGGTAGCAGCCAAGGAAACCCCCTCTAAAATCAAAGCGGCGAAGGAGGAGCTACGTCAAGCCGGAGATATCACGGCAGGGAAGCCCTTTTTGTTGCGGACGAAGTTCGAAGGTCCTAAGTATGCCCTTCTGGATCAATTATGGAGTTCTACAAACGCGTACTTGGTTTTGGCAGCGAGTGCTGCTGATGCGACTGAGTTTTTCAAAGATCAAAAAGATCGCGAAGTGGAAAAGTTGCTCTGGTCGCAGTTCAGTTCTCTAGCACGTCCGCTGGTGCTAAATGAGCAAATGGCCGAGTGGGCCGAGCTCCATAGGTTGTCCGGGCTTGCCATGAGGTCTGTTGTGGATCATCTTTGGCCGGACGGACCAAGGCCGAATAGTAATTTTGGTTTAGTGCAACGATTTCTTGGTGCTGTGCCGCATATCGACGCTGTAAAGAGGTCGGAGTGCATAGAGGGTGCGCGAATGGCTCTTGCCCGTGTCAAGACATACTGGGCAGAGATGAAGGCCACCGCGATTGTGACCCAGAATCCGGCTGTAGGCCAGGTTTCGGCCGAGCACTATTTTGAAGAAGTCCTAGAAGGTGCTCGTTTAATAGAGGCTCAGTGCTCGAAGAGTATCATGTTCGTGTGACATGTATCCCGATTGTAAAAACAATGTTATTTGGATTATAAAGGCTGTGTTTATACTTTTGCCTGAAAGTATTATGATGCCTCTATTGACACCAGATTTTGGCATGATCGGAAATATAATTAAGAAGGCCTTAAATAGAAAAGTGCTCAAAGTGAGGAAGTTCTGTATCGTCAAAAGGAGAAACTTTGATATTTGGGTCATACCCATCCGGTCTCATCTCTAAGGCTGAAGTTGTGTTCGAAGTACTGAGATTTTGTATCTAGAACACTATTCGCCTGATTACACCCTCAATATGGCCTCGGATGAAGGAGCACTCTAAAGGAATTGTGTTCGTATCGTCGAGGCAATCGATTTTCATAATTTTTATATATATATATATATATATATATATATATATATATATATATATATATATATATATATATATATCATCTCAATCCGAGTTCGTATGCAAAAGTTACAATCAATATGGTGCGGACCAGCTATGGATCAATATATTACGCTGGACTTCAGACACATGTTGATGGATGTCTGATACAATGCGTGAGCAATTAGCCATTTAAGACGATCTCAGATCTAAAAGTGTTCAACATGAAAGTTGTTCGTCTCGTCGAAACGTTCAAGATTGCTTTTGGGCTTGTTTCCATGCGAGGTCGTTTACCACCTCAAAAATTAATCGCAAGGTGCAGCCAGTTTAAACCGAACAGTTTTGGAAAGTTCAGACAAAACCAATCCGAATTTGACTAGGGTTTTGGACGTGAATCCAAGACTTTTCCTTGCATGGGAAGTCCAGCCGCCTCTTATATACCTAAAGGGTGATGGCCGATTGAACAACACCCAATCGATCAAATCATCTACCACTTTTTACCTTTACCTTTATCTCTCTTCCCTGTTCTTCTTCTTCCTCGTTCTTCGTTCGTTCTTCTTGTTGCAGGGCGGCGAACCTTGAGGCTCTAGGGGCGGTCAGGCCGACCTAGGGCATCCCATAGCCGCCGTGCGTCCAGACGGGGTCCCTCCCGGGCGCGTGGGGTTTCGGGTCTACAAAAGCACCTGCCGGATTGTCTTGCGTACCGCGCTTCCGGCGGGTCTCCTTCGACGTGAGCTGCGGTGCATCACCCCCGGCGTCGAGGGTACACGGTGACGTGTTCGTGTGTGAACACACTTTTTGGCGACTCCGTTGGGGACGAAGTTTGGAATAGTCTCCAGCCCGTTCTTGCTATGAAGAGATCGTCATCTAGGGTTTGACATCTATGAAGGTAATATGAATACCCAATTCACTTATGTAGATGCAAATAATGCATATGTTGTTGCTAGATCGTCTAATGAGCATAATGTATCGGCTAGCCCTAGTTTTATCAATCATGTATCTAATTATGTGCAACAGCCAATTCAGAATATTCTTCATGCTTCAACTTCATATAATTTTAGCAACATGCAACATATGTATCCCAACTCTCATGCATCGGCAACCCCACAAATCTATATGCTGATGAACAACATGATGAGTTCGGTTAATCAAGTTGAGACACCCCATGTAGGAACTTCCAATAGTATGCAACAAAGTGTTTCAACTTTTTATTCATCGGCAAATAACTTGCAGCTTGTTAATCCAAACGTGCCGGTGGACAGGGGAATTGGCCATGCTACTACTAGTTATTCGGCCAATTACCCTCAAACATCATATGCTACACCTCATGCTACTAATTTTCTGGCACCATACGCAACTGTTGATGTCCATAATTCGGCTCCGCGCCTTCATGGTCATGGCCGAATAAGTGAAACTTCTACAGGAGCACAAATGCCTTCACCTACTACCGTGGCATATCATGCCCCCCCAACACAATTACAGAATTTCGGTGACATATCGTTACCGAAAGAGTCTAAAAGTGTCGGGGGGCAATTCTATCCAGATTGGGTCATTAAGAAAAATCTTACGTCTTTTTGGGACGAATGCACTGATGTTCTACATGAATTTATAAAAGAGGGAAATCCTATTAATTCTACTGCAATCCAAGAAAGATTATGCCAAAAAAAGAAAGCATTGGGTTAGAATTGTCAAAAAAGGTGGTGATTCGGATAACAAAGTTAATTCGGCTATTGAAAAGACCGAATCAAATATTACGTATGCCGAATCTGTTCTAGAAAAACAGGACGACAAGGTGTTGGGGAGCTATTCAAAAAAGGAACAACATATCGTTCAAGTAACACAACCATCATGCTCTCCCAACGTGTTTGAAAATTTATGTATAGCAAGTGATTCACCTATCTTTTGATTGGGTCGCAACTTTATTGTTGATGCTTCTATAAGAAAAATTCTCATAAGTAATTTTGGAAGACCAATGAAGAAGGGAAATTTACTTGTTAGCAATAAAACTCTTATAGAGCATATCGATCAACCTATTGTGCCATTTATAAAGACCGATAGTGACCTATTATTGCAGACAAAGTTTTCCTCATTGCTTTATCAAAATTTCATATCTAATTAGGTAGCTTTGCTTGTTTCATACTTGGCTTGCACTTGGTCTCAATTGAGACATGTGTATTCTAACTATTTTCGTTTCAGAAATTTAAAACAAAGGTCAAATTCTTTTGAGAAATCCGATGCTAATATAATATTGTCACAGCCCTAGATCTTTGTTTGTAATTAGTTGCATCTTCATCCATGTCATCATATTTAAATTTCAGTTAAACTTGAAATGGGGATTGTTGAAACCCTAGCACCAATTGAAATCAACTAGGTTCAATAAAAATAGTTTCAATGAACCCAAAATGCCTTTGGAGATGTTCATGATTTTTGATAAAGGTAAAACCCTCTGCCAAAAATGATGAGCATATTTCTTGGCCATTTATGGATTTCTGAATTAATTCGTGAAGTATTTGAATTTGGGCATTTGAATGCTATAAATAATTTAAATGCTCAAATAATTCTGAAACTAAATGTGGGCTGTTGCATATATTTCAGAAGGTGCCACAATTATTTTCAGGATTTTTAAAAGTGCCCTGGTATTTTTAATAAAGCCCTAAAACTACAGAATATTAGAAAACTAAAACAAATAATAAAAGAGAGAGAGAGTGCTCACCTGATCTACCTGGCGCCCAGCCGGCCCAACCTCCTTCTCCCCCTGCTGGCCGGCCCGGTTGGCCCAGCCCACCAGCGCCCCACCGCTCATCGTCTTCCTCTGCCAGAAGGCAGAGGCGAGGCGTGGCGAGCGCTGGCAATGCCACCGGCCACCTCCCACCCTGCCTGCTTCACCCCCGACGCCCTGGACGCCTCCCCGACAGCCACGCGCCCCCCTGGCTCTCTCTCACTCTCTCCCGACCCCTCCCCCTTCCTCTGCTCTCTCTCCCTCACGCGACCGAGAGCCGCCGTCGCCACCGCTCACTGTAGCCACGGCCACAGGCCCTCCCTCGCCTCGCCGACGTGTCCATGGCCACCGCCGTGACGCCCCCGTCCTCTCCGCTGAGCCACATGACGCCGGACGCCTGGAGCCCCATCAACGACTCCATCCTCGTCCTTCGCTCCGTGGCCGCCGCCGACGGTCGACGTCATCCGCCTTCCCCGAGCCGGTGAGCTTGCCTTCGACCTCCCGTGAGCTCGCCGTCGCTTCCCCTCATCCTCTCTCTCGCCTCAAGCCATCGCCCCACTAGCACCCGAATCCGCCATCGCCATGGCCGGGCGAGCCTCGCGCCCCGAGCTTCTCTGCTCGTCCCGTAGCTCCGGCACGTTCCTGGGTCCTCGAAGCCGAGAGGCCTCGGCTGGCCTCCCGTGCACCGCAGCGCGACGCGCCGCGTGCCGTGGTTTCGGCAGCCGCCGGCTCAACGCCGTCGCCAACTCCGGCGACCCCGCGCCCCCCCCTATGGCCTCTGTTGGATGCGCAGGAGGAAGGGCTCCCTCCTGGTGCCCTCCGCCGCGTTTTTAGCCACCGGAGGAGCAATCCCGCGGCGCTCCGCCGCGTTCGACGTCGCCGGCGTCAAGCCGCCGGTGGCGATGACCCTTTTGACCGGGGGTTTGACCACCCCGGGTCAACTGACATGCGGGCCCCGCCCGGCTAACTAATTTAGTTAGGTTTAAACTAATTTAACTAACCTAGGTTAGTGCTAATTAACTAGGTTAGTTTAGTTAGTCACTGACGTGTGGCCCCCACACGTCAGGTTTGACCTGGGGCGCCCTGTTGACCCGCTGACGTCACACTGACGTCAGGCTGACGCAGTAATACCCTTTTATGGATTTAATTTAATTCAGTAAATTCCAGAAAATACTCTAAACTTCTAAAATCATATAAATTCAACCGTAACTCGGATGGAAATAATTTATATATGAAAAATGATCAGAAAAATATGAAGAATCTGTTTATGCCATGATCATGCATGTTTGAACAAGTTAACATCACTGAATAGGATGAATCATGATTAGGGTAATTTAGGAAATAGCATTTTGAGTTGGAATTCAACCTTGTTTGAATTCCACTCCAACTAACTTGGATTATTATTGCATTAGGTGAATTCAGTACCTTAACATGATCATGCATCATATATGTGCATTGCATTGATTGTGCTCTCTCTTGTTTGCGGTAATTGTCCCTCCCGGTGAGACGATGTAACCGACGATGATTATTCGATGACACCGATGAAGAACTATTATATTCAGAAGTGCCAGGCAAGCAAAACCCCCTTGTTCATTCCGATATAATCCCACTCTCTCGCTCCTGCTCTATTTTATTGCATTAGGACAACAACGACTCATGTGTTACTTGCTGCGGTAGCTGAACCCTTGATCCTTTGCATGACTGTCATTCCACAAGAATTAGATGAAACCCACTAGCATGAGTAGGAATTGTTTGAGCCATGTTGTGCCTACTCATTTATGCTTGTTTGTCATGCCTGCTACTGCTTAGAGTTGAGTCGGGTCTGATTCATCGGGAATGAATTGGAATTGTTATGAACATGTCCTATTGTGTGTGAGCTAAGTGTGTGAACACGATTTGGTAAAGGTAGCGGTGAGAGGCCATGTAGGAGTACATGGTGGGTTGTCTCATTGCAGCCGTCCTCAGGAACTGAGTTCTGTGTTTGTGATCCATGAACAGCTACTACCACACATTGGGTTCCGGTAACTCGACCCCTCTCGACTTATTAATCAACTTGATCTCTGTCCAGGAGTTGCAACTAGTTTCTGGTGTTTGTAGGTAGTGTTAGTAGTCTACCAAGTGGCACCCGGTACAGGTGGGCTTGGGACAGACTAGGCACGGTGGCACGGTGTACCAAGTGGCACCCGGTTGGTGGGCTTGGGAACCCTGCTCACATCGTTTGGGGCCGTGAGCGACACCCCGGCCGGATCTCCTTGCGGATGGAACCCGAATAGGCGATAAACCTGGACGAGAGACTTGTGTGGTTAGTCAGGTCGTGGCCGACTCCCTCGCCCGGCTTCCGCTTGAAGGTTGCCGAGGTACATGACGTGTACAGGGCGATAAGTGGCGAGAGCGTGTGTGAAGAAGTACACCCCTGCAGGGTTTAATATGATCTATTCGAATAGCCGTGTCCGCGGAAAAGGACTTCTGGGTTGCCTATATCAGTTCATAGACAAGTGAAAGTGGATACTCTAAAATGCGCAAGATAAGCGTGAGTACTATGGATGGCGTTCTCGTAGGGAGACGGGAGTGGATCCATAGTGGTGTATTGATATGGTGAATATGTGGACTCGTAGCGCCACCTCAAAAGAGTTACTTGCGATCGTAGTTCGGGATAGCCACCGAGTCAAAGCTGGCTTGCTGCGGTCAAACTCCACCACCCCTTTTGATAATGATGCATATGTAGTTAGTTCGATGTAAGTCTTGCTGAGTACAATTGTACTCACGCTTGCTTATTTATGTTTTGCAGAGAGGCGTCGGTCTCGCTAGTAGTTCCACGTGGACTTGACGCTTAGCTTGTTACCTCAGCTACGATCTTGTGCCCTCGGCAGATCTCGGTAGATAGTCGGGCTCTCAGCCCTTTTTCATTTATAGATGTACGTACCTGGACATGTTTAGCTTCCGCTTGTGCTTTGACTTGTATGCTCGAGTGTTGGGTCATGAGACCCATGTTTGTAATATCTCGCTCCTGAGCCTAATGAATAATATTTTGAGTCGAGAGTTATGTTGTGATGCCACGTCGTATTTACACATATTGAGCATATTGTGTGTATGTTTGAAATGCTTGGTATGTGTGGGATCCGACAAACTAGTTGTTTATCCTTGGCAGCCTCTCATATGGGGAAATGTAGTCTCGTGATTACGGCGATAGTAGTCCGCTACTGCCGGTTCACGAGTCCTGCTAGCCCAAAGACTACCGCTTGGACACTTGACTGGCGGCATGTGTTTCACTTGTTCCTATGTCCGTCCCTTCGGGAAATGTCACGCGGTGTTATTCGAGTCCTGCCTAGCTGCTACAGCCGGGATACGGAGTCCTGTTAGCCCAGTGCTACAGCCCGAATACATACGTTGATGACCGACATGCTCGATGTGATTCATGTATGCCTGTCCCCATAGGTTAGTGCCGCTTTGGGTTCACGACTAGCCATGTCGGCCCGGTTCTTTGTCATATGGATGCTAGCGACACTATCATATCGTGAGCCAAAAGACGCAAACGGTCCGGGCCATGGTAAGGCGACACCGTGGGAATACCGTGCGTGAGGCCGCAAAGTGATATGATGTGTTACATGCTAGATCGGTGTGACTTAGGATCGGGGTCCGACAGCGTTGGTATCGAGCGATGCTGAGGATTACCAAGCCAAACTGGTCAAGTTGAGTCTAGAAATGCTTTAGTTATGTAAGGAATTGATTGTGGAAGGAGCGTAAGGCTCTTTTTACTCCTTATACCTCATGGCCTTTCGATCCGAGTCATCCTCTTCTCTTCTACGGGGTTTAAGAACTAGGCTTCTCATCTATCTATCAGGATGACGTGTTACTAATCCATAGACCTTTACGATTGTCGGTTTTAATCCCCAGTTCGGTTCCTACTATTTCTGTATGATAACTGTTGATCCCAGAATCTTGTTATGATGTTGTTGAGTGGTTATGCCACCCCTTTCTGCAGGATGTCTCAAATCATTTTGAGCATTTACAGCCGTTATGCTGTCCGAGTCATCCCAGGTCTCTAAAATAGTCTGATGCATTTGCAAATCCTTTCTTCTGTTCCCGATGTCCTTTTGGGCCAGATTAAGCACACTAACCAGTCAGTCGAGGTACTCCGTTGCCTCGACATATACGTTGGAACTATTATTATGACCCTAGGTGTTTGGGAAGTCACCTAGCAATTTAGCAATGCTTTGGTATCCCAAGTGTGATGATTCTGGCCATCATTTTCGAAAGCATCCCGTGATGCCATTTAGTAGTAGGTATTCTACTCCTGGGTTGCTGAACCCGAGATTCATCCTACTTCATGTTGTTAGTGTTTGCTAGTGCCTTTAGGATATTAGTAACCTTGCGATAGTCCTCGAAGTCCGTGGTATTCTCCTTCTTCCAAATACCATGAACCGCTTATGGCAGAAGTTCTTTTGAACCAAAAGATCACAATAAGAGTGCTCTTGAGGAGTTCTCCGTTCATAATTGTGAATCTGCCAATTCTACCTTTCTACATGGGTTATCCGGAAGAAATGTTGAGCTTGCTCGACATACTAATCTGTGCATCCACAACTCAGAAAATTATATGTTCCTTTGAGTTGTTCTCTTAGATGCCTTCTGACCTTCATCTATCAATTGATAGCCAAGGATATGTGTGCACTTGTGTTCATCGATGCATTTTATCCTTGTGGTCCGTCAAGCCATTCTATCCCGGAATGACTAGGAGAAACAAACTCCAGTACCTCATCCATTTCTAGGATTGGGTCAAAGTAGTTGTATCCCGTGGATCAAAACGCCAATTCAGCTTTTGTTCCGTTCTACCTTGGAGTGTTACCATCTTTATGTCAAGAGTGTCATGAGGATTGCACTAACTCTCATGAATTTTTGACGTAGTGATACTTCTCACTATCATCATTCATTCCTCGGTCTTCGTGTTGTTGTAACCAGACTGCCGGTAAGTGAATCGTGATGTGTGGAATCAATACTCCGAGCAACTTGTTGCTTGGCAGCTAATGGACATTATCCTCATGCTTGGCATGTTGGTTATTAAAACATCATCCTGAGATTGATCGTGCTACCTAGTCCTTAGTTCTGGTGCACCCTTCGATCTATGAGTTAGGATTCTGTCAAGTCCTCACTCGTTCGATCATATCGTCTTGCCCTCAAAAGCAAGATTGTTCTCGAGCTTAGTAACATACCGGTGGTTTGTGACTTTCCAAATATCTTCTTGGAAGTGTTACCGGGTTGTTCCCTGACTGTTATGTTGAGCCCGTGATCAAGTCGGTTTCTTGTGAACCACCCCTTCTCCAAGAATCTGTGTTGGATACCCCTGAGCTAGTCGGTTAAGCCAGACAACAACTTGGGGAGTTGGAAGATAAAAGCTTGTCCAACTTAGCTCGATCCAAAGGGATATTCTTGTGTAGTGTGTGTTGAAGAAAGATGATACCCTCATCGATTGGTCCCTGTGATCAGTTGCTGGATCTATTGTCCTACCAATTCTTTGACTTGAGTATGGGCCATTGTCAAGTCAAATCAGAACCAACGATATTCGTAATGTTGTCTTACTCGTGGTTGATCCTTGAGCATACACCATTACATCTTTTGGTGCGACCAATACTATCACGTGTTCACATGATGGTGGAAGTCGGTGATATGGAAATTCCGATGAGTTGTTGTTGAGCCCATCGGTAGCATTTTGTCTCCCCATGAGTCATGTTGAGCATCAACCTAGTATTGGAAGCTTGTGTAAGCATTTCTTCATGTTTTGTTCATGAAGCATATGTTTGGATAAGTAGTGACTTCCTCTAATTCATGTGCCTTAGGGTAAGTTGCCGCCATGAATTTGAGAAAGGTTTGTTTTGTTCCTTTGGAATCATCCCAAGTCAGTCATGCACGTGCGAAGTATTCTATGGTCTGATAGACTGGTCATCTTCATCCCATATGGATTCCATAGCACACCAAGCCACTGATTGAATTGTTCAAGGAGAAGGAGTTCCTTCATAACAACTAGTCATGACTTATGATAGGACTTCGTTATCCTCGATGATGGTTCCCAACCGAACTCGGTAGTGTTTTATTATAAGACTACCATGTGGTCATGCTTGTCTAGGACAACGTGTTCACATGTTTGTAGCAAAACCAGCTCATGTTTTGGAGCTTGCTATCTTAGTTCACTTCCCGAGAATCTCGCAACGTCTTCTCGTCGATTGTGTTGCAACCTTTCCTGTTCAGACATGCTGAGTCTGAAGTATCCTATTCCCAATCGGATCTGAATCTCAGGCAGATATGATGGTTGGAACATTCTAACAGCTGCATTTTCGTTCCCAGCTTGCACCGTCCTTGTGCTATCTCGCTATAGACTGTTTTCTTAGCAACTCTTGCCCAGAGTTATCTTCAAAAAGTGGACTTACCCTGGGTCCCCTCCCCCTTCGATGATAAGCAAAAATCATCCATTGCGTTGTCTTCAACAAGGTAGTCCACATCATCCATTCTAGTCCGGGTGTACCATTCCTTTGCATTCCACCACATGATCGCTTGCGATTGCCTTAGGCTGGTATGGAGAGTCTCAATGATCTCTAATTCAAAAGTAATTCTTTTTGCCACCTAAGGGAATAGTTCCTTGCGTCACCTTTCTCGAGGTGTCCCGTTACGGGATCATGATAAATACTTCCTCGCCACCTTGACACCATCCACCATCTCCCTAAGCGTGGAATTGTTGCCACCAATCAAACCCCGTTGTTGTTTCTTCCATCCCTCTCGATGCATTTGGTGTCTCAACGCGAGATGTGTCACCGTCTCAGTCCGTGAGTCGATCATGTTACTTGATCTTCGTGAAGATCGAATCATGCAGGGTTTCCCCTTTCTTTCTGTTGTCGTGTCGGGTGAAGATCTCGAAGACATCAAGACCAAGATGATGGAATGAATCAACATCTTCGCGAAGGGCAGATGGATCATGAAGATTGTGATAGTTTGTGACCTCCCTTTTCCTCTTACCTCACGTCTTGAATCTCGGGGCGAGATTCTTGTTTAGTGGGGATGAGTTGTCACAGCCCTAGATCTTTGTTTGTAATTAGTTGCATCTTCATCCATGTCATCATATTTAAATTTCAGTTAAACTTGAAATGGGGATTGTTGAAACCCTAGCACCAATTGAAATCAACTAGGTTCAATAAAAATAGTTTCAATGAACCCAAAATGCCTTTGGAGATGTTCATGATTTTTGATAAAGGTAAAACCCTCTGCCAAAAATGATGAGCATATTTCTTGGCCATTTATGGATTTCTGAATTAATTCGTGAAGTATTTGAATTTGGGCATTTGAATGCTATAAATAATTTAAATGCTCAAATAATTCTGAAACTAAATGTGGCCTGTTGCATATATTTCAGAAGGTGCCACAATTATTTTCAGGATTTTTAAAAGTGCCCTGGTATTTTTAATAAAGCCCTAAAACTACAGAATATTAGAAAACTAAAACAAATAATAAAAGAGAGAGAGAGTGCTCACCTGATCTACAGGCGCCCACCGCCCAACCTCCTTCTCCCCCCCCTTTGGCGGCCCGGTTGGCCCAGCCCACCAGCGCCCCGCTCATCGTCTTCCTCTGCTGGGAGGCAGAGGCGAGGCGTGAAGGCAGCAATGCCACCGGCCACCTCCCACCCTGCCTGCTTCACCCCGACGCCTGGGCGCCTCCCGACAGCCACGCGCCCCCCTGGCTCTCTCTCACTCTCTCCCGACCCCTCCCCCTTCCTCTGCTCTCTCTCCCTCACGCGACCGAGAGCCGCCGTCGCCACCGCTCACCGTAGCCACGGCCACAGGCCCTCCCTCGCCTCGCCGACGTGTCCATGGCCACCGCCGTGACGCCCCCGTCCTCTCCGCCGAGCCACATGACGCCGGACGCCCTGGAGCCCCATCAACGACTCCATCCTCGTCCTCTGCTCCGGCGGCCGCCGTCGACGAATTCGACGTCATCCGGCCTTCCCCCGAGCCGGTGAGCTTGCCTTCGACCTCCCGGTGAGCTCGCCGTCGTTTCCCCTCATCCCTCTCTCTCGCGCGCGCCCTGAAGCCATCGCCCCACTAGCACCCGAATCCGGCCATCGCCATGGCCGGCGAGCCTCGCGCTCCCGAGCTTCTCTGCTCGTCCCCGTAGCTCCGGCACGTTCCCTGGGTCCCTGGGAAGCCGTAGAGGCCCTCGGCTGGCCTCCCCGTGCACCGCAGCGACGTCGCGTCGTGCCGTGGTTTCGGCAGCCACCGGCTCAACGCCGTCGCCAACTCCGGCGACCCCGCGCCCCCCCCTATGGCCTCTGTTGGATGCGCAGGAGGAAGGGCTCCCTCCTGGTGCCCTCCGCCGCGTTTTTAGCCACCGGAGGAGCAATCCCGCGGCGCTCCGCCGCGTTCGACGTCGCCGGCGTCAAGCCGCCGGTGGCGATGACCCTTTTGACCGGGGGTTTGACCACCCCGGGTCAACTGACATGCGGGCCCCGCCCGGCTAACTAATTTAGTTAGGTTTAAACTAATTTAACTAACCTAGGTTAGTGCTAATTAACTAGGTTAGTTTAGTTAGTCATCGACGTGTGGCCCCCACACGTCAGGTTTGACCTAAGGCGCCCTGTTGACCGCGACGTCCTGCGACGTCGGTCGACGTGATAATACCCTTTTATGGATTTAATTTAATTCATAAATTCGAGAAAATACTCTAAACTTCTAAAATCATATAAATTCAACCGTAACTTCGGATGGAAATAATTTATATATGAAAATGATCAGAAAAATATGAAGAATCTGTTTATGCCATGATCATGCATGTTTGAACAAGTTAACATCACTGAATAGGATGAATCATGATTAGGGTAATTTAGGAAATAGCATTTTGAGTTGGAATTCAACCTTGTTTGAATTCCACTCCAACTAACTTGGATTATTATTGCATTAGGTGAATTCAGTACCTTAACATGATCATGCATCATATATGTGCATTGCATTGATTGTGCTCTCTCTTGTTTGCGGTAATTGTCCCCTCCGGTGAGCGATGTACAAGCGATGATTATTCGATGACACCGATGAAGAACTATTATCTTCAGAAGTGCCAGGCAAGCAAAACCCCCTTGTTCATTCCGATATAATCCCACTCTCTCGCTCCTGCTCTATTTTATTGCATTAGGACAACAACGACTCATGTGTTACTTGCTGCGGTAGCTGAACCCCTTGATCCTTTGCATGACCTGTCATTCCACAGTAACTATATGAAACCCACTAGCATGAGTAGGAATTGTTTGAGCCATGTTGTGCCTACTCATTTATGCTTGTTTGTCATGCCTGCTACTGCTTAGAGTTGAGTCGGGTCTGATTCATCGGGAATGAATTGGAATTGTTATGAACATGTCCTATTGTGTGTGAGCTAAGTGTGTGAACACGATTTGGTAAAGGTAGCGGTGAGAGGCCATGTAGGAGTACATGGTGGGTTGTCTCATTGCAGCCGTCCTCGTGAACTGAGTTACGTGTTTGTGATCCATGAACAGCTACTACCACACATTGGGTTCCGTAACTCGACCCTCTCGACTTATTAATCAACTTGATCTCTGTCCGGAGTTGCAACTAGTTTACGGTGTTTGTAGGTAGTGTTAGTAGTCTACCAAGTGGCACCAGTGCAGGTGGGCTTGGGACAGACTAGGCACAGTGGCCGGTGTACCAAGTGGCACCGGTTGGTGGGCTTGGGAACCTGCTCACATCGTTTGGGGCCGTGGCGACACCCGGCCGGATCTCCTTGCGGATGGAACCCGAATAGGCGATAAACCTGGACGAGAGAATTGTGTGGTTAGTCAGGTCGTGGCCGACTCCCTCGCCCGGCTTCCGCTTGAAGGTTGCCGAGGTACATGGCGTGTCTGGCGATAAGTGGCGAGGCGTGTGTGAAGAAGTACACCCTGCAGGGTTTAATATGATCTATTCGAATAGCCGTGTCCGCGGAAAAGGACTTCGGGTTGCCTATATCAGTTCATAGACAAGTGAAAGTGGATACTCTAAAATCGCAAGATAGCGTGAGTACTATGGATGGCGTTCTCGTGAGGGAGGCGGGAGCGGATCCATAGTGGTGTATTGATATGGTGAATATGTGGACTCGTGTGCGCCACCTCAAAAGAGTTACTTGCGAATGTAGTTCAGGATAGCCACCGAGTCAAAGCTGGCTTGCTGCAGTCAAACTCCACCACCCCCTTTTGATAATGATGCATATGTAGTTAGTTCTGATGTAAGTCTTGCTGAGTACAATTGTACTCACGTTTGCTTATTTATGTTTTGCAGAGAGACGTCAGTCTCGCTAGTAGTTCCACGTGGACTTCGACGTTTAGCTTGTTACCTCAGCTACGATCTTGTGCCCTCGGCAGGATCTGGTAGATAGTCAGGCTCCCCAGCCCTTTTTCATTTATAGATGTCTGTACCCAGACATGTTTAGCTTCCGCTTGTGCTTTGACTTGTATGCTCTGAGTGTTGGGTCATGAGACCCATGTTTGTAATATCTCGCTCCTCGGAGCCTAATGAATAATATTTTGAGTCGTAGAGTTATGTTGTGATGCCACGTCGTATTTACACATATTGAGCATATTGCGTGTATGTTTGAAATGCTTGGTATGTGTGGGATCCGACAAACTAGTTGTTTATCCTTGGCAGCCTCTCATATGGGGAAATGTAGTCTCGTGATTACGGCGATAGTAGTCCGCTACTGCCCGGTTCACCGAGTCTGCTAGCCCAGCACTACTGCTTGGACACTTGACTGGCGGCATGTGTTTCACCGTTCCTATGTCCGTCCCTTCGGGAAATGTCACGCGGTGTTATTCGAGTCCTGCCTAGCCTGCTACAGCCGGGATACCGGAGTCTCATAGCCCAGTGCTACAGCCGAATACATACGTTGATGACCGACATGCTCGATGTGATTCATGTATGCCTGTCCCCATAGGTTAGTGCGCTTTGGGTTCACGACTAGCCATGTCGGCCCGGGTTCTTTGTCATATGGATGCTAGCGACACTATCATATCGTGAGCCAAAAGACGCAAGCGGTCCGGGCCATGGTAAGGCGACACCCGTGGGAATACCGTGCGTGAGGCCGCAAAGTGATATGATGTGTTACATGCTAGATCGGTGTGACTTAGGATCGGGGTCCTGACAAATATCTTATCCAAATACATCGGAGATAGGGTGCAAAACACAATGCATAGCCGAATGGCGATATTCCAAATTTGAACCATTCGTTTTCTTAACTCCAAAACTGTTTGCACACCAAGATTGGCTAGAAAACAAGAAGTATACCTTCAATTCAAGCATGTGTGATCAAATATTTGATTTGTTGATGAAAAATAATTACATTAGACTTCTTGATCACCATGTGAAGCCATCAATCCAAGGACGAATGTATTGCTAGTTGCATGATTCGTCCAAGCATAATTTTGAGGATTGCAACATGTTTCGTCGAATAGTTAAATCGGCCATGGATAGAGGACGATTAAAATTTGTTGAAACACCAAGTGATGACCAGTCTATTCCAATTGGTCCTAATGGAAAAAAGTTTTTGAATCGGATGCTTCAAGACGATTCCTTTAAAGATGAGAAGGTAAAAACTACAGCTGATGGGGTCAAGCTTTTAACTAAAGAAGTTGTTCAAGAGCACAATGAAAATATTCTTGAAGGCATGAGTCCTATCGAAGATACAATGAAGACGCCAAGGACTGGGGGGCAACAAAGTAGTCCAAAGATCGATGCAAGCAAAGCAAAAGGAGATAAAGGCCGCAATAAGCACAAGCACAAGAAATCAAAGGTCACTTTTGCACAGTTATTAGATAAATATCAAAAGAAAAGTGAAGAGAATGTTGCTTATTGGTCAAGTAATGCAAAAGCATCAAGATTACCCCCTAGGCGCAAATCCAAGGATCGGTATTGGCAAGAAGAGAATTTTAATGCAACGTGTTCATACCCTTATTTTGGGCCACCAATGCCAATGTCGTGGATGCCTCCCTATGCTCATGTAGATCGATATTCATCATGGGACAAGTATGATACAATGGCACATTCTCCATCATAATTTAGACCATCTCACCATTGTTATGCATCTCCAAGAAGATCAACGTTCAGTGAGCTGTAATATGTTCAAGACCGTTTCAATAAGAAAGAATCGGTCCGGAGCTCAAGAAAGAAGGAAGAGGTGATCAAACAAGTATATCGAGTTAAAAAAGATGGTCGCAAGAGTGCCAATTCAGATTTGATCTTAAAGGATAAAGAGCCAATTAAAGTGTTAACATTGGCTACTAAAGGCAATGAGATGAAGCAATCAATTATCGAGAATCAAAGTGCCAAATCTGAAGAAAAGAAGTTGAAAGTGCACAACGTAAAACAGGAATTGTCATTAGTTCGAACAAAATCATAGCCGGGGAGCTCACTCGGCTTATCATATATATTGGCAAAAGAAGAAATTACAAAAACTTAGTGCACAAGAACTTGAAGAAAGGAACATGGCATGGGTTCCTAAAGGAAGTACTCAAAATAAGAATTATGTGAAAGCATCCATTACACGAAGTGCGGCAAAGATGAAGAAGGAAAAGAGTGAAAACTATGAAGGACCAAGCCGAAGGTTTCAACATCTTCGGTCCACACATTATCCATATTCTTCAACTATATCGTTGATGCATATGCCATGGAATTCTTCATCAGGTATGATTGGTTACCCTCAATAGGCTTATTTTAATCCATGGATGCAATATAATTTTTTACATCATGAAAGGGTATTACTAAATCATCATATGTTCAATTAGCTTCACTTTGTTGCTAATCTAAATGACCGATATATACCTATCGTCCGAAGCACGGACAAATGGCCGATGAAGTGTTGACATCGCGCTTAGAACAAACTTCGTGCAAGCTATTTTTCGGCACACAAGTTTTGCCGAAAAACAGGGGGGCATGTGTTGACACCAGATTTTGGCATGATTGAAAATATAATTAAGAAGGCCTTAAATAGAAAAGTGCTCAAAGTGAGGAAGTTCCGTATCGTCAAAAGGAGAAACTTTGATATTTGGGTCATAGCCATCCGGTCTCATCTCTAAGGCCGAAGTTGTGTTCGAAGTACTGAGATTTTGTATCTAGAACACTATTCGGCTGATTACGCCCTCAAGATGGCCTCGGATGGAGGAGCACTCCAAAGGAATTGTCTTCGTATCGTCGAGGCGATCGGTTCTCATATATAAATCATCTCAATCCGGGTTCGTATGTTAAAGTTACAGTCAATATGGTGCGGACCAGCTAGGGATCAATATATTACGCTGGACATCAGATACATGTTGATGGATGTCTGATACAATGCGTGAGCAATTAGCCATTGAATACGATCTCAGATCTAAAAGTATTCAACATGAAAGTTGTTCGTCTCGTCGACGCGTTCAATATTGCTTTTGGGCTTGTTTCCATCCGAGGCCGTTTACCACCTAAAACATTACCTGCAAGGTGCAGCCAGTTTAAACCGAACAGTTTTGGAAAGTTCGGACAAAACCAATCCGAATTTGACTAGAGTTTTGGACGTGAATCCAAGCCTTTTCCTTACACGGGAAGTCCAGCCGCCTCTTATATACCTAAGGGGTGATGGCCGATTGAACAACACCCAATCGATCAAATCATCTACCACTTTTTACCTTTACCTTTATCTCTCTCCCTTGTTCTTCTTCTTCCTCGTTCTTCGTTCGTTCTTCTTGCTGCAGGGCGGCGAACCTCGAGGCCCTAGGGGCGGTCAGGCTGACCTAGGGTAGCCCATAGCCGCCGTGCGTCCAGACGAGGTCCCTCCCGGGCGCGTGGGGTTTCGGGTCTACAAAAGCGCCCGCCAGATTGTCTTGCGTACCGCGCTTCCGGCGGTTCTCCTTCGACGTGAGCTGCGGTGCATCACCCCCGGCGTCGAGGGTACACGGTGACATG
Organism: Aegilops longissima; assembly: GCA_021605205.1. Taxonomy (NCBI): domain Eukaryota; kingdom Viridiplantae; phylum Streptophyta; class Magnoliopsida; order Poales; family Poaceae; genus Aegilops; species Aegilops longissima. Next base: position 648,668,770 of record CM038682.1, on the reverse strand, counting down.
TTCGTGTGTGAACAGCCTCCTGTGCGGCCGTTTATGTATGTATATAACCTGAAAGTTTGCAGTCGTCGGCTTCAGCCCCCACACATATAATGCGGGGGTGTTTGAAAAAAGCGTGTGTACACACTTGATCCAACGTATTGGTCCATTAAGGAGGTGATAGCGCGGCGAACAAGGCAATCGGACTATATTGCTTTAATACTTTCACTTAGCCATAGGAGTTTTGACGGTGGGGCTACTATATAGCCCCCGGTACTTCCGCGTCTATCTGAATACGGTGCGCGTACGTACATGACCAGGAAACCGGTCCTTCGTTAATGTGGAGGAATCACGAAGATTCCGATGAGTCATCGAGTGGTTGACCAATCTCGCGCTTTATCATGACAGTCAGTTTTCGGCTTTCTCTACTGAGGTGCTCGTCCAGATGAACCAGGGCACAATCACAGTAGTTCTCCCGGTGCCACCTTAGCCGATAGAGCAGAACGTAAGGTAGCAAAACACGGGAGCGGGGCAAACCCAACTATTGACCAAAGACATGATTCGGAGTTGATGCATATAAGGCCAAACTCGCGACGCCGAACACTCCCTAAGGTATTCGGTCTTTACAACATATACCGGGCTGAGTAACACTCTTAATAATCAACCCTGAATTTCTAGGTACGTGCATTAGTCTGACGTGGTGAAATGCCAATAACGCCAGCATCCCTCTCGGCTGTGTTGAGTATCCGGAGGGTGTGAAGGAACAAGAAACAGTAAGAAAGGTTTGCACAGGGTCTTAATCTAAAAATAAACCTTTGAGCGGGGCCCTGCTGCACGTCTGCGCATGTGTCTCCGTTGTGCCGTATCCTGGAAGGGTGTAGCATGATTATCATCTGTTAAAAGAGAAGAACTTAGGTGAAAGTTGTCGTGCGAAAAATTGGTTATTCTTAATAAACCATTAAAATTCAAAATAAGGTCGAGACAAACTATAGCCTTTTTTACACGCGGGAAGCCCCTAGTACCATCTATGGGAGTATATTCATCAACCCAATCTCAGGTTTATCTAAGCTGTGACAGCTAGTGGTGCGCTGGACTTGTCTAGCCGTGTCCGCGATCTTGACGACCGATCATTTATGCTAGTTGGAGAGGCCATTTAGTGTTCGGCTGCTAAAGCCGCCACAAATTCTTCCGCGTGTAAGGAACGCTTAGTGTTTCCGCTAACTATGATGATGTTGCGTGGACCGGGCATCTTAAGCTTAAGATAAGCGTAATGCGGTACTGCATTAAAACGACCGAAGGCCGTTCTTCTGAGTAGTGCTTGATAGCCGCTTCGGAATGGAGCGATGTCGAAGGTTAACTTTTCACTTCGGAAGTTGTCGGGAGAACCGAATACAACCTCTAGTACGAGAGAGCCCTTACAGCGGGCCTCTGGGCCTGGTATTACTCCTTTAAAGGTAGTATTGCTTTGGCTAATTCTCGTTGGGTCTATCCTCATTTTGCGGACTGTGTCCTGATATATCAGAATAATACTACTGCCGCCATCCATAAGGACTCGGGTGAGATGGTATCCGTTGATTATTGGGTCTGGCACCAAGGCAGCCGATCCTCCGTGCCGGACATTGGTCGGGCTATCCCTGTGATCAATAGTGATCGGGCAGGCCGACCAAGGGTTTAACTTGGGGGTGACGGGCTCTACGGCGCATACGTCTCGGAGTGCGTGTTTACTCCTCCCCTTCGTCACGTGAATCATGTTCACTGTTCTGACCTCTGGTGGGACTTTTTCTGCCCCCCAGTGTTTTGCTGGCGAGGCTCATCCTCGTCTTCACTTGGTGTCTCCCTGCCCTTGTGTTCGGCGTTTAGCTTACCAGCCTGCTCGAAAACCCAGCATTCTCTGTTGGTGTGATTCGCAGGTTTGTCGGACGTGCCATGAATCTGACATAATCTGTCTAGAATCTTGTTTAGGCTGGATGGCCCATCTCTGCTACTTTTAAATGGCTTCTTCCGTTGACCGGGTCGTGATCCCCTGAATCCGGCATTTACCACCGTGTTGTCTGGGTTGTCTTCATTGTTTTGACGCTTACTTTTATTGCGTCGTGGTTTTCCATTACCGTCCCTGACTTCAGATGTTCCTGGGTCGCTGGTACCGCTACGGGCCAGCCAACTATCTTCGCCCGTGCAAAAGCGGGTCAAAAGGCTTGTTAGGTCTGCCATTGTACTTGGTTTTTCCTGGCCGAGGTGTCTGGCGAGCCATTCGTCCCGGACACTGTGTTTAAAAGCCGCTAAAGCTTCGGCGTCCGGGCAGTCGACGATCTGATTCTTCTTAGTGAGGAATCTGTTCCAAAGCTTTTGGGTTGACTCTCTGGGCTGTTGAATTATATGAATTAAATCGTCTGCATCCAGAGGTCGGACATAGGTCCCTTGAAAATTAACCCGAAAAGCATCCTCAAGCTCTTCACTTCCGATTGAGTTTTCGGGGAGGCTCTTCAGCCAGTGCCTGGCTGGTCCTTTCAACTTGAGGGGCAAGTATTTGATGGCGTGGAGATCATCTCCACGAGCCATACGGATATGAAGGATAAAGTCCTCGATCCGCACCTCAGGTCTGCTGTTCCGTCAGACGCCTCTATGTTCACGGGCTTGAATCCTCCGAAATTCATGATCCAAAGACCTCATCGTGAAGCATAGAAGTGCGCATCATCCGTACTTGGATGTGTCATGACGTTCTGACGGTTGTAGTGTTCGGTTTTGATTCTGTGACGGAGCATGCTTCCTAGATCCATAGATGGACCTAGTCATACCGACATCGTTAGCCGCCCTATCACGACCACGGGGTGGTCAATCCGGCTCATCGTCCGTTTTATTTTTCGGCTGTATAGGCTCTAAAGCCTCGTCATCGAATTCAGGCAGCAGCTTGCGCTTTGATAGCTTTTTGTGTGGCGACTGCCACCGTACTTTTCTGCAGTGTCGAGCACTTTGTTCCATCTACTGTTGAGTGTATTCTATGCGGCCTTGAGCCTTTGCTTCTGCTTCTTTAGACATCTCGTAGTGGCGAGAAGCCTTCTTTGGAGGTTCTCTTGCTCCAAGTGCCTTTCCGGGATGATGTGTGCATCGTCGTCCGGACTATTCTCCTCTCCAGAGACAGGTTGATTAGCTTTATCCTCGGCGCCGCTGTGATCGGACAGTGGCCCCGTACTATGTTCGTCGTCTGCTGGCTCGTCTTGCTCTGTTGCTGGGTCCGTGTGGTCGTTGTTTCCTCTGGAGTCGGCCGGGGTATTATTTTTTCTTGCGCTGTTATCGGCCTTGTGGTACCTAATATTTGCCCTGTGAAAACAAGGCTCTGTTTTTTCCAAGGCGGGATTCGGAGCGGCGGCTACGTCGTCGCTTTGGTTGCTTCTCGAGGGAACTATCCCTCGCTACATCCTTCCGTTCCTCATTATTGTTTTCTTTGGGTGTATCCACCATATATATATCGTGTGATGAGGTGGCTGTCCAGCGCCCTGTGGGCGGTGGTTCCTGTTTCTCTCCTGCATCGTCGTCCATACCGTCAATGTCTTCGGAGTTGAAATCGAGCATGTCAGTTAAGTCATCGACAGTGGATATTAAGTGGGTGGTGGGTGGGAAACGAATTTCTTCATCGTCCGCTTCCTGCTCGAGCCGGACATAGTTCGGCCAAGGGCCTCGTGACAAGGAGAGAGACCTTAATGAATTTAGCACATTGCCAAAGGGCGAGTGCTGAAAGATATCCGCGGAGGTAAACTCCATGATCGGCGCACAATCAGATTCGATAGGCATGGACGTGGGCGGTTCGGAGCCTGTGGCCGGGGACGAATCCAAGGATCCGGCGACACAGGTCTCATAGGAGGTGAAGTAAGTATTCAGCTCTATCGCCACTGAGTGTGTGGCCTCCGAGGCGGGGTCCATCCGCCCGTCCTCGGACAGCGTAATCGGCTCCGGATCTAGGGTCGGAGTAGCCACAGGTGTGATCTCCCGAACACCGTCCGACGGCAGAGCAAAGTCGTGCTCGTCGTGACTGTGCGGCGCACCTAATATGGGCTCGAATCCGTCAAAGATCAAGTCTCCGCGGATGTCGGTAGTATAGTTTAAGCTTCCAAACCTGACCTGGCGGCCAGGGGCGTAGCTTTCGATCTGCTCTAGATGGCCAAGCGAGTTGGCCCGCAGTACGAAGCCGCCGAATACGAAGATCTGTCAGGGGGAAAAACCTCACCCTAGATCGCATCGTTGTCGATGATCGAAAGAGCCATCAAGCCTTATGGTGACGGCACAGTGGAACTCTCAATGAAAGCACCAATGTCGGTGTCAAAACCGGCGGATCTCAGGTAGGGGGTCCTGAACTGTGCGTCTAAGGCGGATGGTAACATGAGGCGGGGGACACAATGTTTACCCAGGTTCGGGCCCTCTCGAGAGAGGTAATACCCTACTTCCTGCTTGATTGATCTTGACAATATGAGTATTACAAGAGTTGATCTACCACAAGATCATAGAGGCTAAACCTTAGAAGCTAGCCTATGATTATGATTGTTTTTGTCCTACGGACTAAACCCTCCGGTTTATATAGACACTGGAGGGGGCTAGGGTTACACAGAGTCGGTTACAAGGGAGGAGATCTACATATCCGTATTGCCAAGCTTTCCTTCCACGCAAAGGAGAGTCCCATCCGGACACGGGACGAAGTCTTGAGTCTTGTATCTTCATACTCCAACAGTCCGGCTAAAGTATCTAGTCTGGCTGTCCGAGGACCCCCTAATCCAGGACTCCCTGAGATGTGAATCGAGGTCGTTGAGGTTCAGCCATAATGGTGAAGATGTGGAGACGTCGACTTGAGGCCTCAGGGGAGCTCAACGCAACAGCGGGTAACGGCGACTCACGGCGGGAATAAGCCGGCGAGGCATTGGCGAGGCCGGCTCTGCTGCGGTGGCTTGCGCAAGGATGAGACGCGCGACAAGGCGGGGCGACTCGGCCGTGTGAGGAAGCGTCTCGTGTGAAGGGAGTTGGCTCGGGAGGGAGAAGTGGCAGCTTGAAGCTTGCTCCAGTGGCTTGGCATAGACAGGGCAGAGCTGGCGATTTGAGCGGCTCTGAAGGCTGGGTAAGGCCACATCGGCGGGTCAGAAATAGCTGGCCGGCTCATTGAGATAAGGCGACTCATCGACGGCAGCTTTCAGGCTGCAGCCATACATGGCCTTGACCCGTGACTCCTTAAGAGAGTATACCAATTTGTTTCTGGGAACTTGTAGTACATGAAGAACTTGATAACCTTGGCAGCATGTATGTGTGCTGATCGATCTAACATACATAGTAATCCGTGATGTTCTTGCATTTGGATCGGACTCTATAGTCCACATGGAGCGGTGACCAGCGTCGGCAGAATCGGCTTGGGCAGTCTTTTTTTCCTTTTCGTACACTGAGGGAGTCCCGGATTAGGGGGTGTCCGGATAGCCGGACTACCATCATCGGCTGGACTATCATCGGCCGGACTATCATCATCGACCGGACTCCAAGACTATGAAGATACAAGATTGAAGACTTCGCCCCGTGTCCGGATGGGACTTTCCTTGGCGTGGAAGGCAAGCTTGGCGATACGGATATGTAGATCTCCTACCATTGTAACCGACTCTATGTAACCCTAGCCCTCTCCGGTGTCTATATAAACCGGATGGCTCTAGTCCGTAGGACACAACAACAACCCTTACAATCATACCATAGGCTAGCTTCTAGGGTTTAGCCTCCTTGATCTCGTGGTAGATCCACTCTTGTAAGCATCCACAATATCAATATCAATCAAGCAGGACGTAGGGTTTTACCTCCATCAAGAGGGCCCGAACCTGGGTAAAACATCGTGTCCCTTGTCTCCCGTTACCATCCGCCTAGACGCACAGTTCGGGACCCCTACCGAGATCCGCCGGTTTTGACACCGACATTGGTGCTTTATTGAGAGTTCCTCCGTGTCGCCACCGATAGGCTTGATGGCCTCTTCAATCGATAACAACACAGTCCTGGTGAGAATTTTCTCCCGGACAGATCTTCAGATTCGGGCGGCTTGCATCTGAGCCAACTCACTTGGCCATCTAGAGCAGATCGAAGCTACGCCCTGGCCGCCAGTCAGGTTTGAAGCCTAAACTTCACGGCCGATATCCGCGGGACTTGATCTTCGATGGATCTGAGCCACAGCCGAAGCGTGTCGCGCTGTCACGATGGGCATGACCTAACTCGCCACGGACAGCACCTTGAGGTCAGACACGAATCCGCCCGACCCATAGTCCGAGCCGATCGCCGGATCGAGGACGGATGGCTGGACACCGCCGGAGCTGCAACTTCTACGGCGATGGAGCCAACACTTACCTTGTCCGCGATAAAGCCCATGACTCGAGGTGCCGGACTCTCGCGGACTCCGAACCTCCCCGCGCCCCTACCGGTCGAATCCGATTGGGCGCCGATCATGGAATTCACCGCTGTGGACATCTTTCAGCTTTTCGCCTTCGGGCGATATCATAAATTCATCAAGCATCTCTCGCTATCCGAGAGCCCTGGCCGAACTACGGCCGGGATGGTTGGGACGTGGACGACGAAGAAATTCAGAGCCCACCACCACCCACTTCAGAGCCACCATCGACGATTTAACCGACGATTCGACTACGACTCAAGACATCAACGGTATGGACGACGATGCCGAGACTACTAAGAACCAGTGCCTACAGGACACCGGAAGACCACCTCGTCATACGACATATACATGGTGGACACCCCAAAAGATGGGGACGACGAAGAAGCAACGGAGGCTTATTCCTTAAAGAACCAGCCTAAGCGCCAACGCCGCGGGCGCCGCCTAAATCCCGCCACGACAAGAATGGAGATTCCGCACAGGAGATAATAACACCCCGAAAGTGCCGAAGACAACCCTCCAAAGACGATCCAGCAAGCAGGAGGAGGCGAAGCAAGCCCTCACGAAAGGGCGGCATTTAAGAGGTCGAGGATGACAATTACTTACCTCCTCCGGAGACGAGGCAAGCCTCGATGATTTATTTAATTCGTCGTGCTCGAGGATCCCGTCGAACAAGAGCGTTTTCAGACACAGGCTAATGGCCACGGCAAACAGCCTAAAGAAAAGCAGCAACAGCTTCAAGCTGATCAAGACCCATGGCCGATGATGGACCCAGGTCCTCGCAGTCAAGAGTATGAACTCGAACGCCTCCAAAAGTTACCTAAAACGCAAATTGCTCCCCGATTAGAGGAGGAAGCGATAAACCCGCATCACCAGCGCACAATACGGCAGACCGACCACCTCGTGGTCGCGGCAGAGAGGCGGCAAGCCCTCCACCAAAACCATACCCCGCATCGCTTCAAAAGCATGAAGCCACGGGGCGCGCCGGACTTGTAGATATATTGAGGACAAGGCAAGACAATCCAGATCTATCTATGGATCACGGGCGCCTAAGACCCACGACGAATACCGTCGCGCGGATACAACTACTCCGCCGGGCGAACACAGCAAACAACGCCTTCTCGAGCTACGCCGCGATATTGCTCAATACAGAGGCGCCAAGACACCCACTATGCTTCATCGACGAAGTAATGGATCATCAAATCCATGAAGGGTTTAAACCCGTTAATATCGGATCCCACGATGGCACAACAGACTCGCGGTTTGATTGAGGATTATCTCCTCCATATACATATGGCCCATGGCGACGATCTTCACGCCATCAAATATCTCGCTCAAGCTTAAAGGACCAGCTCGGCATTGGCTTAACAGCCTGCCCGCAGAGTCAATTGATGTTGGAAGACCCGAAGCCGCATTCCTCGACAACTTCTGTGGCACGATGTGCGACCACCGACGCAGATGACCTAAGCCACATAATCCAGCAGCCGCATTTAATCGGCCAGCAATTCGGACACGGTTCTTAACAAAGAAAAATCAAATCGCCGATCGTCCGGATGCAGAGGCACTCGCTGCCTTCAAACATAACATCCGCGACGAGTGGCTGGCCCGGCACCTAGGACAGGAGAAGCCGAAATCCATGGCAGCCCTCACATCACTCATGACCCGCTTCTGTGCGGGAGAGGATAGCTGGCTAGCTCGCAGCAACAACCTCAGCAAAAACGCTGGCAGTCCGGATACCAAGGACCGCAATGGCAGGTTGCGTCAAAACAAAAACAAACGCCGCATTAACGGCGACAGCAATGAGGATACGGCAGTCAACGCCGGATTCCGAGGCTCCAAGCCCGGTCAACGGAAGAAGCCATTCAAAAGAACCACTCCGGGCCCGTCCAATTTGGACCGAATACTCGACCGCCTGTCAAATACATGGAACCCCTAAAAGCCAGCTAACCACACCAACAGAGATTGTTGGGTATTCAAGCAGCAGGCAAATTAATCGCCAAAACAGGACAAGGGGCTACACAGCAATGACGAGGAAGAGACTGCCGCCGAACAACAGAGGACAAAAGGGATTGCCCCCTCAAGTTCGGACGGTAAACATGATATACGCAACGATATTCCCAAGAGGGAGCGGAGCGGCACTAAGGGACGATACGCTGATGGAGCCGCCGCCCTAAAATTCAACCCATGGTCCTCTTGCCCGATCACTTTCGATCAAGAGACCATCCGACCAAGATCCGCTTATGGCGGATTCGCCGCATTGGTTTTAGACCCAATCGCCGATGGATTTCACCTCACGAGTCCTGATGGACGGCGGCAGAGCTGAACCTGCTTTATCGGGATACAAGGCGCAAGATGGGCATAGACCCTTCAAAGATTAAACCTACAAAGACAACCTTCAAAGGCGCCATACCAGGTGTCGAGGCCAATTGTACAGCTCGATTACACCGAAGTGGTCTTTGATCCCGGATAATTTCCGAAGCGAGGAGTTAATCTTTGACATAGTCCCGCTCTGCAGCGCTATCACGCTCGCTCGGGCGAACTGCTTCGCAAAATTAAACGCGTGCCGCATTATGCATACCTTAAGCTCAAGATGCCAGCCCTCATGGAGTCATCACGGTCAATGGAAACACGGAACGCTCCCTCCGAACGGAGGAACATACAGCGCTCTCGCGCAGAATTACAGAGCAGCCTTCTAAGGCATTTCGAGTCCGCCGTTAAACGACCGGACACGCCAAACGCTACCGAGCAACATCAACCAAGACCACCGCACGCCCGAGCATCGCAGAGTAATGCGGCCTCAACCCCAGCCTCGCAAAATTGTAAGACAAACTCTCCACAGACATAATTACGCCTGGAGATACCATGGGCATAGGGGAAAGGCACAACCACAACAGACCAGTGCGGTTCGACCACACCAGGGCACCCAAGTGTGTCACTCTTTTTTCTTTTATTTTCTCTTTTTATACAGAACTCTGTCCGCGGCGAACCTGCCGAACTCATGATGCAACAGCCAGGAAGGACAAAGGCGCATTTAACACTCGTGTGGTCTCCATCACGAGCATTAAATTTGTTAAATACAACATTCGCTGCCTACCCTCGAGGGAGACGCCTTTAATTCGTCCAATCCCTTGCTTTCCGTGACTATTTGTATCATTCCGCACTCATAGCATATCTTCTAATAAAATGCAGCACTTTTTGCCCATAATTGCATTACCTATATATATATATATGTGTTCATTTACTTACATGTTGCACCCGTGACATTTTGGTATGGCAAATACACCGTGGGCTTATGTTCTCCGTGATTATGGTGTGATAAAGTCCGAACACTTTCACAAGTGCGGCACCCTAACTTATAGCATTATATGAATCGGCTTCAATCATGTCTTGGGTCAATAGTTGGGTTTGCCCGATCCCATGTTTGGCACCTTACGCTCCATTCTATCGGCTAAGGTAGCACTGGAGAACCATCGCGATTGCGCCCGGTTGAGCCGGGTTAACGCCTCGGAGAAAGCTAAAACTGATGTCATGATAAGGCGAGACTGGTCGCTGTTCGAGAGGTCCTTTCGGTCCTTAAAGACCTACGCCGCTCGAGCGAAGTTCGGATAATGTCCGACGAAGGCGTGGATAGCGCCCCTAATTCGGTCCTCCGAATACTAGGGGCTTCACTGAAATTTAAAATTATAGAATTCTATGGCTAAGTGAGAGTGTTCAAGCACTATAAGTCCGGTTGCCTTGTTCGTTGTGTTGAGCGCCCCTAGATGGACCCAAAATGGGAACTAGAGTGCTCAAGTTTATCCCAACACCCCAGCACTCGTGGCATGGGGCTGAAGCGACGACTTGCCATCTCTCGATTTAATAAACGGCCGCATGTAAGGTAATATTTTAAATTAACAAGCGTTGCTTAGTGCATATGAACAAAGTTTTCAGCGCACAGGATAACACATTGCGAATTTACTCAATAATTAAATCCCTGGGGCACTCATCTGCAATCTTGCGGGCGCCCTTCAGGACAGTCCTATAGTACATCTCGGGCGTACGATATTCCTTGCCCGCTGGTGGCGCGTCGCTGATTAGCTTCTCCGCATCCAGCTTGCCCTAATGCACCTTTGCGGGCAAGGGCCCGACGAAAGCACCTTCAATACAGCGGAGCGCTTGATAACCTCCACCTGTGGGCACGATCCACCAACCGTCGCAGACGAGGCCGGTAGCTCCTGTGCATGGCCTCTCCAGCCACAGCCGGACTATGAGGCCCTTCATGGCCTGCTCGGCCACCTTAGGAGCTCGACCAGCTGCTTCAGCTGGTCGCTAGGGGCACTGGATGGCCGGCCTCAGATACCGAGACCGAAGACCTTCTCCGCTGGGCTCCCTCCTCGGCTCGGTAGAATGCGGCGGCATCGACACGCCATGAGGCAGATCTGCAAACGCCTCGAGAGCTCCGAATTCGGTAAGTAACACGTAATTTACATTCACATGCTTGCTTTGCATGAAAAATGCCTTACCCGCCGCTATCTTCCTCATCAACTCAATCTCCGAAGGGACTTATGGGCATCGGCCTTGGCAGTTTTGGCACTTTCGAGAGCCGGGCAAGCTCGGACTCTCGAGTCTTTGAGTCACGCCCAAACTCTCATGCTTTTCCATGAGAGCCCGGAGCTCTTGCTGAACCACCACCACCCACGCCTCTTGCTTTTCTCGCTCTGCCTGCTCCATGGTCAGATTATGTTCGTCGCAGACACGGCCTCCTTGTGGTCGCCACCTCGCTCGTGGCCCCCTGAGTACCCATGTTATCCTTGTTATTTTTGCAACCTAAATCCTTTTCTCAGAAGGTACAAGTTCAAAGTGGTGTTACTCACCTTCTTTGTCCCGAGCTGCTTCTGGCGCGGCCGAGCTCTTGCTCGGACCGCCGAGCTCTGCTTCAAAGCACCGACCTCCATGATCGGGCGGCAGAGGTCAGCAGCGCAGCCTGCAACCCATATTGACTTAATTTTTAGCAACCTGCAGATATCTTCCTTTTTTCAGATCCTCATCCGCTTTTCTTTCGAACACCGAACCAAGCATCAGGGCTACTGTCTATGCGGTATTACATTGCATATTTTAAACTTCTTACCTCAAAGCCCGATAGAAGGCTACCGCAGCTTCGGTCAGCCCGCCTAGCAAGTTGCACTTTCAATCACCGCACTCATAATAGTGCGGTGTTCTTCCTCGATGGAAGCGCTCTGGGCGCCCAACAAATTGCCCGGCGCCCGGTTGACGGAAACCGCCGGCGCCACGGTCTTGCCTTTCATTCGAAGGGGCCCGGCGGACCCCGAACCACTGCGGGTTCGATATGGAGTCCGTGCAAAGCCGGAGGACGCCTTGTGGCGCCCGAGCCTCCCGATGGGTCCTTCTTGGGATCCCACCTCGGCGCCCTCGGTGTCGCGAGGGTGGAGGCGGTCGGGATGGAGTCTACATCCGACGGAGCCAACGACCCGCCGATGAAGCGGGAGATCATCACTGGCCGGACTACAGCAGCATGCGGCATCGAATGACACTATGTGACGCGAAAAAGAAATTATAAATCATTCAGAACCGGATACTTACGATCTCGCCGGAGGCCTGGCCCTTGAAGGCCATTCTTCCTCGCCAATGTTGACATTAGCAGAGCTGTCCGGGAATAGTCCTTCCCTCTTGACCTTTCGCCTCCCTGCTGGGGAAGCCTTCCTCTTCCTCTCTCCTCCTCCGGAGAGAGTCCTCTTCTCCTCCTTGTTTTCGGGAGGAGTCCGCCCCGGAGTCGTCGGGCACCTGAAAACAGGAACTCTTTCGAGCACCCGTGGCCTCCTTCTTGGCTTTCTTCTCCGGCACCACGTGCGGTGCCGGAACCAGCAGCCTCGCTAGACGGGCGTCTAGTGGATTTTCTGGCATAGGAGCCGGGCAGATAATCTGCTCCGCCTTCCTCATCCAGTCCTGTTAAAGGAAAAGGGGAAATTAAAACCCGCATAGAGTCAAACTATGAGAAGCAAGTGTCCCGAAGGGGTAGAATCACTTACCTCGTTGGCTTGGCGCTGCGAGCGAAACCGCGATTTTCGGTCGCGGATGCGGGGCTTCGCGCCTTGAACAGCACCTCCAAGCGCTTTCAGACGCTATGTCGAAGAGCCCGCCAGCGCTGGTGCTGTTCCGGATCGAACTCCACAGATTGAATGCCCGCTCTTGGCATGGGAGAATCCGCGGACGAGCATGACTTGGACCACGTTAACCAGCCCGAGCTTCTTCACCAGCTTCGGATACAGGCTTGGAGTCCCGTCGGCTCCTCGAACTACCCCACAGCAAGCCCTTCTCTTCCAGGAGGTGAGCTGCGTGGGGATACCAGATCTGAACTCGGGGCCGCCGCCCATGTAGGGTCACGCTGCTCGGTGATATAGAACCACCCCGATTGCCACCCTTGACGGATTCCACGAAGGCCCTTCAAACCAAAGGACATTGGGCATCTTGCCCAACATGGCGCCCAAGACTCCGCTTGAGTGCCCTTCACTACCTTCGCTTGACATTAAAGGTCTTGAGCCACAAGCCGAAGTGGGGCTGGATGCAGAGGAAGGCCTCGCACACGACGATAAACGCCGAGATGTTGAGGATGAAGTTCGGCGCCAGATCATGGAAATCCAGGCCGTAGTAGAACATGAGCCCCCGGACAAAGGGGTGGAGTGGAAAGCCCAGTCCGTGGAGGAAGTGGGGAAGGAAAACGACCCTCTCATGGGGCCTGGGGGTGGGGATGAGCTGCCCCTCGTCGGGCAGCCGGTGCACGATGTCGCCGGAGAGGTATCCGGCGCCGCGCAGTTTGGCGATGTGCTCCTCCTTAACGGTGGAGGCCAACCATTTACCTCCCGCTCCGGACATGGTCGGAGAAGGTTGAGACGAGATGCGCGAACTTGGGCGCTGGAGCTCGAAAGTCGCGGAGATGGATAAGCAAAGGAGGAAGAAGGCGAGGTGAGAAGGTGAATCCTTATCCCTTATATGGGCGGGCGAAGTCTCACGCGCCCCCACCGCCTGGTAAAACTCGCTATCTCCAAGCGCCACCATCAATGGCGCGGTTGGGTCACCACGTCCGTATTGATGAGAATCCGGATTAAGGGAAACACGATCTCTGCTCGACAAGACGTGCCAAGGAAACCGCCGCTAAATGCGCCTGAGGTGGTAGAGTAAAAAACGATTTAAATAATGGCTTGGTAGTGGCGTGATGTCATGCCACAGAAAACGTCAGCAGATTGAACTTGTGTATATATTATTCTCTCTACGGTGGAATGTGGAATTTATTTTGCAGAGCCGGACACTATCCTGGTGTTCACAATCTTCTATCATTCGGAGGAGGAACCCACCTTGCAATGCCAAGCAATACACGCGCCGGACTTATCGTCATTGAAGCCTGGTTCAGGGGCTACTGAGGGAGTCCCGGATTAGGGGGTGTCCGGATAGCCGGACTACCATCATCGGCCGGACTATCATCATCGACCGGACTCCAAGACTATGAAGATACAAGATTGAAGACTTCGCCCCGTGTCCGGATGGGACTTTCCTTGGCGTGGAAGGCAAGCTTGGCGATACGGATATGTAGATCTCCTACCATTGTAACCGACTCTATGTAACCCTAGCCCTCTCCGGTGTCTATATAAACCGGATGGCTCTAGTCCGTAGGACACAACAACAACCCTTACAATCATACCATAGGCTAGCTTCTAGGGTTTAGCCTCCTTGATCTCTTGGTAGATCCACTCTTGTAAACATCCACAATATCAATATCAATCAAGCAGGACGTAGGGTTTTACCTCCATCAAGAGGGCCCGAACCTGGGTAAAACATCGTGTCCCTTGTCTCCTGTTACCATCCGCCTAGACGCACAGTTTGGGACCCCCTACCCGAGATCCGCCGGTTTTGACACCGACATACACCATGCATCAAACAACAACCATGGCGACTCGCGACCCGAGGTAGCAGAAGAGTCCGGGGCAATTCAACAGCAGCGGAGAAACGCCGGCGACTTAGCGTAGGGTCGCGGGCGTGAGATGAGGCCCAAGGCAGCGCCAGATGGAGGCTTCCGACCGTAGTGAAAACAGTGCGAGGCGAGTCACCGCAATGGGTCCGAGATGTAGCTCGGCAGGCCGGCTCACCAACGGAGGCGACGCTAGGCTGGGCTCGAGGTCGCGCTGATTTGTGGCAGAGTCGGAGTAGTAGGTAGCGGCTCATGGTGGCTCGGAGTCGCGGCAGAGGGCCAGCCCGGGTCCTGAGGCGGGCGGATTGGCGAAGCGCGACGGTGACTTGACAGAGGCCGGCGGCTCACGGCGCAACACGTGGTGTATGGTGCGACAACGTAGACGGGGCTGTCGATGAGGCGCCGGCGGGTCAAAGTAGTGGCGTTTTAAAGTGAGGGCACGACTGGTCCATCCTCGAAGCAAAGGGTCAAATGTGACGCGGCGGGTTAAGCACGAGGTGGCTCAGATGCAGGGCGGCGGCGGCTTGTCCGTGGATTTGGGCGGAGGCAGAGCGACGGGTCGATAGAGGCGGCGCAGAGGAGCGCTACGGCAGGGCGACTCATGCAGCGATAGACCGAGGCGGAAAGGCGCTCGCGGAACGGCGGCTCATAGCAGAGCGGTCGAAGATGGCGACGAAAGCAGCGTAGCTAGAAGGTTTCAGGGGACGGCGGCTCGACGCAAATCCGTGAAGGCAACGGCGAGTCAAGGCCATAGCAGACAGCGGTGGTCCGTGATTCTGATGGCGCCGTCTCAACGTGGCGCTCCATGGCGGAGATGGAGCTTGGCGACTCCGAGGCAAAAGGCGGGTCACAACGGTGGGACTATGAGGGTGGCTCAATGGCTGCACCAGCGGAAGCGACTTGGAGTTGCTCTGCCAAAGGCGGGTTAGAGTCAGAAGCGGAGTCAAGCGAGGCCGCGCCCAAATCTCCGGGTCATTGACTCCCGAGTCAAGGCTGTTTCCGATTCCTGGCCGTGTATACCCTTTGCTATTTTGATCACACTTTGTTGTTGTTGTTGCTGAACCGTGAAAGGAATAGCTCCCAGAACAGATCACTCTTCTCCTGGGGACTCGGCGGTTTACCACAGCGCGTGTAGGAGACGCTGACCAGGTAACCCTATAATCTTTGTCTCAATCTGCAAGCTGATGACTTAGATCTTCTTCGTGCTGGCTTTTCTTCATCCAGACAAACGCGAGCTTCTCGATCCCTGTAAAAGATCCCTCCAAGAACTTATCACCACTGTGCGCGAGCCCCACGGTGGGCGCCAACAGCCGTGGAATTGTCACGGCAGATGTCCTAGTGTGAGGACTTAGTCGTGAGGCCAACGCATCTATGTGGTAGCTTGAGAGGGGTTGATCGGGATGAGAGACGCGAGGCGGATCATCGCACAAGACAAGGGTTTAGACAACTTCGGGCCCCGGGAAACATCATCCGGTAACAACCCTACATGTTGTTTGTGGCTAGGTCTCATTATCATCACAGTGGAGTCATTGTATCTCCGGCTCTCCTAGTTGTGTCTATCCTTAACGATTATTCAACCTGTCCCTCTTGGGGTGCCCTGCCCCTCCCTATATAAGTTGAAGGGGCGGGTTACATGTAGAGTCCAACTCAGATTAAGACTTAAACTATTCTGATTTATTTTCACGGGCTTCTCTCCATGGGCTTCTCACCATGGGCTTCTTAACGTCTTGGGCTTCTTAACAGCCGGCTTACAATCTGGCTTATGATCTGGCTTACAATCTGGCTTACAATCTGCCGGCTTACAATCTGTCGCCTTACCATCTGTGCAAGAAAACGGAGTCTGGAGAGCGCACGAGGTCCCCACAAGGCAGGGGGCACGCCCAGGGGGTAGGGCGCGCCCTCCACCCTCGTAGAGGCCTCGTGTCCTTCCCGGACTGCTTCTTATTTTTCTATTTTTCTAAATATTCCAAAACGGAGAAAAATTGCCATTAGAACTGTTTTGGGGTCTGTTTACTTACCGTACCACATACCTATTCCTTTTCGGAGTTTGAAACATTCTAGAAAGTGTCCCTTATGTATTCCTCCGGGTTACGGTTTCAATAACATTAGTTTCAATATTTATAGGATTACCTGAGATATAGTGTTTGATTCTTTGACCGTTCA
The DNA here is from genome assembly GCA_021605205.1 of Aegilops longissima. NCBI lineage: Eukaryota > Viridiplantae > Streptophyta > Magnoliopsida > Poales > Poaceae > Aegilops > Aegilops longissima. The sequence goes on along the minus strand of CM038682.1, from coordinate 648,652,277 downwards.
CCACCTTCGGATTTGTGCCTTTGAAGTTGTTGATTTTTATGGCACCGGAATGATAGACCTCCTCGATAACGTAAGTTCCTTCCCATTTAGAGAGAAGTTTTCCTACAAAAAATCTTAAACGAGAGTTGTATAGCAATACATAATCACCTACATTAAACTCACGCTTTTGTATTCTTTTGTCATGCCATCTTTTAACCTTTTTTTAAACAACTTGGCATTCTCATAGGCTTGGGTTCTCCATTCATCAAGTGAGATAATGTCAAATAACCTCTTCTCACTGGCAAGTTTGAAATCATAGTTGAGCTCTTTAATGGCCCAATATGCCTTATGTTCTAGTTCGAGAGGTAAGTGACATGCTTTTCCATAAACCATTTTATACAGAGACATACCCATAGGATTTTTATATGCAGTTCTATAGGCCCATAATGCATCATCAAGTTTCTTGGACCAATTTTTTCTAGATCTATTAACAGTCTTTTGCAAAATTAATTTGAGCTCTCTATTACTCAATTCTACTTGACCACTAGACTATGGGTGATAAGGAGATGCAATTCTGTGATTAACATCATACTTAGCAAGCATTTTACGGAAAGCACCATGAATAAAATGTGAACCACCATCAGTCATTAAATATCTAGGGACTCCAAACCTCGGAAAAATAACTTCTTTAAGCATCTTAATAGAGGTGTTATGATCAACACTACTAGTTGGAATAGCTTACCCACTTATTAACGTAATCAACAACAACTAAAATATGTGTATACCCATTAGAGGCAGGAAACGGCCCCATATAATGAAAGCCCCAAACATCAAATGGTTCAATAACAAGTGAATAATTTATAGGCATTTCTTGACGTCTACTAATATTACCAATTCTTTGACATTCGTCACAAGATAAGACAAACTTACGGGCATCCTTGAAGAGAGTAGGCCAACAAAAAACAGATTGCAATACCTTATGTGCAGTTCTATCTCCAATGTGGTGTCCTCCATAAGCTTTAGAGTGACACTTGCGTAGGTTCCGTTCCTATTCATGCTCAGGTATACAACGTCTAATAACACCATCTACTCCTTCTTTATAAAGGTGTGGGTCATCCCAGAAGTAATGTCTTAAATCATAGAAAAACTTTTTCTTTTGCTGGTATGTGAAACTAGGTGGTATAAATTTAGCAACAATGTAATTAGCACAATCAGCATACCATGGAGCAGTACTAGAAGCATTTATGACAGCTAGTTGTTCATCAGGAAAGCTATCATCAATAGGTAGTGGGTCATCAAGAACATTTTCTAACTTAGACAGGTTGTCTGCAATGGGGTTCTCAGCTCCCTTTCTATGAATAATATGCAAATAAAATTCTTGTAGTAGTAGAACCCCTCTAATAAGTCTAGGTTTAGCATCTTTCTTTTCTATAAGATATTTAATAGCAGCATGATCAGTGTGAATAGTTACTCTAGAATCAACAATATAAGGTCTGAACTTATCACAAGCAAATACAACTTCTAAGAATTCTTTTTCAGTAGTAGCATAATTTCTCTGGGCATTGTCTAGAGTTTTACTAGCATTGTGGATAACATTTAGCTTCTTATCAACTCTTTGTCCTAGAACAGCACCTACAGCATAATCACTAGCATCGCAAATTTCAAAGGGTAAATTCCAATCAATGCTTTCTTAAGTATTTCAAATGCTTCCACACAATCATCATCAAAGACAAAAGGTATATCTTTTGTAATAGATTATTTAGAGGCCGGGAATTTTTTGAGAAGTCCTTAATGAACCTCCTATAAAAACTGGCATGACCAAGGAAACTTCTTGTACCTTTGATGTCCTTGGGACACGGCATCTTTTCAATAGCACCAACTTTAGCTTTATCAACTTTGATACCTCTTTCAGAAATTTTATGCCCCAAGACAATACCTTCATTAACCATAAAGTGGCACTTCTCCCAATTCAAGACAAGGTTAGTTTCTTTACATCTCTGCAAAACTCGATCATGGTTGCTCAAGCAATCATCAAAAGAGGATCCATAGACGGAGAAATCATCCATGAAAACCTCACAAATCTTTTCACAAAAATCAGAGAATATAGCCATCATGCATCTTTGAAAGGTAGCAGGTGCATTACATAATCCAAAAGGCATACGTCTATAAGCAAAAGTACCGAAAGGGCAAGTAAAAGTGGTCTTTGATTGATCATCAACTGACGCAGGTATTTGAGAGAAACCAGAATAACCATCTAGAAAGCAAAAATGTGTATGTTTGGATAATCTTTCTAGCATTTGATCAATAAAAGGTAAGGGGTAATGATCTTTTTAGTAGCTTTATTTAATTTGCGGAAATAAATTACCATCCTATAACCTGTAATAATTCTTTGCGGAATCAATTCATATTTATCAGTAGGAACGACAGTAATACCTCCCTTCTTAGGGACACAATGGACAGGACTTACCCACTGACTATCAGCAACGGGATGAATTGTACCTGCCTCAAGGAGCTTTAGTATTTCCTTTCTTACCACTTCTTTCATCTTAGGATTCAGCCGTCGTTCATGATCAATAACTGGTTTGGCATCTTTCTCCAAATTTATTTTTTGTTGACAGAGAGTGGGACTAATGCCCTTAAGATCATCAAGAGTATATCCAATAGCCGCGCGGTGCTTCTTCAGAGTTTTCAATAATTTCTCTTCCTCCTTATCTGAAAGGTTAGCACTAATAATAACATGATATATCTTCTTTTCATCTAGGTAAGCATATTTAAGGGTATCAGGCAAGGGTTTAAGCTTAAACATGGGATCACCCTTGGGTGGAGGAGGATCCCCTAGAATTTCAACAGGCAATTTGTGTTTCAGGATAGGTCCCTGTTTAAAGAATAATTCATCTATTTCCCTTCTTTCATTCATAAACATATCATTTTCATGGTCTAGCAAATATTGTTCTAAAGGATCATTAGGAGGCACAGCAATAGAAGCAAGACCAATAATTTCATCCTTACTAGGCAATTCCTCTTCACGGTGTTGTCTACGAAATTTAGAAAAGTTAAACTCATGAGACATATCACCCAAACAAATAGTAACAACATCCTTTTTGCAGTCTATTTTAGCATTAACTGTGTTCAAGAAGGGTCTACCAAATATAATGGGACAAAATCTATCTTGTGGGGAACCAAGAACAAGAAAATCAGTAGGATATTTAGTTTTCCCGCAGAAGACTTCAACATCTCTAACAATCCCAATTGGTGGAATTGTATCTCTATTGGCAAGCTTAATGGTGACATCAATTTCTTCTAACTCAGCGGGTGCAATGTCATGCATAATTTCTTTGTATAAATCAATAGGTATTGCACTAGCACTAGCACCCATATCACACAAGCCATGGTAACAATGATCTCCTATTTTAACAGAAATAACAGGCATGCCTACCACAGGTCTATGTTTATCTTTAGCACAAGGTTTAGCAATTCTAGCAGTTTCATCACAGAAATAAATAACATGCCCATCAATATTATCAGCCAAGAGATCTTTAACGATAGAAATATTAGGTTCAACTTTAACTTGCTCAGGAGGTGTATAAGTTCTAATATTACTTTTACGAACCACAGTTGAAGCTTTAGCATAATCCTTTATTCTAACAGGGAAAGGTGGTTTCTCAACATAAGCAGTAGGAACAACAGGATCATTATAAGTACTAGTCTTTTCTTCAACTTTAATAGGTGCTACTACTTTTACTTCTATGGGTGGATGACATTTAAACCACTTCTCCTTAGGGAGATCAACGTGAGCAGCAAAAGATTCACAGAAAGAAGCTACTATCTCAGAACAAGTCCATATTTAGTGCTAAATTTACGGAAAACATCGGTATCCATAAAAGATTTAACACAATCAAACTTAGGTGTTATACCTTACTCCTTACCCTCGTCGAGATTCCAATCTTCAGAGCTGCTTTTACTTCTTTCCAATAAATCCCATTTGAATTCAAAAGTCTTCATCATAAAAGAGCCATCACAAGAAGTATCGAGCATGGTGCGATTGTTGTCAGAAAGCCGAGCATAAAAGTTTTGAATAATCATTTCTCTTGAGAGCTCATGATTGGGGCATGAATATAACATTGACTTAAGCCTCCCCAAGCTTGAGCGATGCTTTCTCCTTCGCGAGGCCAAAAGTTATATATATAATTACAATCACGTTGAACAAGATGCATAGGATAAAACTTCTGATGAAATTCCAGTTTCAATCGTTTGTAGTTCCATGATCCCATATCATCACATAGCCTATACCATGTCAATGCATCTCCCTTCAAAGTTAAAGGGAAGACCTTCTTCTTTATAACATCATCGGGCATACCGGCAAGCTTAAATAATCCACAAACTTGATCCACATAGATTAGGTGCTCATCAGGATGTAATGTTCCGTCTCCTGCAAAAGGATTAGCTAGTAGTTTTTCTATCATACCCGAAGGAATTTCAAAGTAGACATTTTCATTTTCAGTAGGTTCAGTAGGTTGAGGATTAACTCTTTGCTCTACTGGTCGGGGTGAAGATACCCCGAACAAGCTCCTCAGAGGATTACTTTCCATAGTAACAAGTGACACTAAATTTCAGCACACTGTATAAATTTTTCCTTACCAAATTCCACCTACCAAAGGCGCTTCACTCCCCGGCAACGGCGCCAGAAAAGAGTCTTGATGACCCACAAGTATAGGGGATCTATCGTAGTCCTTTCGATAAGTAAGAGTGTCGAACCCAACGAGGAGCAGAAGGAAATGATAAGCGGTTTTCAGCAAGGTATTCTCTGCGAGCACTGAAATTGTATGTAACAGATAGTTTTGTGATAAGATAATTTGTAATGAGTAACAAGTAACAAAAGTAAATAAAATGCAGCAAGGTGGCCCAATCCTTTTTGTAGAAAGGACAAGCCTGGACAAACTCTTATATAATGAAAAGCGCTCCCCAGGACACATGGGAATTATCGTCAAGCTAGTTTTCATCACGTTCATATGATTCGCGTTCGGTACTTTGATAATTTGATATGTGGGTGGACCGGTGCTTGGGTGCTGTCCTTACTTGGACAAGCATCCCGCTTATGATTAACCCCTATTGCAAGCATCCGCAACTACAAAATAAGTATTAAGGTAAACCTAACCATAGCATGAAACATGTGAATCCAAATCAGCCCCTTACGAAGCAACGCATAAACTAGGGTTTAAGCTTCTGTCACTCTAGCAACCCATCATCTACTTATTACTTTCCAATGCCTTCCTCTAGGCCCAAATAATGGTGAAGTGTCATGTAGTTGACGTTCACATAACACCACTTGAGGATAGACAACATACATCTCATCAAAATATCGAACGAATACCAAATTCACATGACTACTAATAGCAAGAATTCTCCCATCTCCTCAGGAACAAACGTAACTACTCACAAAGCATATTCATGTTCATAATCAGAGGAGTATTAATATGCATAAAGGATCTGAACATATGATCTTCCACCAAATAAACCAACTAGCATCAACTACAAGTAGTAATCAACACTACTAGCAACCTACAAGTACCAATCCCAGACTTAGGGACAAGAATTAGATACAAGAGATGAACTAGTGTTTGAGAGGAGATGGTGCTGGTGAAGATGTTGATGGAGATTGGCCCCCTCTCGATGAGAGGAGCGTTGGTGATGACGATGGCGATGATTTCCCCCTCCCGGAGGGAAGTTTCCCCGGCAGAATAGCTCCGCCGGAGCCCTCGATTGGTTCCGCCAAGGTTCCGCCTCGTGGCGACGGAGTCTCGTCCCAAAAGCTTGCTTATGATTTTTCTTCAGACAAAAGACTTTATATAGCAGAAGATGGGCATCGGAGGGCCACCAGGGGGCCCACGAGGCAGGGGGCGTGCCCCCCACCCTCGTGCAGGGTGGGTGGCCCCCCTCTGGTATTTCTTCTGCTCAATATTTTTTATTATTTCCAAAAATAACTTCCGTGGAGTTTCAGGACTTTTGGAGTTGTGCAGAATAGGTCTCTAATATTTTCTCCTTTTCCAGCCCAGAATTCCAGCTGCCGGCATTCTCCCTCCTTATTTAAACCTTGAAAAATAAGAGAGAATAGGCATAAGTATTGTGACATAATGTGTAATAACAGCCCATAATGCAATAAATATCGATATAAAAGCATGATGCAAAATGGGCGTATCAGCGCGGCAACGTAGATGGGGCGGTCGATGAGGCGCTGACGGGTCGAATTAGTGGCGGGTTAAAGCGAGGGCACGACCGGTCCATCCTCGAAGCAGCCGACCAAACGTGACGCGGAGGGTTAAGCACGAGGTGGCTCAGATGTAGGGCGGCGGCGGCTTGGCCGTGGATTTGGGCGGGGGTGGAGCCACGGGTCGATGGAGGCGGCGCAGAGGAGCGCTAAGGCAGGGCGACTCACGCATCTACAAACCGAGGTGGAGAGGTGCTCGTGGAACGACGGCTCATAGCAGAGCGGTCATAGATGGTGACGAAAGCAGCAGAGCTAGGAGGTTTCAGGGGACGGCGGCTCGACGCAAATCCGTGGAGGCAACGGCGAGTCAAGGCCGCAACAGACAGCGATGGTCTGCGATTCTGATGGCGCCGTCTCAACGTGGCGCGTCCATGGCGGAGATGGAGCTTGGCGACTCCGAGGCGAAAGGCGGGTCACAACGGTGGGAATGTGAGGGCAGCTCAACGGCCCTCCAGCGGAGGCGACTCGGAGTTGCTCTGCCAAAGGCGGGTTAGAGTCAGAAGCGGAGAGAAGCGAGGCCAAGCCCAAATCTCCGGGCCGTTGACTCCCGAGTCAAGGCTTTTACTGATTACAGGCCGTGTATATCCTTTGCTATTTTTTATCACGCTTTGTTGTTGCTATTGCTGAACCGTGAAAGGAATAGCTCTGGAACAGATCGCTCTTCTCCTGGGGACTCGGCGGTTTACCAAGGCGCGTGTAGCAGACGCTGAGCATGTAACCCTATAATCTTTGTCTCAATCTGCAAGCTGATGATGTAGATCTTCTTCGTGCCGGCTTTTCTTCATCCGGACAAACGAGAGCTTCTCGATCCTTGTAAAAGATCCCTCCAAGAACTTATCACCACTGTGCGCGAGCCCCACGGTGGGTGCCAACAGTCGTGGAATTGTCACAGCAGATGTCCTAGTGTGAGGACTTAGTCGTGAGGCCAACGCATCTATGTGGTAGCTTGAGAGGGGTTGATCGGGATGAGAGACGCAAGGCGGATCATCGCACAAGACAAGGGTTTAGACGGCTTCGGGCCCCGGGAAACATCATCCGGTACCAACCCTACATGTTGTTTGTGGGTAGGTCTCATTATCATCACGATGGAGTCGCTGTATCTCCGGCTCTCCTAGTTGTGTCTAGCCTTAACGATTATTCAACATGTCCCTCTTGGGGTGCCCTGCCCCTCCTTATATAAGTTGAAGGGGCGGGTTACATGTAGAGTCCAACTTGGATTAAGACTTAAACTATTCTGACTTCTCTTCACGGGCTTCTCTCCATGGGCTTCTCACCATGGGCTTCTTAATGTCTTGGGCTTCTTAACAGCCGGCTTACAATCTGGCTTACGATCTGGCTTACAATCTGGCTTACGATCTGGCTTACAATCTGGCTTACAATATGCCGGCTTACAATCTGTCGGCTTACCATCTGGCTTACCGTCTGCCGGCTTACCATCTGGCTTACCTTCTGCCGGCTTACCTTCTGGCTTACCGTCTGCCGGCTTACCTTCTGGCTTACCGTCTGCCGGCTTACAATCTGTCGGGCCACCATTGAAATACCAAGTCCTAGCCGGGTCATACTTCCGTCCGGGTCATACCGCGGGGTATATCCCCGACACCTACCGCTCAAAGCTCTCACATAGCCTAGCCATTAACACATGCACGTCTTCCTCTTCCTGCACTAATTGAAGAATCGATTGAAATGAGACTCCGCCCTTTAGATAATACAAACATACAACAAATGGAACACAAGCGAATTTTCACTTATGCTCATCGGAATCTCATAGCCTCTACACAAATCAGGACAGAAACTCAACTGCTGACAAATTTGGGGCTCCTATCACACAGGAAACAGTCCACCTACAGCACCCTAAAGCAGGGCATGCGCATTAGTCCCATCCCCAGATGTTTTCCCTGGAGGAGCTACCTACGCAGCTAGTCCTGCGTCAGCTCAGGCCAACCGAGATGGAGCATGAGAATTGTTTTCGCGCAACCCTAGATCAATAGATAAGCGCAGACAAGCGGGGCACACGTTGAACAGATCTCGCGATGCACCGAGCAGAAGGGAGAGGTGGGGATTGTGGAGCTTGCGGAAGAGGATGAGGCCCCCGAAGGCGCCAACGAGGGAGGAGTAGCGACGCGGCGGATGGAGAGGTCGAGGCAGGTGTCCCACTTGGCATCCAGGTCGTACGGCGGCGGGATCCCAGACCTGGTGGGTGAGGACGGCTTCGGTGCCGGTGCTGGGGCCGGAGAGGGAGCGACGGGTGGCGCGGGCACCCCAGTGGAGTTTTCAGGAAACTCCGCCATGCGAGGTTTTCTCGCGACACGGGGAGGCGGAGGGGGAGGAGGAGGAGAGGCGACGCGAATGGGGGAGAGAAAGGCGGAGGGGGTGAGAGGCGGAGGTGGCGGCGACAAGGAATCACTTAGTAATAGCGTAGGGTTTATACCCCATGCTACTACTATGGCATGTCCAGGTGCACGGTGGAGACCACTTAGTAGTAGTGTGGGGTTTATAACCCATGATACTACTATCAACTTAGTAGTTTTTTCAAAGGAGGTTAACCCCCGTCCTCTACATCAGAGCGATGCATACGGCCATATTATTTAAAAGCAAAAAGGTTCAACAAGGTCTACAAGTCTCAAAAAGAGTAAATGTAAATGCTCATGAAGGGAAATAACACCAAACAACAGGAAAGCCACAACCGGCAGGCAAAAAAGATAGGAAACTAAACACCTATCCTATTACATGACCGCCATCCAAACCGGCTAAAGATATCCCGTGCTACCATCTCCCACCGGATAGACCCAGTAACCATACGCTCCCTGGCATTCGTCGGAGTGAGTAGCGACCACATACGAATTAGTGCGGTGGCCCGGAAAATAACCTGCAAGAAATGAATATGTGTTGTTCTGTTAAAAACCAAATCGTTCCTGCAGTTCCAAACTGCCCATAATAAAGCTCACACTCCTACACGAATATGACTGTCCGTTTCTGACCCTATTCCATCAAGCCACGTCCCAAATAACGTGTGGATGGTATTTGGAGGAGTGATGTTAAAAGCTATGTGGACCGACCACCATAAGATTTTTGCCATTGGGCAATCAAGAAAGAGGTGTTTGATGGATTAATCATGATCACAAAAGCTACATCTTCTAAATCCTGTCCAGTTGCGTTTTGCCAAATTGTCTTTAGTAAGAACAACTTGTTTATGGACAAACCACATAAACACTTTAATTTTTAAAGGCACTTTGACTTATCACACATGCTTCGATCAAGGTAGAGACCCCGTATTGATAATATCCAAATACATGGATTTAACCGAAAACTCTCCAGTCTTGGTTAGTTTCTAGTGCAACTGGTCAGGCTATTGAGAAAGGTGAACATCCATCAATCTTCTCACAAGATGGCGCCAAGCTTCCCAACGGTTTCCCGCTGGAGTTCTCCTTAATTGAATATTAAGAGGGTTGGACTGTAATACTGTTGCAACGTAAGCATCTCTTCACTGAACAATATTATAGAGAGACGGATATTGGAGTGCGAGGGGCATCTCCCCTAACCAAGTATCCTCCCAGAGTCTCGTGGTAGTACCATCTCCAACGATGAATCGTGTCCTATTGAAGAAGACTGATTTCACTCTCATCTGTCCCTTCCAAAATGGTGAATCAGATGGTCTGACCGTCACCTGAGATAAGGTTTTGGACTGTAGGTACTTATTACGTAGAATCTAGGCCCATGTGGCATTGGTCTCTACAGATAGCTTATACAACCACTTGCTGAGAAGACATCTGTTCTTCACCTCTAAATTTTCAATACCAAGACCCCCTTAGTCTTTTGGCCTACAAATTATATCCCATCTAGCAAGTCTGTACTTTCGTTTTAGCTCATCGCTCTGCCAGAAGAAGCGCGACCGATAGAAGTCCAGCCTTTTCCTTACTCCAACTGGTACCTCAAAGAAGGACAAGAAAAACATTGGCTTACTCGTGAGTACCGAACTAATGAGAATTAGTCGGCCTCCATATGACATAAGCTTGCCCTTCCAGCAACTTAGTTTCTTCTCAAACCGATCCTCAATGCACTTCCATTCTTTATTGGACAGTTTGCGATGGTGAATTGGTATACCCAAATACGTAAAGGGAAATGAACCTAATTCATACCTGAACAATTGTTTGTAAGCTTCTTGTTCGTCTTTAGCTCTTCCAAAGAAGAACAGTTCACTTTTATGAAATCTAATCTTTAACCACGACACAGCTTGGTCGAATAAGCATAACACAAGCTTCATTTTTCTTGCTTTCGCCAAGTCATGCTCCATGAAGATGATCGTGTCATCAGCGTACTGTAGGATGGACACTCCGCCATCCACTAGATGAGGGACGAGTCCGCCTACCTGGCCATTATCCTTAGCTCTTCCTATTAGGATAGTCAACATATCTACCACTATGTTGAACAAAATAGGGGACATCGGGTCTCCTTGCCTCAGACCCTTGTGTGTCTGGAAATAATGACCTATGTCATCGTTGACCTCAATTCCGACACTCCCTTTTTGCGTGAAAGAATCTACCTGGTCTCTCTAGGACTGATCGAATCCTTTCATCTGCAAAGCCTGCTGAAGAAATGGCCATTTTACCTTATCGTACGCTTTCTCAAAATCCACTTTAAAAAGCACCCCATCTAGTTTTTTCGTGTGGATTTCATGGAGCGTTTCATGTAGGACCACAACCCCTTCTAGAATGTTTCTGTCCGGCATGAAAGCAGTTTTAGATGGCTGAACCACAGCATGCGCAATCTGGGTAAGCCTGTTAGTTCCCACCTTGGTGAAAATTTTGAAGCTGACATTAAGAAGACAGATCGGTCTGAATTGCTCTATTCGCACCGCCTCTGTTTTCTTCGGAAGCAATGTGATCGTTCGAAATTCAAGTGGAATAGCTGCAAACGTCCAAAATACCAATCATGGAACATCGGAAGCAAATCCCCCTTAATGATGTGCCAGCATTTTTTATAAAACTCAGCCGGAAAACCATCCGGACCAGGCGCTTTATTATTCTTCATTTGTGAAATAGCCTCAAACACCTCTTTCTCCGAAAATGGGGCGGTCAAGATATCATTCTCATCCATTGCAAGCTGAGGGATATCCTCAATCCTCGACTCATCTAAGGACACAGAATTATCCTCAGGTGGCCCAAAAAGCTGCTTATAGTAATTCGTAATGTATAGCTTAAGGTTCTCTTGTCCTATAATCATCCCCTCATCTTGCTCGAGCTGAAAAATCCTCTTCTTTCAATGCTTTCCATTCGCAATCATATGGAAGAATTGAGTGTTATTGTCCCCTTGAACGACTTTTTGCACTTTAGCTCGTAGTGCCCACTTCATTTCCTCCTCTCGAAGCAAGCTCCCTGGTATCTAGAATGGAGGACTCGGCTTTTAAATCGAAGGAGTTAATAAGGTCAAGGAGCCTTTCCTTTTCAACCTTATATATCCCACTTAAATGTTTGACCCAACCACGTAACAACTGTCTTAGGTTCCTAATCTTATTCTTCCATCTTTCTATGTTCGTCCTCCCTCCTGAATCTTTAGCCCACTCCCATGCTATCAGATCCAGAAACCCCTCTCGTTCAAACCAAGCTGATTCGAAAGAGAAAGTATTCTTATTTCCCACATGAGTTGCCTCTCCAGAGTCAACAAGCAATGGGGTATGGTCGGAAATTGCGCGAGACAACGCTTGGACCGTCACCAGAGGAAACTTCTGCTCCCATTCGACACTGGCGAGGACATGATCCAACTTCTCATACGTTGGATTTGGTAACGTGTTGGCCCAGGTGAATTTTCGACCAGATAACTCGATCTCTCTAAGATCCAAGCTTTCAATTATCGTAATTAACATAAACGACCATCTGCAGTCGAAGTTATCATTCTTTTTTTTCCTTCCGTCTTCGGATAATGTTAAAGTCGCCACCAACGGGAATTGGGAGCTGCTTGCTACCGCAAATACGAACTAAGTCTGCCAGAAATTCTGGTAGCTCTGGTTGAGCAGCTCCATACACTGCTACCAGTGCCCATTGAAAGCCTTCGACCTTCGATCTGACATGAAACTTAACCGCAAAATCACCCATTACAACATTCCGGACTTCCAAAGAATCACATTTAACCCCAAGAAAAATCCCGCTAGATCTACCTCTTGGAGGTAGACAATGCCAATAAAAATCAACTCCTCCCGATAAGGTATTAAGAAACTGAGGGGTAAAGTTGTCCCTTCCAGTTTCAGAGAGGGCGATAAAGTCCAACTTGTGTTCCATGGATGCATCCGCTAGAAACCTTCTTTTAGCCAAGTCCGTGAGACCTCTGCTATTCCAAAAGATTCCCTTCATATTTCATCATGAAATTTTATAATGGTCCGAATCCTAGCACTCCTGCGCACAGCTGAAGCCGGATAAATCCCCCTGTTCCGCTACTATGTTTTTAGTGGTCCGAATCCTAGCACTCTTGCTCACTATCAACTTAGTAGTAGCGTAGGTTTATAACCCGCGCTACTACTACGGCTCGTCCCAAGGGGTACGGTGGAAATCACTTTGTAGCTAGTAGCGAGGGTTATAAACCCGCGCTACTACTATCAACTTAGTAGTAGCGGGGGGTATAAACCCGCGCTACTAGTAAGTAGCAGTAGCGAGGGGTATAAGCCCATGCTACTAGTAAGCGTCTACCTATAAGCTTTTCCCTAGTAATGCTTGCTTAGCTGGGCAAGAAAGTACTGACGCCAACATATTTGATAGTGTGGGAGGAGCAAGGCCAATGCTCGCGGTAAGAAGGTCGTGCTTTTCGGTCAAGCTTGCCTTTAGAGCAGACACAATTACCCACCTTGGCAAGGCTTTCCTTCCCCCAACCGCTCTATCACCTGGCGTGGCTAGTGTTTTTGTGCTGCTTCCAAAGTCCGAACACCTAGTCTGGCCAGGCAAGGCTAGAACTAGTGTAGCTTTATATCCAAACACGTCGAGCGACTGACCTGAACAGTCGTCGTTCTAGATAGGGTGTCGCGCTGCCCGCACCATCAAACTAAGCGAATGCTTGGTCGTTGTTGTGAATCTATGCGGGGAGCTGATCGGGTTGCTTTGGTCGTTACCCGCAGGTGAGATTGAAGTTAATCCCGATCCCTCCAATTCCCGGTGAACCGCGCAGTGCCACCCTGAGGGCTAGGTACCATGTGTTGTTCATCCACTCTTTCCTTGATGTAGTTTCAGAAGAGAAAAACCAAGGGTGTATTCAATTCTAGACTCAGCCGAGCTATATCACTCGTGCTTGCATAGTTACATGGCATGTAGACGCTTGGCGCCTGCTATTTATAAACGAGCAAGGAACGATGCGCAACTATACCGAGTAGTAACTCTCAACATGATTGCCTGCAACCATGCATGTATGTTCGGCCCTACACAGTGTAGATAAGTACTTCCTCTATAAAGTAATATAAAACCTTTTAGATTACTACTAGTAGTATATCAAGCTTACCGTAATTATATTACCACTAACTACCGTACCACTTTGTTTTGGGACCTTGTAAATGATTGTCTCATCTTTTTACGAAGGACCAGGCAATAATGAAAAACGACGACTAGATATAAGGGTGCTATAAGGAGCAATGAAAAAAGCCCCCCAAACAAACGGAACCATCGTCGGTGATTCTCATCTTATACCTATGTAACTCCGTTTCACAATGTTTTTCATGTGCGCACATATCTAAGAGGCAAAAGACATGTGTGATGCGTGGTGGGCTCAAATAATTAATTCATGTTTCTATTAAATCATGGCAGAAATGTTGAGCGGGGCCGCTCAAAACATTCATGGCGACTATTAAATCAAACATTCAAATGAGGATCTCATATCTATATAAGCGTTTAATACATGTACAAACTAGTGTTCATCCATATCCTTGAGCACTAAGGGGATTACTCGGGCATGGACATAGCAAGCATCATATGAATGTTGCTGAAAAACATGAATAATAGATTGGAGCAACACACATATGAATCCTCTAGGGTTCGGTATTATAACGGAATGGAGGCGGGATGACGGTGAAGATGGTGATGGAGATGGTTGATGCCAGAGTCTCCTTCTTCGAGGTGTTGGCGATGGTGATGCCCTCCTTGTCGATTTCCCCTCTGAATCCGGAGGGTAAGGTTTTTCGTTCTGTAAAGGTTTCTGGTGGCCATGGACGTCTCATCCTTGATTTGATCACTAAGAATAGAATTACCAGACCATAGGGATGCGGCCATGCCTGGTATGAGCATGCGGTCGTACCATATGTCATCATTTGCTCTGGAGCCTTCGTGGTGACTGGTTTCTTATCCAATTTGTTTCTCCCTTTTATGGTAGTTTTCTATCATGAGATTTATCACGATTTTTTACATCATATTCCTGGTATTCTCTCTTTATACCTCTGAGTACTCCATGGATGAAATCCTGGCAAAAACAAACAAAAGAGATGCGCTAACGTGACAAAATCCGATAAACCCTACAACAAGGCGTAGAGGCACGTAGTGGGTGTGGTGGTGCAGAGCACAACAGTGGTCGCAAGTCTAATCTGGGTATAGGTGGGCCACAGTCGAGCTTGTGGTAGCTGCCGGGCGTCGACGTTCATGGTGTATGTGTGGATCCAGCTGTGGTGGTGTTGTGCATCAGCATCTGCTCACCTCCATGGTTATTTGCGGCTATCGACGACCCTCTGTTTTGGCGGCCATGATTTGCTATTGTCGATGCATCGCGGGTGCCCCGACTTGCTTATTGGCAGTGGTTGGGCCCCTTCCCTGGGGCTCAGGTAGGTGGAGCGGATCAGGGCTCCATGTGAAAGCCTTAATTGAATGGGGACCGATGGCTACCAACAATGATGGCATGGTGGCAGCCCTTTCCATCTGTGTAGTCGTCTAAGTGTTCCTCCTTTTCACTAGGTCGTGGTTCGTGGGACTGTTGGCTAACGTGGGGGTTGTTGGTGTGGCCAACCTTTTGCCCGTGGATTAGCGGGGCGGTTGTAGGCGGCTCTGGGCGAAAGCTTTAGTCCTCGACGGAGGTAGATGCCAGCGGCGATGATGCCCATGAGCGTCAGTTTCATTCTTGAAGTCATCTTCGAAGAGCTCACTGACTCCTCCCTGGGTTGTGGTCTTATTGGCGATGGGGGTTCGAGTTGGCCACATTGGGTTGTTCCTTTTCTTATGGTATTTGCAATGTAGTCCCCTAATCAACCGTGTTGTATGTGTTTTTTGGCCTGGTTTTTCGTATAAATCCAGCTAACTCTATTCTTCTTTATGAAATCACAGGTGAACCCTGCCCTCTTGACGATGTCCCGTCAAAAAAAATGCATCACAATATAATCTAGAGAGCACGTTGATTAGTGTAGTTTTTCTTATGGAAAGTGAATTTGCATAGTTGTCTCATGTGGAATCACATCTTTCCTATTCTCGGATACCTCAGTCTGTTCATGAGCTGCTCCTTGATAAGCAAAACGTTTTTTAGCTGCCCTGTTTGCCAGTAAGAATGATTTTCAGAACGAAATGTTATGTTTTGCAGGATACATACATTGTGTTGTACATTCTTAGCTATATGAGCTATAGCTTGAGTGGGATAGCGTTCATTTTTAGCAAGAGACCCAAACACTCCTTAATTTGATCATGTCATAGTAGCGCTCGCTTGCCACCTGCCAGTAACCCGTGGTAGAGATGTGATCACTTAGCGATTGATCTGAAAAGTTGTTGCAGAGAGGGTGTAGAGCTGCAAGCACCCTCTACCTGCTCCAGTGGTTCACCTTTGGCTTGAACCTTGTCTATGTATAATTTTGACGCGCAGGGATAACTTCCATGCCTCCCTTTCATATTTTTTGTGTCCAAGACGCCCCCTTCTCTTGTTGGAGTTCGCACCACATTGCTCATGGCAGTAGATGTTTCCTTTCTTATTCCTCCCGACCTCTCTGATTTATAGTGCTGATGAGATTAGTTTATTTTGCTTGTTCGGCTGGGCTATTAGACACTTGGAGACCAATATATTTATGGGGATTTTTCACCAAATCAAGTACTCAAACCATTAATAATTCACCAACTTCTTGAAGGATTTGCATCTTGGTTAATACTCTTCAGCTAACCGTGCCCGGTTGCTTCATTGTGTGGCCATATTAATTATTGCACCAAGTTGAAACACAAGGTTTAGGGTTTTGCGTGGGTGGCTAACATCCAGCCTCACGTCTCAATATATAGATGATCAGAATACAATTACATACGTATACAAATACCTGTACATGTACAATATGCTAGACCCTATTTTACATGCCCCCTCAATATGAACTACATACAAGATTCAGATTGGTTCTAAAGCAGTCTAGCATCCGTCGAGTAGCGGGTTTAGTAAATACATCCGCTAACCGATCATCGATTGATATAAACCCGACTTCGGTTTACTAAAAGCTACTCGTTCCCTCACAAAATGGAAATCAATCTCAATGTGTTTGATACGAGCATGAAAACTTTGGATTAGCCGTCGAGGTAAGTTGCCCCTAAGTTATCACACCACAATATGGGTGTGCGCTGCCGATGTGACTCCAAGTTACGTGAGAGCTGTGTCTATCAAATGGCTTCAGCCGTGCCATTTGCCAATGCCTTATACTCTGCCTCGGTGCTAGACCTCGAGACCGTAGGTTGCTTCTTGGAACTCAAGATATAAGATTGGGTCCAATAAATACAGCAAAGCCACTAGTAGAACGCCGGTCATCAACACAACCTGCCCGATCAGATCGGTGAATATCGACTCGATAAATCTGGACTTACGAATTCGCAGTCCCGTGTCTAGCGTACCTTTCATATACCTCAGAATACGCTTAATTGCTTCCCAATGAACCTCAGTAGGCTGAGACAAGAACTGGCACACTTTGTTCACGGCAAAGGAGATATCTGGACGAGTGAGTGTCAGATACTGCAGTGCTCCAACTACACTGCGGTACCTGAAAGAGTCATCGATACTCAGCAATGCTCCACTGTGACGCGAGAGGCTCTCAGTTGTAGAAAGTGGAGTGGAAGTGGACTTGCAGTTCTCCATGTTGACGCGATGAAGAAGATCAAGTGCATACTTCTTCTATGTCAATGTCATGCCCCCTGAATGAAAGGACGCTTCCAATCCAAGAAAGTACTCCAGCCTGCCCAAGTCTTTGATGGGAAAACTCGCAGACAAGGACTGCACAAGGCGATCCACCACATGAGGTGTAGAACCGGCAATCACAATATCATCAACATACACTAGCATGTAGATCTGAATAGCACCATCTGAAAATATGAACAAGGACGCATACGCCTTGGAAGGAACAAAGCCAAGCCGTGAGAGACTTGACTCAACCAAGCATACCAGGCACGCGGCGACTATTTGAGCCCGTAGATGGACCTCTGAAGTTTGCAGACATGAGAGGGATGATGAGCATCCTCAAAGCCAGGGGGCTGCTGCATGTAGACGTCTTCGGCCAAAAATCCGTGAAGAAAAGCATTACTCACATCAATCTGTCGAAGACACCACCCGCTGGAGAAGGCGAGAGAGAGAACCAGACGAACCATGGTAGGCTTCACCACGGGGCTGAAAGTATCTCCATAGGATATCCCTTGCTGTTGAGTAAAATCGCGAGCAATGAGGCGAGCTTTGTGCTTGTCAACAGAACTATCCAGACGATGTTTGGTCTTAAAGATCCACTTGCAACCCACAATATTAACACTAGGAGGCCGAGGCACCAACACCCATGTGTTTGTGTGACGAAGGGCGGCAAATTCCTCAGACATGGCGGCATGCCAAGCCGGTTCACCAAGAGCATCACGATGAGAAGTGGGTGCGGCGAAGAATGCACGCCGACGAGTGTCGTACCGCACCGTACCATCCGTGTATGTCTTGGCCTTACGCGTATGATCGCGGTGACGGGTGACCATAGTGTGTCCGGTAGCTGCATCGCCGGTAGAAGGTGGCGGCGACGAAGGAGACCCGGCCAGTGGTGTCGCGGCTGAACAATCGTCAGCAACAGGCAACACGGGCCGGGATGACGCGTCGGACTGGGCTGAAACAGGCGACGAGGGAGATCCAGGCGGATACGACAGCCCAGAGGACGCGGCAGGCGACTCGACGACAGCCGAACTAGGCGAGGTGGGCTGGGCCGACCCAGGCAAGGCGGGAGACGCAGCGGGCGACCCAGTCGTGCCTGCGGTCGCGCCAGCGGGCGAGGCAGACGGGACTGCAGACGCGCCAGTGGGCGAGGCCGACGAGGCTACCTCGGGAGGTGTAGCATGCACGTCGAGGCCATGCACGTCGATCGCGTCGGTGGATACAGGTGCGGCGACGGGTTCCTAGGAAGAAATTAGAGCAGCATCTGCAGAAAACAAGTCAGGTGACAAATAGGACAGGTCGTATTTCCGCACATGGACATCCGAAACCGGTTCATTAGATGGAAAAGTGAGAGCATGCTCAATGGAGGCAATGTCAACCGAGACACCTAGGCTGGAGTAAGGGAAAACTGACTCGTCAAAAACAACATCACGAGAGATGTAGATCCTACCCGAGGTGCGATCAAGACACTTATAGCCCTTATCACGAGAGGGCTATAGCCAAGGAAGACACACATCTTCGAACGGAACTCCAGCTTGTGAGCATTATACTTTCGGAGACTAGGCCAGCAAGCACACCCAAAAATCCTGAGAGTGGAATAATTGGGTTGAACATGAAACAGGCGGAACAGAGGCGTGTCTTTGTTGAGAACCGAAGTGGGCATACGGTTGATGAGATAACACGCCGTAAGAAAGGCCTCATCCCAAAACCGGAGTGGGAGAGACGAGTGTGCCAGTAAAGCAAGGCCGGTCTCGACCAAATGATGGTGTTTGCGCTCGGCAATACCGTTCTGTTGAGATGTATGTGGACACGACACACGGTGAGAGATGCCCGTGCGTTGAAAATAGCGAAGGAGCTTGTGGTATTCACCACCCCAGTCGGACTGAACAGCCTTGATTTTGCAATCCAAGAGACGTTCGACATGAGCCTGAAAGTTATAGAAGACTTGCTCAACATCAGATTTACGTTTAAGCAAATAAATCCAAGTGAAGCGCGTGTAATCATCAACAAAACTGACATAATACTTGTACCCCGAAGACGCAATAGCGGGACCCCAAACATCTGAATGTATTAATTCAAGAGGTACAGTAGTGACATGATAAGACGTGGAATACGGTAGCTGATGGCTCTTAGCACGCTGACATGCATCACACACTAATGGTGAAGTATTTGAACTAGAGCAGGGAAGATCATGACTCCGAACAATGGAGGTGACCACATTATTGGTAGGGTGACCTAGACATTGATGCCATTGCGACTGACGAAACACGGACCTTTGGATGAAGAATGGCGAGATGATGAAGCACGAGTAAAGGGAATCGGATAGACCCCCCTCATTGCTACCTTGAAGAATGGCGCGCTGGTTGCTTTGTCCTTAACAAAGAAAAAACGACGGTGAAATTCAACAAACACGTCATTATCACAAACAAGGCGATAGACAGAAAGAAGATGCTCTCTGATGTGTGGAACATGAAGGATGTTGCGCAGTTTGAGAGATGAACCGGGTAAACGGGAATGACCAATGTGTGAAATAGACAAACCTGCACCATTGGCCACCTGAACCTGGTCCTTGCCATCATAGTGCTCATGAACCTGGAGGCGTTCACTCGTTAGGTGATCTGTAGCCCCGGTGTCCAGCACCCAAGGATAGTCGACGGTGTTGGTGGAGGCCGAGTTGGCGGAGCGAGAGTTGTGGTCCGGGTCATAACGCTTGCGTCAATCTTCGGCCTCATGCCCCAGTTTTTACCGTCGACACGGGCGTAGCGGTTGTTGCGACGGCCACCACCGCCGTTGTTGCCGCCGTTACCCCCACTACCTTGCCGACCATTGCCGGCGTAGGAGGAGTTGCGGTCGCGGCCACCGTTGGGGCCGCCGTTGCCGCCTTGACGGCCTTGCCCGGGCTGGCCGTTGCCATCGGCTGGCGCCCCCACCACAGGAGGGTAGGGCTCCAGTAGGGGCGCGTCCGCCATGTCCGGAGGGACGAGTGAGTCACGGCGTTAGCGAGGAAGTCCACCTCCACCGCACTCTGCTGTGCACTGCGGCGCCC
This sequence comes from Aegilops longissima, assembly GCA_021605205.1. NCBI lineage: Eukaryota > Viridiplantae > Streptophyta > Magnoliopsida > Poales > Poaceae > Aegilops > Aegilops longissima. The sequence continues at coordinate 648,631,905 of CM038682.1, read as the reverse complement.
GAAGATAGAACCAATGAGTAAAAGCTGGAGTAGGGCATGGGTGCGTTACTCACACCCAAGGAGGCGGCGATGGGTTGTGGCGGGCCGGGCGGTGAGGATGTGATCGATAAGCTCATCGCCGCGGATCGGGAGGCGGCGGCTATAGTGTCGACAAGCGCCTTCATCTTGTACATGTATTCATGGCGGAGAGATCGTCCTTCCTCAGCGGCTGAAGTTGCCGCCGGATGTGACGGACATTGGCGCGGCTCTGGGCGCCGAACATGGCGGCGACGACTATCCACACCGCATCGCCGACTTCGCAGCCAATGAGTTGGCATGCAATATCCTCATCCATGGAGGTGAGAAGGAGCCCCTTGACGCGCTGATCTTGAACCCACTATTGGTGGTACTCTGGGTTGTCGACGGCGGTAGCAGCGTCGCCGGTGCCGAAAACGAGTGTTTTACCCGGTGCCGCCTTGGTGCCATCGTGGTGTCCGTGGAGGTTGGCACCGGCAAGGACAGTGCTGGTGATGCCTCCCCAAAGCATGAAGTTGTGGCGACCGAGGCGGACGGAGATCGTCGGGACGGTGAGCGCGGCCGGGATCGTGGCGACGGGGGACGAGACGAGGGCGCCGGCAGTTTGGCCGGTGGAGATGGCGGAAGACGACATCGCTGCGGCGGCGTGGAGAAGAACGTCACGTGGCGGCGGCTGAGGCAAGATGCGGCGGCGGCGCGGAAGATGACACGCGCGGGAGCAGCGATCCGAAGCGGCACAGCGTACAGGCAAAGCTAGCTAGCTAGCTAGCAGCTGGATGGATTCCTCTGGCTGGATTAATCTCGTACGTGAAGCAGTAATTGGAAGCGGCGGCTACGCGGAGAGAGGATTGGGCGGCGGCGCGAGGGACCTGCGGCGGCGGCCTGACCTAGCTGATACCAAGTTGAAACACAAGGTTTAGGGTTTTGCGTGGATGGCTAACATCTAGCCTCACGTCTTAATATATAGATGACCAAAATACAATTATATACCTATTACATACGTATACAAATACGTGTACATGTACAATATGCTAGACCCTATTTTACACACCATAGTCGAATCTAGAAAGTAGGTCGAACTGACATAGTTTTCCTTACTGAAGTTGAACTGGCATAGTAGTCTTGTTGGAATCATACACTTTCTTATTGTTGGCTCTTGGAAACCTTAGTCCGTTAATGAGCTGCTCCTCACAAGCAAAGTATTTTTCAGTTGCCCTGTTTGACAACAAGGATGACTTTCAGAACTAAATTTTGTTGTCTGCTATACATTGCGTAGTACAGTCATATATTCTCATGTAGTACATTATGTCCCATCATAGAAAGCAGAATCATATCAAAAGATTCTCGGTAATTGCCTTTGGCTCCTAGGTGTATATGCACCCATTGTCGAAATACACATTCCGAAAAGTTAAAAAATTCGGAACAAAAATCCCGCGTATATATCCGGACATTTTATGTGCGTGCACAAGGTTTTAGTGAAAAACGACGTTTTTTGTGGCTTGTGTAAAAAAGACAATTTCTGATGCTTCATTCTAACTATTCACGAGGCATTTCTTTATCTTTTTTACACAAGCCACAAAAAACTTCGTTTTTCACCGAAACCTTGTAAACGCACATAAAATGTCTGGATATACACGCGAGATTTTTGTTCCAAATTTTTCAACTTTCCGAAATGTGTATTTCGACAATGGGTGCATACGTACCTAGGAGCCAAAACGCCACTCTCAAAGATTCTACCCTTCCATTGTCTCAACTTCCTAGTCACATTAGAAACAGGATTCATCTCTGCAATCCTTGAGTCCGTATTGGGATCGAAATAAAAAAAAATCTTCTGTCATGGTGGCCATCATATCAGAATGAGAATGGCAGGAACTGATAACTAATCCATTTGGAGTGCCATGTTTTCCCTGAGCTGTTAGAATGAAATCCTCATATCGCCCAGAATATATTTCATCATATGGATGCACAATCTTTGCCCCATTAAACTCACAAGAGCATCGAGCTTGTATCAGAATAAACAGAAAGAATTAGATTATTAAGAAAACATTTAATGCACATAATATAAATCCTACTATATGTCCTGACTAAGTATTATCTTTAATCATTGATAATACAAATTTCGCAATATGTATTACTAATACTGAATGCAAAATGTGAAGTTAGAGAGACAATACCACACTGCCACCCCATAACACATATTTGCTATTCTTCCCATATGATAGATCTTTCGAACAACTTTAAACACACTATTTATGGATATACATACCTACTGATTCTTCTATAGTAAGATGAAAAATTATTTCTTGCTAATTTCTTGTAGTTGTATTAATAAATAAAGGAAAACTGGAATTCTAATAAATCAACAGCTCAATTAGAATTTATATTCCTTTATGGTATCTCTTATGACCATATTAGAATACATTATCAGTATTCTAATTATCTGGAAGTTACTTATTATCATCATATACTTCTTATCTCTCTTTATTGTAACACAGAATCCATGTTAAACCACGTCATTTTGAAAATGACAGCCATCAGATTGAGTTAGTTATAAATCTAAGGCCTTGGATCATAAATTGCCAAAGGATGCTGCTGATACATATGCAGTTGCCTTTTCTTCAAACCGCCAGTAGTGTTCTCTCAGACTCTGATTTCTTTCCCTAGGCAGTAGGCACTGATCAGATTAGTTCAAATTTGACTAAAACCACGACACTTATTTTGGAATGGGTGGAGTATGAGATAAGAGATGAAAAACAACCGTCCAGCACACAAAATTTTATACCACTGCAAAATTTATGAAGAGAACAACAAATGTGATCAAAGCAATGGAAAGGTCTAAATGTCTTTAGATGGATAACTATTGTTCCCATAAATTCCATGACGGTAATGGAAACAAACAGGTAACACATTTCAATAATTTGATAACGATACAGGTGGCATAACATACTCTTATGACCATGGTAGTAGAAAAAGAACTTTTTTTTTCTTCGAAAAGGAGGAATACCCCCGGCCTCTGCATCTGGACGATGCATACGGCCACTTTATTGATTATTAACACAAGACCTTACAAAGTCGTACAACAGTAAGACCAAAGCCACCATCTTCGCAACCTCTGTCGCTATTCCTATCTAACTGATGAAGGGGCGCTGATGGTCTGGGCCTAATACCAAACAGACCTCGCAGCCAAACCTAACATCTGAGACCTGAGGTCCCAACCAGGACTCCTTCCGGGTATGGGCACCCACCAGTCCGGCGTGCTCGTCAACCAGGCCCCCTGCCGGGTATGAGGCCGCCACAGCCACGTACCATCAATCCATCTTCAGAGCTGAACTGTTGCATGAACCGTGCCAGGCCTCACTGCCACCGATGCCACCACGACGCCAGACAGCGCCACCATCCTGCACTCGTCCATCATCACACGCCCACCGGCGAGACCCCCGCTGCTCCATGCCGCTGAGACCCGCCGTTGTCGACGTGCCAGATGCCACGCCGCTCCTCCTCTTGTCCCCTCCAGCCAACACTTGCTCCAAAGCGATGCCCCGGAAGGAGAACGACGCCAAGCGTCGCCATCGTCCGATCCGGTAGATCCAGATCAAGGGTTTCCCACGGAGCCTTCGATCAGGTTGACATGACCTGCAGCAGCGATGCCTCAAGAAGGAGCGGCGTCGAGGCGCCGCCATCGTCCGCCATGACCGCGGTCGACGCGATTTTCACGGAGGCCACGGCGTCCCGATCTCGCGGTTGGCTGGGCGGAGCCCTCCGCCCGAACCGGTGGCGTTGCGCCGATCCGATCCACCGCCGTGCGGCGCTCGATGGAGAACCCGATCTAGATCGAAGGCGACCTCGACGAAACCCTGCCACCAGCACCGCCACACGCGCCACCTCCTCCTAGCCCAGCGCGCGGATCCAGCCGTCCCGCCTCCGGGAGACCAGCGGACGGCGCCCTTATCCCGATCGGCGGCCGCCGCCGCCACGAGGGCCAGAGGAAGGAGGAATGCCCGCCGCCGCCAGCGCCCTTGCTGGGCGGCATCAGCGGGCGACCGGCGGCGGCGAGGGGAGGCGACGCTGAGGGGCGGCAGCGGCGGGACGATCGATCTCCCAAAGCGCAGCGCTGCCTAGCCGCCAGGAGCGGGAGGTGTGGGAGGTGTGGAAAAAGAACTAATTTGCCCAAGTACTGTTTGTCTTACAACTACGAAACATACAGGTAACATATTCCAATAATTTCATGCCACCGCAAGCACTATGTACGTGCATGCCCTGTTTTCTTCGAGAACTGTGTTCAGGCCATGGCTTACTGGATTGAGATTTAGCATTTTAGCTAGGTAAACCTCAACGGACTCCATGAGCCATTTTTATCTTTCAATGTTAGAAACATATCCTGGATTTAGGTATCGACCATATTGAATAGACAACTCGGCTACAAAATACTTTTATCACTTTCTGCCATAAAAATATCAGTGTGCAATTAATTTGGAACCACTGAAGAAATAAGCCACTCAACTTAGCAGTATCACTTATAAGTCAGAAAAAGGATTCACAACATATTGATAACCAAAGCGAGCACCTAATACCGTCTCCTTGAATCTTTTCAATAGCTCGAAAACAATGACATAATGAAATTTCCACGAGATACAGAGCTGAGAGCATACCATTATCTATGCAAGAATCCGATACAGGGGTGCACCAGGATGGTCTGTCCCGCATAACTTTAACACTATTGCTACATTGAGCGAAGAACAGTTCTGGAGCTGTGAGCCTGTGACAGCGGAATTTGGTCCATTAGTCGTTGCTAAGAAATTGACATGGAAGTACTCAAATCGGAACCTCTTCTTATAGAGAGCAACACTTGACCCGTCAGGTACTCTAGGATTCACACCACAAATGGTATGAACTTTATAGTGGACCTGTACGTAACAACACATAAGAGTGCAGCCGATAATTTTAAAAAAGAATTTCAGCATACGGAAGACAAAATGATGCATGTTAGAATTCAGAAGCAAGAAAACGGAAAACAAAGGCAAATTGCACCAACCCCTTTTAGCCGAGAGTAGTCGCTCAATGCCGCCTTGACCTTTTTGACAAAGAAGTTTTGGTCGCGCCTAAATTTTTTCTGAAACTCTGAAATGAACTTCTTCTGTTTTTTGCTCAAGACATGTGAGCATCAAATCAAATCTAAATAATCATTAAACTACGCATCGCCCCCGCGTCGCCCCCGCTCGGGCGACTCGGGCGGGATCTGAAACCCTAGCCGCCAGGGGTCCCCATCCTTCCTCCTCCTCCTCCGCGCCGCCGAAGGACGCCGCGGCGATAGCCGGGCTGGCGGCGGTGGGAATCTTCCTCTTACTGCGCCGTGGGGCGGTGCGGAGCCCATGGCGTGGTGGCACGGCCGATCTGGCTGGCGGCGCAGCGGGCCTGCCTTCCGGCGGCGCTGGCGGCTGCCTCGGCCAAGGGCGGCGATGGTGGGGTGCGGCAGCGGCTCTGCCTCGGGCAGCGTGGCGGCGTTCGGCGGCGGCGGCCGTGTCTGCGGCGACAAACCATCTGACCTCGGATCGGCGGTGGCGGCATGGAGGGCCTGGTGGTTGGGTCGGCACCATGCGGGTTGTGCCCTCCGGACAGATCCGATCTGGCCGGTGCGGCCTGCTCGATGTGCGGCGGCTCAGATCAGCGGCGACCCGTGCACACAATACGTGATGGAGGTTTTTCGAGCGGATCCGGGTGAAAACCTTGTGCTCGGCTTGATGCCAAGACCGGCGTTGGTGGCACCCTTTTGTGTCGTTACCTTCTTGAAGGCATCGCCGTGGAGAAGCTCTAGACCTCTATCCGCTACCTCCTGGGGAAACCCTAGATCAGTTGATCGGATGACGGCGGCGCGTTGGTGTCGTTTCCTCCTTGGGGGCGTCATTCTTGAGGCGTACACGGATCGAGGACCAGCGGGCGCCTTTTTGGTGGAGCGGCGCTTCATCCTTCACATTGATGATGGCGGATCTCGGCGGCGTGGTGCAGTGGAGACTCGGCGCCCGATCTTGTGATGATGGACTCGCGCAGTGGAGCTAGTTATCAAGGCGTCAAGGTGGCGTCGATGACGGAGTGACCTGACAAGGTAGAAGCCTCAATATCTGCTCTGAAAACGGACCTGTGGAAGATGGCGGCAGCGAGACATGTGAGTGCGTCAGACCAGTTTATGCCCCAGACCCGGTATGTGGCTCGGTTGGGGCTTCTGGCTTTTGTTGCTAGGCTTAGGTGAGTAGTACGGGTATTTGGCCCATGTTGCACCCCTTCATCATATGGATAGGAGTAGTGGCATATGTTGCCAAGATGGCGGATTCAAGCATATTGTTGTAATACTTTGTAAGGTCCTCGAGAATAATCAATAAAGTGGCCGTATGCATTTTCCAGATGCAAAGGCCGGAGGTCATCCTCCTTTCCTAAAAAAAACCTGGTTCAGTTGCTGAGTCTGCTCCTCGGACTTGGTAGGTGGCAGAGCCATGGCGAGGCATTCAACAGCATCATTGGTGAGCGTGCCCCGTAGATCCATTGCGAGGCGAGTTGCTTTCCTCGCCGCCGGGAGTGCCTTGTTCGTTCGGTTTCTTGTGGGTGCGAGCGTGGAAGGTGGCGGCGGCCGGTAATGTTGGGGACGGCGCAAGGAAACGTCGACTTCCGTGTAATTGGACCAGGCTGATTATGGAGACACATCAATTCAGTTGCCGTGTTATTTTTTAAGGCCCAATACAGTTTTTTTTAGCATCATTACATACACAAGCGCTCATATACACACGCATACACTTAACCCTATGAACGAACACACGCACACCCTACCTATATGAGCACCTTCGAAAGACTGAGCCGACATGTCATCTTGAGATGTACGAAACAACCATAGGCGCCTCGTCATCGACGGGAACGTCTCCTTCCACTGAAAGCGCATCGCCGGAAATCCTGAAATAAATAGGTGTATGTGTGAACCTGCTTTGGTTGTATGTCTTGTGGCGGTTTGCTTTATTTATAAAACGGGGCGAAAGCCTTTTTCGGTAATCCTGAAATAAATCCAGGAATAATGCGAGCATCAGGATTTGATCTTGATGGGTTGGAATACCACTGTCCACCTAATCATCTCAACCACAGGTTGATTCGCAAGGCCCAATTCAGTTGCCATGTGCTCGCCCTAGCTTTTTTCTTCCTTTTTTCCGTCCGTTGGCCCACTAGTGATTTTGGCACCAAATGTCGGTTTTCTATCAGTTCACAAAATACAACGATGTCTTTTCTTTACAGCGGTGTTGAGTTTTTTTGAAGCAATCGCTAGCGTTGCGATATGCTTTCAAATCGGGCATAACAAGTTTTTTTGGCCACTCTTAATTAATGAAATCAGTGTCATGCGCATGTTCTTGACAAAAAGAGGAGCTTTTCATGGTGTTTATACCATGAGAGTCTTGCGAACATATATATGAGTCACATGCATCAACCTTGATGATGATCACCGCAGAAGCAGGAGGTTGGCAAGCAGGTAGACGATTGTTCTATGCACGGGCTGATCATACCGTCCTTGCCTACGGTGACTCCTCGCTCGTGAAGTTTCAATAGCACGAACGCCGAGCTCTTTGTAAGCGTGTGTCCCACAGCCAAGTGTAACTAAACTCTAGAATTCAATACGTGGGAATTTCCTGGTGCCTCGTGTTCCTAGCTAGCTTGCCTTTTCTAATCTACTGAATCTTGTCACCGACAATATACTAGGAGACATCACCACCACTTTGCTCCATATTGTCCTAGTGGAGTGTTCTAGAAACCATCGGTTTCGTGGTAGCATTGCTCATGAACGGTGGCCATGATATATGCCTACTGTGAGGCGAGCATGTGAACTTGATCGTAACTGAAAGCGATGGCAGTCACCTAGAACCATCTGTAGCGTATGATGTACATTAAAACTTAGTGGAAAGTGAGAGTGGTACGTCAAAAGGTTTTGGATAAAGTTGTTGTGGCCGCACGCGACACCCAAGGCATACCTACATAATACCAAAGCTTCAGCCGTAGAGGAGATTAAGATTCAATGTGAAACATGGTTTTCTTCCTGCTCTATTGGTTTCTGTAAATGCGAGGCGAATCTCATGAACTGACCCAGCCAGGTTCAGAATGCCCCGTGGGTAGTCCTTAAGAAAAGGACTGCAGATCCAAGAGAGACAACGCAAAATGCAAACTGTGGAAGTAGAGGAAACCAAATGATCTTCGATGTGACGGTTTTAACAAAAATCTTTATTGCTTAGTTTCTTTCTATATGATGTGATTTGTTCAATTAACCAACAAAGTGGTAAAGTGATATTGTTTGCTAAAAAAATACAGTGTGAAAAGGTGTGTTTTTTTTAGAAAAGGTCATCATGACTAGTTTTATTGCAATCAAATAATAGATACATCGTCTATGAGCTTGCTGATCAAAAGATTACAAGGCTCGTTCAACCAAACAGAAGAAAGCTTATTACAGAAAACTATGATTCGCTAGCACATATGCTGGTTGACTAGAAAGCTTATTACAATGTGATATGGTGTGCTAGTGCTACTGTTTTCGAAATAATATGTGGTGTCTTGTGAGGCTTTGGTCATAATTGATAATTGGGCTGATTCGGTTTTGGGCGACTTTCATGTATACTATCGGAAACGATGTGTATATTCAGAAGGTATATTCATAATTAAATAACTTTCTTGTGTTATCTATAAGTATTATAGTAGTAGTCAAAGATAAATCTCGAAGATTGTGCTTATATGAAAAAAGACATGCATTTGTGACATGGATGGGGTTTAAGCCGGCAATCGATCCATGGGTTCTGTTGACCATGGGCACCCGACCCAAATGGATAGGGTCGTCCATGGGTCTTACCCATGGGTAGGCCGATTAGTCATGGGTAGGATTCGGGCACAAGTTTGTGCCTATGGGTTGCCTGATTAATATAGATTGCTAGATAAATTGGTATTTTTCATGGCGTGTCGTTGGCTTCTTGAAGATTATATTGCCTTGTTTCTTTTAGGGGTTATTGCTCTTATCTTGCTTGAGCAACTCGGCAAGCTTCTCCAGGGTTGCAGGCGAGAGAGGGTCTTGTCCGGCAAGAAGCATAGTGACATCGGACAAGCGAGAGGCCATAATCAGTGACACTTTCATCGGGACATTTGGTTCAGGATGCCTCTCACACATGGCCCACATTCCAAGGCGACCATGGTGGTACGGGAAGTGATCCTCGATGCGTTGCGACGCTTGTTATGACCTCGCTCGATGAGGCGCACGACGACTAGATAGTCGGCCCTGGCCAGGAGCAGGTAGCTCAGGGCTTCCCTAACATACACGTAGGGGAAGCGGGTGGTGAGGAAGTTGACAAGATCGTCGAGCGGCCACTGCGCTAGGGTAATGCCAGTGGACTTGTGCCGGCAAAGCGGTAGTTCGAAGACGAATCTGTCGCTTTGTGTCGGTGATGATCTTGGTGACAATGGAGATAATCCACTCTAGCACCGGCGCCTCCTCCTCGTCGGATCCAGGCACCGGTGATTGGGCGTAGGCGATGGTGTTGGCGATGATGTTGGAGACCGGGTCGAGGAAGCCGAAGGGCATGACGGCCTTGAGGAGGCGCGGGCCAGCGAGGGAATCGCTCCCATTGGAAGCCGATCGAACGCCGCCTTGTAGAACCCATGGACGTGATCACGCAGAACGCATATATCCTGCTTCTCCTCCGCGGAGCCAGGAGAATTACGGTCGGCGATGTGGCGATCACACTTGCCGTGCATTGTTAGTCGAGTCGAGTTCCTTACCTTCCCCGAGGGGCAAATTTGATAATTTTGACCTATAGATGAAATCATTTCACAAAATGAACTGCTCTGGAAAAAAATCACTCAGCTGACCGTTTTGAGTGGCGCCCGACACAAAAGCGCCACACCCTACTGTGCAGCGCCTAGCACGCAGGCGTTGCATGTCTGTCCAGTGTGGCACCCCCGGGGCCCGCACCCCACAGTGCAGCGCCTCTGAGCTAGGCGCCCCACATGTAATGTGCAGCGCCTAGCTTAGAGGCGCTGCACGTTGACTTAAGCTACATCGGGGCTGCCCTCTCCATCCGAACAGCAGTTATCCCTCCCCATCTCTCCCTTACAGAGAGAAGCGGCGGCGGCGGCCCTCTCCTCTCCCCCCTACACCCCCTCTCCAAAATCAAGCAGATTTAAAGTTCTTGGCCGTGAGTTTCTTCCCTAAACCCTCGAACAAGGTTAACTCCTCCGATCCCTTTCTTTTCCTCAAGAAATTCGTTAACATTTTTCTCATTTAGCCAAGTTTTGGTGGAACTGTTGATTTGCTTGGGATTTTTATATGATAAATTGAAATAGTGTGATGTGATTTAGGATTTGTAGTCATTGTAGAACCCTAGATTGTTCAAGTTTTGGTGAAACCCTTGTGTAGATTTGTATGTAATATTGATATAGATTTGTGTGATTAGGATTATTAGATGATTTGTTGTCATTGTTGGACCCTATTATTTATGATGGGTATTTGTGATGATTGTTGACGTGCTTTCATTGTATATCTTAGATTATAGTATTCAACTTTCCTTTTAGTGTTTACCGATTGTTGAATACATATGAAAAAAATGCTCGCATATTAAATAAAGCATAGGGAGTAAGATAACGTATGTTTATTTTTTGAAATTTGTAGGATGGTTTGGCTTCTTGATGATCACTGGGACACTCGACACCGGGCGTACTTTATGCCAGTGGAGCAGCGGGTAATAATGAAAGTGGCCGGTATTATGAATTTTGTGTTTATTTAAAGCACAAATGCCCCATATGTAATTTTTCTGATTTGCTTGTTTGTAGGAGCTTCAACCTCTGAAGATTCGGTCTCACGGGGTCACCCTTGGGGGGATGCACTATGATGAGCGGTACACACCGTACATAAGGGATACAAGACTCCTCCTTTTCATTCAGTTGGTCAGCCGATCGACGCCAAACCTCAATGCTGCAGCAATCACCGCGCTTGTTGATCGTTGGAGGCCGGAGACACACAGTTTCCATCTTCGGACCGGGGAGATGACTGTGACACTCCAGGATATTGCTATGATCGCCGTTCTTCCTATCGAGGGGAATCCTCTTTGTATGAGCACCGATTCTGATGGGTGGCGCGAGCAGATGCATGCCCTTATCGGTATGGTTCCTCCAGAGCCTCGGGAACCAGAAGGAGACAAGATAAAGGAAAGAGTCGCAACCGGTGCTCCTTTCACCTGGATTGCATTCCACTTTGGGTATTGCCCTGAGGATGCTAATGATGATCAGGTCAAGACATATGCTTGTGTCTACATGTGGTATGTTATATCCAGGACTATGTTTGCTGATGGTACAGGCAAGAATGCTCCATGGATGTGGCTGAAGGCGTTGACCATCTTCAATAGCAAATGTAGTTGGGGTTCAGCGACACTGGCTTACTTATATAGACAGGTAGGCAGTTGTTTATTTTCATTTCATTGGTACATTGTCAATGCGATCTTCCTGTTAATTGAATCATGTTTTCTTCTATGTGCAGTTGGATGAAGCATGTTGTAGGACCTCAATGGATGGAGGTATTGGTGGTTGTATGCTCGTACTTTCTGTATGGAGCTGGGAGCGATTGCCAGTTAGACGACCGAAGATCATGAAGTAATAGGATTGGGACGACAAAGATGACCCACTACGGTTACCCACTTGGGCTTACAAGTGGGATGTGTTAAATGAGACGATGGATAATCCCTCGGTCATGTAAAAGTTGTACATGAGCGAGTTGGACACGATTATGGCTGAGCAGGTGACTTGACATTGCATAAGTGATTCTCATGCTTTATCGTAACTCGAAATCAATTTTGCATTTTATGCTATGTTCACTACTAGGAAAATGCTTACCAGTAGCGCTGGTTTTTGAGTTACCAGATGGTGCGGGCACCAGCGCTACTGCTGCTGGCCTTCTGACTATTTTGTAGCGATGGCGCGTTTTAAGCCAGCGCTCTTGGTAAGTTCAAGTACTAGTAGCGCGTTTTCAGGCCCGCGCTACTGCTAACATTTATGTTTTTTTAGCATTTTGGCGCTGTACATGTTTAAACAGATATATCTTTTATACAATAACAACTCATCATGAACTAGTCTGTTTAAATAGCATATTCATTACCACTTGTCATCACCATCAAAAAATGTTCGTTAATGAGACATCATATAACAAGTTGGTCACTAGTCATAATCACAACTCCTCCTCATCATCATCAACTCTAACACATTGTAGCACATAATAACACATTCTAGCTACGACCTACTCCTCTCATAGGACCTACTCTACCCTCTCTTAGGTAAAATATCATAAAACAAGATAGGCATTGACGCTGCATTAAGGAAAATTGACTCTCCATAATAAAGAACGGAGATCATCCTGTCTCCAAGTCTTGGCCTATGCACAATTTTGCTTCCAAGTAGCTCTCTACGATGGTTCAAACATTTTTTGAAATAATCTATTATCATGGCTTCCTTGCTTTTAGAAATCTGGTATGTACAGGAGTGATGTGGATACTGCGGCTGACCTGGCCGTGGTGGCGTAAGCTCATAACATTAACGCGACCTCTCGTCAACATCAGATGAGGCACACAATCCATCGGGATTTTCTGTTCAAAAACATAGTAATAACTTTGTAGTTAGCAATATAGTTTAGTTTTAGAAGAATTTATGCAAAAGATGCACGGATGTCGTAATAGTAGAAAATCTTACCATGATATCTCCATTGATGTTACCGTAGTTCAACGCGTTCACTAGTGGCACGTATTGACCATAATGTGGAGGAGTTTGATAATAGCTATTGTAAATTCTCAATATCAGTAAAAAATGTGATAAGACCATCTTGCTCCTTATAAGGTAATTGTGCTTCATCATTGTAGTAGTAGGTTCTGTCTATCATTTTCCGTACATTTTTTGAAGAATAAAAATAAGCTGTCAATGGAAATAAGTTGTCAAATATTTTGAAATAAACAATATAAATTACTTAGTAAATATGTTTAAGAAACTCACACAGCGGTAGAACTAGAAGCGTGTCAACAAGGACCCAAATGGTCATATCATTTTCGTCGATGTCAGGATCACAAGGATCGAAGGTGAGAAGCATACCCTCATGAAAATCATACGCCTTGCAAAGGGCTTCCCAATTCAGGCAACCAAAATTGGATGAGTTCACAGAATTGTATAGATTTACAGCAAAATCATAGCCATGATGGGTCCTTAGTTGAATTATCTTTGTCTCCATTATTTCATGATCTTCAAAACCCATCTTCTCCAAGACATAGCGTCTTGCATGACATGGGATAAGCTAGTCGAATTGTAAAAGACGGAAATTACACGTTGAAGAAGCAGAGAAGTCGTGCAAAAAATAACAAAAAACACTTGTCGTCGTTGCGTACCGTTTCAACATCGAAGGTCTCTTGGAGCTTGATGCTGAAGCGCCGACCTTCTACCAAGTGAGGCACTGTCGCACAGACCGCGCTCATCTTCGCAGTAGTCGCACATAGCGAATTCCCTTTCGTCGTCAGACATTTCCTAATAGGTAATTAATAATCCATCATCGAATACATATATAGTAGTTTGTAGCAAAGATCATCATATAACAACTAAAACACCTAAAATTTGTAGTTTGTAGTAGTATGTAGCAAAGATAATCATATAATCCATCATGAATACATATATAGTAGTTTGTAGCACAAACCGCGCTCATCTTTTGCATTCAATAAGCAAATAACTAATAGGTAATTAATAATCCATCATCGAATACATATATAGTAGTTTGTAGCAAAGATCATCATATAATATCACTAATACATCTCGAATAATAGCTCCTCTAGGTTCGGTGGGCGCGGTGGACACCCAAAAGAAGGAACCATCACGGATCATAGCTCGGTGAGATCTAAAGAATCTGCGGTATTGGAGAACCAGCTGTTCGCCAACGCAACCAAGTAGCGATGGACGTGCGCGTTCTCCTCCGTGACACGGTGCTGTACCACCTGCTCAGGGGACTCAAGCCTCTCCACCGATGCAGGCCCACGTGACCGCCACCAAAGAAGCTCCGGGTCGATGTGGGTTGGCTCCTCACTAAGCTGCGCTCACGGAAGGTAGCACAACCCATTACCAGCCAGACGGAGCCCGATCCGGACATGGCCCCTCGACTCAACCAGGAGTCCTCCGAGTCGGCAGCGAGGATGCGGATAGGCATCGTCGGCGTCGAGAACAAAATGCTTAATTATGAAAACAAAATTAATAAACATTTAGCAAAATTTGGCATGACCTTTGCTAAAAGCAGGACATATCGGCGCTGAAATTTGCGTAAGCGTAAGCGAATTGACATTTCGGCAAAACATAGGCCACTCGGAAAAATATGACATGTCCAAAATGTGACATGTTCAAAATATGACATATCCACTGCAAATTTGCATATAACAGGAAAAATTGCTTTAACTAAAAAATAACAACAATTGCTTTAACTAAAAATATATCTAGAATTACATTAACTACACCTAAAACAACTAAAACACCTAAAATTATGTTAACTACACCTAAAACAACTAAAACACCTAAAACTCTTTTAAGTACACTTAAAACAAATTCAACATTATTCTAAGAACACCTACATTATTCTAAACACCTACATTTTAACTAAAACACCTATAAATTTAACTAAAACACCTACAAATTCAACTAAAACACCTACATTATTCTAAGAACCTACATTTTTTAACTAGGATTCAAAATAATGAACTACTCTCTAATAACTATAACTAGGGAGGGAGGAGTACCTCTCGGTGGAGGAGGGCAGTGCGGGGGGACGGCGGGGAGGATGGCGGTCTTGGCTGAGGGGGGGGCGGCGGAGGAGGAGGAGCAGGGAAGGCGGCCGACGGAGGAAGAGGGCCAGCAGGGGAGGCGGCGGAGTAGGGCCGAGGGGCGGCCGGATCGGGGAGGATTCGATCTGGTGTGGCGTGTGAGTGTGAATGAGGGAGAGGGTGCTGTGTGTGGCCGGAGAGAGAGAGGAAGCAGAGGTGGGCCTAGCGGCAGCGTGGGGGAGGAGGCCCAGCGCTATAGCTAAAGCTGCAACAAGGGGCCGAGAGCGTGGCCCATTAGCAGTAGCACTAGCCGTGAGATACAGCGCTACTGCTAACGTGCGCTTGTAGCGCTGGTGCTGGCCGGCGCTACTACTAAATAGCAGTATTGTGGGGTCTCTAACCAACGCTACTGCTAAATTTCTACCTATAAGCATTTTCCTAGTAGTGGTTGCAGGTGGAATGAGAGCCGTATGGAAAAGGGGATAGTTTTGGTAACCCTGGAGAGTTCATGCTGAATCCGATGTGCCTTAGGGATAGGGATCTTTGGCATATGCGGTGCCCACTCATATGCAATTGTGCGGTTGAGATTCACATGCCACATCGGGTGTTCCGCCAGTTTTGTTTGTTCCAGCCATACCCGCCGGAGTGGGAGGACACGGACAAGATGCTACACACGTAAGATAGAATTAACCTTGAGCACTTAGCAGCTTCTCGACGGTTTCGATGGTGCTAATATTCTGTTTTTCTAACATACAGGTTGGATAGGAGAAGGAAGCGGGAGATCAAGGACTGGGACAAGCATCATAGGAAGTATATCATACAGTTCGTGCTTAGTGTGGAGCAAGCTAAGGCTGGAAAACGATCCCAACTTCATGAGCACTGCCCGACCGCGTTCAACAACTACCTCACATGGTTTCTTGCAAGTACCCGTGTGGAGATATGCAAGTTGGCATATAATGATGAGATTTTGGAAGATCCCACCGTCTTCGATGAGCTAACCCAACACCAGTACAACAAATTAGTCAGGGAAGGCACCCGAGTCCCCTCAGCTCCAATGATGAACTTTGTGGTAAGCACTTTCCCTCTTTGCTTTCCCATTCACACTATTCACATCTTTGCTTGCCTAACACGTTAATGTCGTTTCTGTTCATAGCGTACCCAGATAAAAAAAGCAGCTGATGAGATCAAGACTATTCTGGAGACAACCCCGGTTGGGAAAAGAGATGGGGAAGGTGCACTTCGAGCATTCATTAAGGTTCACATCTCCTTCAGTTGTCCATGTAACATGTCTTGCTACGTTCAATATCTCATTCACTTGTACATGTTGCAGCGTTAGGGCCAAAGGTTAAGGTGATTATTGAACCTTATTGGTTGTCGTGACCCTGAATATGTATCACCTCAGTGGTCTAGGTCGGTGACACCATCAGATCCCACTTCTGGCCATGGGGCTCCTTTGGAGGATGAGGATGTTGGTGTGGTCACCCAAGAGGTATGCCAATAGCATATATTCAATTATTGATGCATTGCTAACTTCATCCTCACGCACGTTCTTTTCCATATCTTGTGTTTTTATAATAGGTTGACAATGACATGACCTTGGGGACCTATCAAGTTCGGTCAGCATACATGTTAAAGCCCAAAAGGGGAATCAATAAATACACAACCGAAGACTCCACCGAAAGAGGCAAGAGGACGGTCGACACCTCATGGATGGCAGCCTTGGATGACTATGTGGATGAGGTGGAGGAACCGGAGCCGGGGCCGGTTGCTCGTGCTAGGAAGAAGAAGATATCCATCAGGATGGGAAGAGGTGCCAATAAGCGCGGAAGGAACTAGTCGTCATCCTCTTTTTCTTATGTGACTCGCCTAGTGGTCTTTTCTTATGTCGAACTTGTTATGTGGTAGAACTTGAAGTGATGAAACTCTTAGTAATGTTGAACTCTAAGTGATGGTAACACCTAGTACTGTTGAACTTGTTGTCTTTGTTGAAGTCGAAGTGATGTTCAAAATGTCAGAATTACGATCATTACTACTTTTTCTGTGACGCAAATTATCTATAACTATACTAGTGAAAATATGACTAACATGTATGCAACATGTGCATCTTATAACTGTGCTGTTAACAGAGTTGTGGCGCCTAGTAGGAAGGCGCCACACTGAATGGTGCAGCACCTAAGGAGCAGGCGCTGCATGTTTCAGTGCGGCGCCTCCCTAATAGGCGCCACACAAACACTTAGCGATTTCTTTGCCCTCAAAGTGGGTGAAAAGCTTCTGTTTCTCTCTGGATAGCTTTACCCTGGGGTGCAATGCCTCAGAGCTAGGCGCTGCACGCCGCAGTGTGGCGCCTAGCTCTGACGCGCCACATGTCTGAGAAAAGCTATCCAGGGAGCAACAGAAGCTTTTCACCCACTTTGAGGGCAGAAAAATCGCCAAGTGTTTGTGTGGCGCCAAAGGGCAAGGCGCCACACTTAATAGTGCAGCGCCTGCTGCGTAGGCGTTGCACAGTTCAGTGTGGAGCCTAGGCTGTTGGTGCAACACAAACACTTAGTGATTTCTTTGCCCTCAAAGTGGGTGAAAAGTTTTTGTTGCTCTCTGGATAGCTTTTCTCATATGTGTGGCACCTCGGAGCTAGGCGCTTCACCATGCAGTGTGGCGCCTAGCTGTGAGGTGTTGCACATCTGGACAAATGTCCAGAGAGAAACAGAAAGCTACAGCCAAATACATCGCACTGTGGCGCCTAGCTTCGAGGCACCACACCATGCGGTGTGGCGCCTATCTCTGAGGCGTTGCACATCTGGACAAATGTCGAGAGAGCAACAAAAAGTTACAGCCAGATACCGTGCAGTGTGGCTCCTAGCTCTGAGGCACCACATAGTACAGTGCAATGCCTCCGTGCTAGGCGCCGATGAAAGTGAAACTAATCCTTGGGTGGTTTTGGTAATTCTTAAGAACATATAGCTCATTGGACTAATACTCTTTCAGGATGATCATTTCAGAAAAGTTCAATGATTGGCATGGCATGGACTAGAGATGTGGACCCATCAAAATGCTAAGGACACATATTGGCAAAAGCTTAAGACTCTTCATTTAGATTTTAGTGATCCAAGATCACATTGAGTCCATAGGAATAGCCAATACTATTAAAAGGGGATGAGGTGTTGCTCAATGGCTTGCTTGCTCAAATGCTTAGTGATATGCTCCAAAAGCCCTCAACCACTTTATCAATTCCACATATGTCCTAAACCTAAAGTCAAACTCGGCCCCCACTGAATTGATCCATCCGATGCCACCGAGCTCATTTGACATAGCCATAGCCAGAAACCCTAATCAGTTCGGTCTCACCGATAGGGATCTCACCGAGATGGGATTGCTAACACTCTGTTTCCCTTCGTAACTTTTCAGTCTAACCGAAATGAGCGATGGGTCCCACCGAGTTCATAATGCAAACTCTCTGTTTCCTTTTTGTAATGTTTTGGTCTCACCGGAATGAGCGATCGGTCCCACCGAGTTTGCCTGGTCAACTCTCTGTTTGCCTATTACTGAAATCGGTCTCACCGAGTTCATGTGATCGGTGTCACCGAGATCAAGTTATGCCCCGACCATAGCACATCGGTCCCACCGATTTGATCATGTCGGTCCCAACGAAAAGCCTAACGTTCACATTTTGAACTAAACCGGTCTGACCGAGTTTCATTATTCGGTCCCACCGAGTTTGGTGAATTGTGTGTAACGGTTAGATTTTGTTTGGAGGCTGTATATACCCCTCCACCCATTCTTCATTCATAGATAAAGCCATCAGAACGTGCCAACACTTCCATCATTCATTTTCCGAGAGAGAACCACCTACTCATGTGTTGAGACCAAGATATTCCAATCCAACCACAAGAATCTTGATCTCTAGCCTTCCCAAGTTGCTTTCCACTCAAATCATCTTTCCACCATATCCAAATCCGTGAGAGAGAGAGTTGAGTTTTGGGGAGACTATCATTTGAAGCACAACAGCAAGGATTTCATCATCAACACACCATCTATTACCTTTTGGAGAGTGGTGTCTCCTAGATTGATTAGGTATCACTTGGGAGCCTCCGTCAAGATTGTGGAGGTGAGCCACGGAGTTTGTACAGGCAAGGAGACCGCCTACTTCGTGAATATCTACCCTAGTGAGGCAAGTCCATCGTGGGTGATGGCCATGGTGGGATAGACAAGGTTTCTTATTCGTGGACCCTTCGCGGGTGGAGCCCTCCGTGGACTCGCGCAACCATTACCCTTCATGGGTTGAAGTCTCCATCAACGTGGATGTACGATAGCACCACCTATCAGAACCACGCCAAAAATCTCCATGTCTACATTGCGTTTGCTCCCTCCAAACTCCTCCCCTTTACCTTCATATGCAATGATTTACATTCCGCTGCTATACTCTTAGAATTGCATGTGTAGGTTGATTTCTTGACTTGTGATAAGTTGCTAAAATCTGCCAAGACTTAAAATTGGGAAAAGGCTAGATTTTTATTTGGTCAAGTAGTCTAATCACCCCCTCTAGACATAATTTCGATCCTACAAGTGGTATCAGAGCTTTGATCTCCATTTGCCTGGATTTCCCTAGCTTTGGTGATCATAGCCTTGGTTTCACAACCTAGGAGAGTATGGCGTCTAGCGAGGGAAATTACCACCGTAGAGGTCCTTACTTTGATGGTACTAATTTTGCTAGTTGGAAGCATAAGATGAAAATGCATATTCTTGGACATAACCCCTCCGTTTGGGCTATTGTGTGTATTGGCTTGCAAGGTGAATTCTTCGATGGGAGAGAACCAAATCGTGAAGCTACCGCGGAAGAATTGAAGATGTTGCAATACAATGCTCAAGCTTGCGATATCCTCTTCAATGGATTGTGCCCCGAATAATTCAACAAAAGCAGCCGCCTTGAGAATGCAAAAGAAATTTGGGATACTTTGATTGATATGCACAAAGGTACTGACTCCGTCAAGGCATCCAAATTGGATGTGCTTAAAAGTCAGCTAGACAAGATCAAAATGAAGGATGGTGAAGGTGTCGCTGAAATGTACTCTAGGCTTGCTCTCATCACAAATGAGATTGTCGGCTTAGGAAGTGAAGAGATGACCGATAGATTCATCATCAAGAAGATCCTAAGAGCCTTGGATGGAAAATATGAAACCATGTGTACATTGATCCAAATGATGCCCAATTACAGAGATCTCAAGCCAACTAATGTCATTGGTAGAATTGTTGCTCATGAGATGTCACTCAAGGATAAATAAGAGCTTCACAACAAGTCAAGTGGTGCTTACAAAGCCTCATGTGATACTCCTACATCATCAAGTGAGAAACAAGCCTTCAATGAAGAATTGAGCCTAATGTTGAAGTATTTCATTGAGTTCTACAAGAGTAGAAGGAAAGAAATAAGTTACAAGTCAAGGTCCTACAATGACAAAAGATCTTCTAGTCGTGAGCGTAATTGCTAAAATTGTGGAAGACCCGGACACTACTCCAATGAGTGTATGGCCCCCTACAAAAGAAGAGAATAATCACCTAAAAGGAGAAGCAAAAGAGAAAAATCACCTCCAAGGGAGAGAAGGAGTAGAGATGATCGTTATGAACGAAGAACCTCTCACAGGAGCATGGATTCAGAAAGGAAGTACAAGTGATCAAGGGGCTATACAAAACGAAGACATCAAGCTCACGTTGGTGAATGGGTATCCGGCTCCGACTCCGACCACCACTCCGAGAGATGTTATCACTCCGACTCTGAATATACTCAAGATGAAGGTGTTGCTGGTCTAGCACTTGTGTCAACCAACTCCCATGACATATTTGACTCACCAAATGAAGGGATTGGAAGATGCTTCATTGCTAAAGGCCCAAAGGTATCACACCCCGAGTATGTTGATTTCAATAGTGATGAAGATGATTTGCTAGGTGATGATGATTTACTTGTTGACAACTCTAGTGATGAAAACTATGATGAATTTGCTATTAATCATGCTAATCAAGATAAAACGAATGACAATGATAATAAGGAGATTGAGCGGCTAACAAAAGAACTAAACACTCTTAAGTTAGCTCATGAAACAAATCTAGATGATCATCGAGAACTTTTAAGGAATCGTGAGAAGTTACGCTTTGAAAAGCTCAATTTAGAGCAAGAGCATGAGTTTTAAAAGGCAATCAATGATGATCTTTGAAATAAAAGTTCTTTTTACATGGCCAAGCGTTTACTCTTGTCTACTTACATGCCACAAGTAAAATATAGCATCAATAAAGATTCTTCATCTAGTAGTAACAATAATCATGTTAAATCCAATGTTGTTGCTTCTAGTAGTTCTCTTGATTCTACTAATGATTATCTTAGCCAAGTTACACTTGAGCAAGAAAATAGCTTATTGAAGGGAATTATAGAGAAAGGTGTTTACAAGAGCCTTGCCAGAAATAAGCAATTTGAGGAAATTGTACGCAAGAAAGGAAGGCACCAGAAGAATCAAGGTGTTGGTTTGGAATGAAAGATCAATGCTAATGGAGTTGAGTGGGAAGAAGATCAATACCCCAAGACGAAGTTTGTTCCTCAACAAGAGAAGTATGATCCCACTTCTTTTCAAGGAACACAAGCTCAAGATGATCTTCCACCACAAGACCACAAGCTAAAACGCAAGGTCAAGCTTCAATAGGAGATTGATGCATTTGAAGAAGCTCCAAAGGCCTTCGTCAAGTGGGTTCCCAAGACTACATCAAGTTCTACTTCATCAAGTACGACTACAACTCCAAGGATTCCCATCAAGTTGATGTGGATCCCGAAGAAGAAGAACTAGAGAGTTCTTGAGGGTAACTCCGCCAACATACTTCACTCACATTTATTTTGGTAATAACAAGTGCAATCAACTTTCACATCTTGCACTAGTTCAAGGAGTCACAAACCCTCTTGTTGGTAAGTCAAGTGACAAGGTAACCTAATGATTTCATGGACATCATATTGTGTGTACTTCACTCTATGTCTATGAATATCCTTGTTTGTTCCTTGTGGGACTAACCCATGTAGGTATTGAAAGTGCAACTCACTCCAGTGGATTGCTCCAAATGATCTACATCAACATTGAGCATCCACATCTTCAACATCTACATGAAGTCATCATCGACAAACCCCAAGGTTAGTTCATCCCTCTTAGGGGGGATATCACATCTAGGGGGAGCTTTAATCTAAGGATTGAGCTAAAGCAACTCTAATGGTGTGAACACAACAATGCTTTATGAAAAAATGGTAACCCCACTTGTGCTTAAACGATGAGTATGACCTATGATCAAATGTTCTCATTTGACTCCTAAGTCAATATACTCATATATAGATGACCTAGTCATTGCCAATTGCTTGATAGATGCTAGAGTGTGTGTGCATGCTCTGCCACATATTTCATTTGCCATCTTATTGTGTGAGCATGTTGACTGCATATTTTTCTCATTCGAGGACATCCATTTGTTGCTTTGATTGTTTGGCTCCTTTTATTTTTGCCAAATGGATGGATAAGAATGCCTAAGTACTCCCTCTAGCTATCTTTGATTTTCTCGTCTCTGTAGCGACTCAACCTCAGATGGTCAAGTCTCTGTGCATATGTGTCATCCCTGGATCGGTATGCTGACACACACAGGACTCGAGGATTTATAATAGAGGTAAACCACATATATAAAGTAACGTAAATACTATTACCTCAATCCAAATAGCGGAAGTAACGACAAGGTTGTGGATTCCCATCAACACCAACGGCAAAGTTGAGTGTAGAAATCGTAACCCTAACGTATCACTTACTCGTCGTAAGAATCCTGCAACATGAGACGTTGCAGCCACAAGGGTCAGTACATTGAATGTACTGGCAAATTCACACTGTAGAGCAATGATGAATAATGGCTATCACCACATGCATATTTGGCTGGTGGAGGCTCTGGGTTTAATTTTGCATAAAGCTAGTTTTTCCTTACTGCAAAGGAATATAATTTATTTAATTACAAAGTTATTTGAAAATATTGAGAAGGTTCCTCCAACTCAATCCCAATTAAAAGTTAACAACCCAACAAATTAATTAAGTAAAGTGATGAGATCAACATGATAATTCAAGAACCAGATACTCAAGATGTCCATAACCAGGGACACGACTAACCATGATTAGTTTGTACACTCTGCAGAGGTTTGCGCACTTTTCCCCACAAGACTCGATCTCCTCCATTGAATTTCTTGCACTACATGATGTTTGAGAAACAGATGACCAAGACACAGTCTTTCGGAAGCATTAACTCTTTACTCTGGGTGGACAGTTACACCTACTTTCCCCTACATCTGTTAGCCCACCATTGAAAGAGGTCATGCAACATACTCAACTATGCTAGAGCCCATAATAGCTTGTGGCTGCACACAGAAGTTTCTAGCATGAATAATCTTATGATCCCTTTGAGCCTGGGTGGCGAACCATAGGATGATCACATGGGTACTCCGGGTAGGGCTGGAATTTGAGCCGAGTCGAGCCAGCTCGGCACGACTCGCTAGAGCTCGTTTCATTAACGAGCTAGATCGACTCGACTCGTTACTATAACAAGCTCAAATTCAAGATTGGCTCGACTCGTATAACTCGCGATCTGGCTCGTTTAGCTTGTTAAGCTCGTTAAAGATATAAACATAAAGCCCTCAAATATTATAAAAATAATTATGTATATATTAAACATATATATCACTAAACAATTGTAATTTCTTGTAACGCATGAGTCTCCTAGGAAGCTAGGCCTTCCACGGCTGGGCCTTGTGTTGTGCGCCTGGGACGTAGGTAGTTTAGTGGCTGATCTTTCTTTGTATTGGGAGTGGCTGATCTATTGTATCGAGCCTAACGAGTTACACGAGTACTCGTGAGATTGGCTCGTTTAACTTGGTCTATAAACGATCTTGAACTAAAGCTCGGCTCGACTCGTTATTGTTCGAGTTCGAGTCGATTCGAGCCGAGTCATGAGCTACTTGTTTAGCTCACGAGCTTCAAGCTTTTTTTCCAGCCCCAACTCCGGGATATCCTAGGACAACACTGGATTCTCTAGGTGCCCGCAACCAATCCACCCAGATGTGTATTTAAGTAGCCACCTTAAGTTAATCATTAATTAACAATCTCACATCTGTCATGGATACACTCAAACCCAATCCACGTCTACGAGCATAGCATGGCAATATAAGCATAACGTAGAAGTAACTCCCAAGATTTTGATAATAAAAGGGCAATAGGTTCTACCTCATCATCTACTTCCGGAAACCCACATGTTATCAAATCCTAACCATGCAATGTTTGAGGGGTTGAGACTAATGCATAAAAACTGGGTAGTAAAGGGATATGATCAAAGTGTGAACTTGCCTTGTACTGTTGATGAAGATGATTCGCACTCATAACTCCCGATAGTTCTACTTGTCACACTCTGCTCAATCTATCATAAGCAAGCAATAGTAACCACACATAAGCAATCAAGCAAAAGAATCAAAGAAAAGATCTCGGAAAACTTTGAAAATAGGCAATTAATTGTTGCAACATAAAACAATTTCTAACAGTACCAAAATTGTGTGAATTTGGCCTTATCAGAAAGTTTAGGTCAAGAGTTTCGATTTGCAAAAAGAATCAACTAAATCAGAGTTATGAAACTCAAGTTATGACCAAAAGAAGTTTGGATACAAATCTGTTTGAATTCAAATTTTAAAACTTCCAAAAACATGTTTGAGATGATTATCTAGATAGAGGGGATCATAACGAAGAAGTGGACATTGCTTTCGTTGGCTTTGGTTAAACGGTGTAAAAGTAGCAATCGTTTGAAAATTAGGGGCTAATCTATAAAAATAACACTACGGATAGGTCCCTGCCAGCGGTCCTCACGAGGCCGGTCGCGCCACTCCTGGCGCTGGCCACGGTCGTCCTAGCGTCTGCCACCGCGTCCTCCTCCTCGGCCGTAGCCCCGGTCGTTGCGCTCGGGGCGTCGACTGAAGCGTCCTTCTCGAATGGCTCTGAGCTCTTGACAGTCGCTGGTGTTGTGGGTATGCAGGTTATGGAAGGCGCAGAATGGTCGGCTGCTCTTGGATGACTAGGGCTGGTCTCTGCCGCGCTTGGTGTCCGGTTCCGCCGTGAGCACGGCTGCTCCCTTGCGCTTCACGTCCTTGGCCTTGGCTTTCTTCTCCTCCGGGTCTGCAGTCGGGAGCTCAAGGAGGGAGAGGCGCCCTTCCTCAGCTCTTGCGCACTTGGTTGCCAGGTTGAACAGCTCCAGGGATGTGCACAGCTCCTCATTCATCTTGACTTCATGGACGCCATCAGAGAACGTGGAGATGATGGACTCGTCCGTCACCTTGGGGATCTTGAGACGCACGTTGTTGAAGCACTGGATGTACTTCTGGAGGGTCTCTCCTAGTTGTTTCTTGACGTGACGCAGGTCACCGGCAGCCGGGGGGCGGTCGCGGGTGCCCTAAAAGTTGGCGACGAAGCATTCGCGCATCTTGTCCCAGGAGGAGATCGAGCCTGGAGGCAGGCTCAGGAGCCACGAACGGGCGCCGTCTTTGAGCGCCATAGGGAACCAGTTCGCCATGACTTTCTCGTCGCCGTTGGCCGCCTCGATGCTCAGCTTGTAGAGCTGCAGGAACTTCACGGGGTCGGGGGTGCCATCAAAGCGAGGAGGTAGATCCGGCTTGAACTTGCCTGGCCGGGCGATGCTACGCAGCTCGGGGGTGTAGGCGCGGCAGCTGGCTGTGGTCACCGGGGCCCGTCTTGGAGGTGGAGCTTGGTCTTGACGCCAGCGCGCCGCTACGACGAGCGGTGCGGGGCCTTTCCGCGGCAAACGATCCTGTCACGGCGGTGGGAGGAGTGGCGGAGTGTTCTCTTGCGGACGAGGGACTTCTTGACAGCTTGTTTCTTCACGTACGGGCGCCGGACGCGGTGGGTCACGCCGCGGTGCCGCACGCCTTGGCGCCAGGGCGCCCTCTTGGTGCAGAGGTGGTGGAGGCGCTCCATGAGCTACGTCGCCTGTAGCTGGCGGGCGAGGCAGTGAGAGGGACGACGCAGGGGAGCCCCTAGCGGCGCTGACGAGCTCATCGATTTGGTCGAGCCAGTCCTCGTAGAGGTCGTCGACCAGGCGGTAGCGTAGGAGCTCGTGCGCCATGAGGAGCGCGGCCCGTGCGTCCATGGGAGCACGACGAGCGTGGGACGATGAACCAACGGGAGTCGGCGATGGAGTGGCGGTGTGGCCGTCCCGCCGCACCGAGGGGTGCAGCGAGGACGCTTGCTGCTCGTTCCCCACCGGGCCGGTGCCGGCGTTGGCGGCAGGCGACGGAGAGCGACGGGGTGGCCTGCCAATAGGGGCCGTCTGAGCAACGCGGGTGGCGAGCAGCCGGTGTTGGCGCGGCGGCGTCGTCCGCCATGGAGATGAGAAGCGGCGACACGGGCGAAAAAGGAAGCTTGGCGCACCTACAGCGCGCCAAATGTCCGATCACGGGTTCCGGCAAAACCCTTAAGGTTCTAACTCTGGGGTGCGCGTGAAGTTCTTTCCCTCCTACCGATCCACGCCCTAGCTTGCTAAGATCTCACGGACGAACTCAACGAACTCACAACACAAGAGACACAAGATTTATACTGGTTTGGGACCACCGTTGCGGTGTAATAACCTACTCCAGTGTGGTGGTGGTGGATTGCCTCATGGGCTGATGATGAACAGTACAAGGGGAAGAACAACCTCCTGAGGTTGAGGTGTTCTTGTGCTTGGTGCGTGGCTAAGGATCAGATGAGATGTCTCTGAATGAGTTATCCCCTGCGGTGGTGGCTAGCTCTACTTATATAGGCCCTGGTCCTCTTCCCAATATTGAGCGGGAAGGGAGCCAACAATGGCCAATTTGAAAGGGGACAACTAGTACAACTTATCCTGACAAAAGCGGTCTTCGCCTGCAAAAGGCTATAGTGGTGACGCCGCCTTGGGCTCCATGGTGACCTCCGTCTTGTCGTCCTGCTGGTCTTGGTCTCGTTGCACCGATATGGAAACCTTTGCTTGACGCCTCGGTACTCTGCGCCTGCGCCTCCTTCCTTAGCTCCAAAGGGGAAACAAGGACACTACATGCGCTGGCGCCCGCCTAGTCTCGATCGTCATGGCTCACGTCACGAGAACCCCGCGAGGTTTGCCTTGCCTTGATCTCTCCGCCCCTCGCGAGCCAACCTAGTGAGGGCGCTACTGAGGAGGTCTTGTGTCATCCGCCACGCGAGGCTTGGCCCCTCGCGAGGGTCTTGGATGCCTTGTTGAGGAAGATGGGCTGTACAAGCCTACTAGCACAACCACGTCGTGGGCCGCTGGCAGGCAAGTCTGGGAACCCCCGTTCCCAGAACGCCGACAAGAGATGAGCATGATTCTAGGGCTGAGAAGTTAACCTTTGAAGTGGTCAAAATCAAGAGCCCATATCACGCCCTGTTTGGACGGCCGGCTTATGCCAAGTTCATCGCGCGGCCATGTTATGTTTATCTGCAACTCAAGTTGCTGGGTCATAAGGGCACCAACACAGTGCATGGGAGTCGGAAGATAGCCTTGGAATGTGAGGAAGGAGATGCTGCTTACGCTGAATCTGTGTGTGCAACAGAGGAGTTGAAATTCTATAAGGACAATGTTGACCCGGCGGACATGACGTCTTTGAAGAAGCCAACCACAGAACATGAGCCGGTGCTAAAGTTTAAACCGGCTGATGAAACCAAGCTTGTTGATTTTGTCCCAGGCGACCCATCCAAGCAGTTCAGTATGACCGTTAATCTGGATCCCAAATAGGAAAGCGCGCTCATCGAGTTCATCCGTGAGAACTGGGACATCTTTGCATGGAAACCTTCTGACATGCCGGGTGTACCGAGAGAACTCGCTGAGCACACTCTCAATATTGATCCAAAGTTTAAGCCGGTCAAGCAATTTCTTTGGCGGTTTAATGAGGAGAGGTGTAAGGCCATTGGTGAGGAAGTGGCCCAGCTCTTGGTGGTTGGGTTCATTATTGAAGTTTTACATCCAGAGTGGTTGGCTAACCCGGTGCTCGTGCTTAAAAAGAACGACACCTGACGTATGTGTGTGGATTACACGGACTTAAACAAGGCTTGCCCGGCTGATCCTTTCGCTCTCCCTCGTATTGGTCAAATCATTGATGCTACGGCGGGCTGCGAGCATTTGAGCTTTTTGGATGCTTATTCTAGTTATCATCAGATCAAGATGGTAGTTAAGGACCAGGACAAGACAACTTTTATTACTCCGTTTGGAGCCTTCTGCTATGTGTCTATGCCTTTTGGGCTTAAGAGTGCCCAGGCGACTTATCAGCGATGTGTGCAGAATTGTCTACACAGTCAGATTGGGCGCAATGTTCATGCTTATGTGGACGACATTGTGGTGAAGTCCAGAGAGAAGGAAACCTTGATAGATGATCTGAAAGAAACCTTTGATAACCTCCGGGTCTACAAGATGATGCTCAACCCGGCTAAGTGTGTTTTTGGAGTGCCAGCGGGCAAGCTTTTGGGTTTTCTGGTTTCCAACAGAGGCATCGAGGCTAACCCGAAGTAGATCAAGGCAATCACTTCTTTGGCTAAGCCGGCATGTATCAATGATGTCCGGTGTTTGGCGGGTCGTATTGCTGCTTTAAGCCGGTTCATAAGCCGGTTAGGTGAGAAGGCCATACGGCTGTATCAGATGGTGAAAAAGACAGACGACTTTGTGTGGAGTGATGTTGCTAATGATGCCTTTGAAGATTTGAAGAGACAACTCGCTGAGCCGCCGGTTCTTGCTGCTCCTATTGATAAGGAGCCATTATTGTTATACGTGGCTGCTAACACACGTGCCGTCAGTGTGGCCATTGTCATAGAGCGCAAGGAGGCGGGCAAGGAATATCCGGTTCAACGGCCAATTTACTACGTCAGTGAGGTACTTATTGAGTCCAAGCAAAGATATCCACATTGGCAGAAGCTCGTCTATGGGGTATTCATGGCAAGCCGGAAGCTTAAGCAATACTTCCAGGGTCATCCCATCATTGAGGTTAGTTCTGCTCCTTTAGGAGATATAATTCAAAACAGAGAAGTCACAGGACCGGTCGCCAAGTGGGCCATTGAACTTGGGCCTCATGGTTTGAAATATGTGCCACGCTCCGCTATCAAGTCTCAAGCATTGGTGGATTTCATCAATGATTGGACTGAGCTGCAGATGCCTGAAGAGAAGCCGGATAACACATATTGGACTATTCACTTTGATGGGTCCAGGCAATTGGAGGGCTCGGGGGTTGGAGTTGTTTTAGCTTCCCCTCGAGGTGACAAATTTTGTTATGTGCTACGGTTGATGTTTCCCTGTACTAACAATGCAGCTGAGTATAAGGCCTTGCTCCATGGTCTTCGGATGGCTAAGGAGATGAACTTAAACCGGGTAAGGTGCTTTGGCGACTCATATTTGGTGGCTCAACAAGTATCAGACAAGTGGGATTCCAAGGATCCTCTCATGGCAGCTTATCGCCGTGAAGTTGATGCCATTGTTGGACATTTCAAGAGCTACCAAGTGGAACACATTGATCGCAGAAAGAATAAGGTGGCTGATGCTTTAAGCCGGCTGGGGTCTCAGCGTAAGCCGGTGCCACCTAACACTTTCTTAGATGTTCTGCATAACCCTTCTGTCAAGTTACCTACAAAGGAAGACTTGGCTGTTCCAGACCCGGAGGCTCAATTGGTGGCGGCTCTTCACGTCATCCCAGATTGTATAGTGCCATACTTGGCTTATATGACCGGGGGCGAGTTGCCTGAGGATGAAACCTTGGCTAGATAGATAACCCGGCGGTCTAAGTCAATGACAATTGCCAATGGTGAGTTGCATCATCGCAGTGTCACTGGGGCGTTTCAACGTTGTGTCTCTCCTGAGGAAGGACAGGAAATTCTTTGTGAGATCCATGAAGGAGATTGCGGCCATCACGCCGGGTCAAAGTCTCTTGTGGTCAAAGCTTTCCGTCATGGTTTTTATTGGCTGACGGCTCATGCTGATGCGGAGAATCTAGTCAGTAAATGTGATGGTTGTCAAAAGTTCTCACGATGGGCTCACGTGCCGGCTCAAGAATTGCAGATGATTCCAATTACTTGGCCGTTTGCAGACTGGGGGCTTGACATGGTTGGGCCGTTCAAAAGTTCGAAAGATAAAAAGACACACCTTCTGGTGGCGGTTGATAAATTCACAAAGTGGGTTGAGGCAGAGCCGGTTAGTAAGTGTGATGCAGCCACGGCGGTTCAATTCATAAAAAAGGTGATCTTTCGTTTTGGCTTTCCACACAGCATCATAACTGACAACGGTACTAATCTGTCCAAAGGCGCCATGGAGGAGTTTTGTCAACGTGAGCATATCCAGCTTGATGTTTCATCAGTAGCTCATCCCCAATCCAATGGTCAAGAAGAAAGAGCTAATCAGGAAATCTTGAAAGGCATCAAGCCTCGGCTTATGGTTCCTTTACAACGGACGCCGGGTTGTTGGGTGGAGGAGTTACCCTCTGTGATATGGAGCATCAATACTACTCCTAATAGGTCTATGGGTTATATGCCTTTCTTCATGGTTTATGGAGCAGAGGCGGTTCTACCAAGTGACATCCGTCATGACTCGCCCCGCGTGGCGGATTATGTTGAAGCTAATAACGAGCAAGCCCGTCAGGATGCACTTGACCTGTCAGATGAAAAGCGTACTTGGCAGCAGCCCGCTCGGTGATTTACCAACAGGACTTGCACAGTTATCACAGCTGCCGGGTTAAGTCCAGAACCTTTCAAGAAGGTGACTTGGTGCTTCGGCTCATCCAGGATCAAACTGATGCACACAAATTATCCCCACCTTGGGAAGGGCCTTTTGTGGTCAGCAAGAACTTGAACAACGGGTCATACTACCTCATTGATGTTCGAGAGCACAAAGACTCATGTAAATCGGAGGAGGAGACCCGCCGGCCGTGGAATATCGCTCATCTTCGGCCTTACTATACTTGAGCCACCGGCTCTCATGATGTACATATTTTGACGATGTATATATTATGATAAGTAATAAATCAGGACCTTCGTCCTTTTCATCCTCAAAGTTCATATGTCTTCATTATAAAAATTTAAAACGACCAAAAGGGGGCTGATCGTGTATGAATCTGGCATTCCCTTTGGTTCGGCTCACGATCGTATACGAATCTAGCCGTTAAACCTCATGGTCACTAGGGTCTACCTGTTCAAACATAGGTCGTATTCGAACCACAGAGAACACAGCTGTCGGTACCCTCTTGATCGGCACAATGCCAAACTCACTAGGGAGCTTCTTGATCGTATTCGAATCATAGCTTAACCCCTTTTGGGTCCGACTTGGATCATATTCGAATCAGTGTCGTTAAAAACCTCTCAAGGTCATTTGGGGGCTTCCTGTTCAAACATAGGTCGCATTCGAACCAAAGAGAACACAACTGTTAGTACCCTCTTGATCGGCGCAACGCCAAAGCCATTGGGGGCTACATGATTGTATTCGAATCTTAGCTTAACCCCTTTGGTCCGGTTTACTGATCGTATTTGAATCAGAAGCCTCAAATATATCATCTATTTTTTCTTAAGTTTTTATGGAAACAATCTTTGTTTTTCGCTTGAGACTTTTTTCCAGATCTAAATATGAGCTTGGTTTTATAAGTCGCCAGCGTATGACAATCACCATATGTGTGGGAGTACTGGCTTCTAAAGGGTTGGGTTATTACCCTTACTGTTTAGGTCACATGAACCGGCAGTAAAAATTCAAAGTCACAAGTATGATATTATAGTTATATTTCAAAAGCTATAATTCATAACAGGCTTATATGTGTCTCTTCTTTCATTACTAATGATTGTACATAAGATATTATGACCCGCCCCGCGGTAAGCCTCCAAGGGTGTTTGTGATCTATTTTCTGTGTGCAGGATAGTTTAAAGATTTTCTTGTACATAATGAAAGCAGATGATAAGTTTAACCAGGGAGAATAAAAGGCGGCGGCTTAATTGAGCATCAAAACATGCACGAGGGCACGATAAAGCAAAGTTATTTCTACCCTATTACATAACTCGCTAAGTCCAAATGATTAAAATGTTTTCTAGCAGGGCACAGGTATGAGCCGCCCGGCGGGTCAATTTTCTTGTTGGCCTGAAGCTTCCGGATCAACCCTTTCCGCTCCTCCGTCCTGTTCCCTGTCCTGGAAGGTTGATGATGACCAGTCAATGCCATTCAAAGCTTCAAATTCAGCTTCATCATCAATTAGTCCTGCCGGGTCAACTTCAGGGGCGAAGGTATGCTTA
The DNA here is from genome assembly GCA_021605205.1 of Aegilops longissima. Lineage (NCBI taxonomy): Eukaryota > Viridiplantae > Streptophyta > Magnoliopsida > Poales > Poaceae > Aegilops > Aegilops longissima. Next base: position 648,599,741 of record CM038682.1, on the reverse strand, counting down.
CGGATTGGAGGGATCAGGCTGGTCACTTTATAAAGCGGCGTTGGAATTCTCCGATTTTCCGCGTCATAACACGGCTGATACTTGGTGAGGTCCGCATCATCAGCAATCAGGGTGGCCACAGGGCATATTTCCTTCACACAAGCAGTGAAGTCCTCCTGTTCAAATGACGTACCATCTTCTTTAAGGCTTGGATATCTAATGGCGATGTCAGCCGGGTCTAACTCCGGTAGCCACGCTTTTGCCTGGCTTAGAGCAGCTACGACTCCGGCTCTTGCAGCTGATCGCCTTAATTCATTAAACTGTTGAGGTAGCACAGAAAGCCGCTTTAGCACATCTGCCAGGAGTGTGGGGACTTCATTTGACAGGGTGACTGTAGCCAAGGCGCGCTGAGATCCAGTGTAAAGTTGTTCCACGAGCGTATAGACCGCCTTCATCTTCACCAGCATGTCTTGCTTAAGATTGGAGCTCCTGGGGCCTGCATAGCAATATCAGGTGAGTTAGTCACAATTCAGATGATCATTCGAAAGATTCAATATTTGACACTTGCAGGGCGACTTACCAAAGATTGCTGAGACCATCTGAGATACATGGCGTCTTAAGCCAGATAATTCAGTGGTCACTTCTTCCAGAGCCTTTTCTGCTGTTTCAGCCCGTTGGGTTAAGGCAATTTTTTCTTCATCCCAAGCCTTCTTCTCAACTTCAAGCTCGGATTTCAATTTCTCTTGATCAGCCACGCTGAATTCAAATTCAATTTGGAATTGGCTTTTTGAGTTTCAGTCTCTTGAGCCTCCAGAAGGTTCTTCAAATCATGCAGTTCTGATTGAAGTTGAGTAGTGGTGGCCTGTACGGATACCGGGTCAAAAATCACGAATATTAGCATACAAGAGTAAGTCCCAAGCCTTTTTGCAAGCAATAACACTTGGCACATGGGGGCTAATGTCTAAACGAAGGTGTTATCTAAGTGGGTATTCATGAGAGTAAGTCCCAAGCACTTTGCAAGCAAGAGTACTTGGCACTTGGGGGCTAATGCATATTGCTGTTAAATCTACACAAGGCCTATATTCTGCACAAGCATGTGAAGGACCGGCTCATTCATGTTGATTAAAGTCGGCCCTTGGGGACTACGGGTTTGATCAAAGGATATTGTCAAAGCTTATACGTCTACTCTAAGTCTACAACATATTCATCATAAGCAATAGACTTGGGGGCTGGCATAGTAAGGATCATTCAGTGAAGGGAAAGAATTTATACCTCAAACTGCTTATGCATTTGCTTCACCATATCAACTTCGAGGTCACAGTTTCTGTGCCCTTGGCTAAGATATCCATAAAAAACTTCCCCAATGCTCACATGAGTATAATTAGTAACGTTAAATCTGACCTTACGGCGTTCCAGGAGCTCTTCTTTGGCAGAACATTTGGCTAGCATAGTAGGTCTCCCCGGCTCAGTGTAGCCAGTCTTGGTGATTTCAACATCAGCATCTTTTGGGTCATCTATCTTAGCCGGGTTAAAGACTTCAAGATTTTCAGAGCCATCGACGGCTTGATCGGCGGGCGGGTCAGTAATTGATGTTGGAGTGCCATGCGCCGGTTCAAGTGGCGGCTCAGGAACAGAGGCCTTAGGTGTGGTCGTCTGGAGTTCCGGTTCTTTGAAGGAGGGCTCTTCGGCTGGCTTGCTCTTTTTCGCTTTCTTGCTGGGCTTTGCTTGTCCGCTGCGAAAGATCACAATATCAGTACAAGTATAAAGAATTGAAATAAATACATGATAAGTAAATTATCATTACCTTGGAGCGGTCTTAAAAGCCGGCATGTTGGACTGAAGCGAGTCGCCGGAGGAAGGCGAAGTGTCCTGGTAATTTGAGTCAGAAGAGTTGAGTGGTTGACGAGTGAGACCCGCTAAAGGATAAAAAGGAGTTAAGTTGGAGGTGACCTCGTTCCGACGCTTCCTTGGTGTGTTTGGTAAACCGGAGGAGAGTTCTGCATCCTTTCTGGTCCAGGTCTGCCTCCGGCTCTCATGAATTTGTCGCTTCAAAAGAAATTGAGGATCTTGATAAGCTAAAGGATGTGAAAATCTTACTATCCGGGTTACTCTTCCGATTTTCTGTCTTGGCAAAGGCTCGGAGTCGGAGGAAATAATAGGTACCTCTTCATCCACTCCGTGACTCGTTCCCCTGTCCTCCTGATGATAATCAGTGTCAATAAGGTCGTTAAAAAAGGAGCCTGGAGAATCAAGGGATACCTCCGAATCAGAGGTATCTTCTAGTCGAAGCAAGTCTGAAGCGCTGCTCTTGTTTCCTTTCTTCTTGACGACGGCTTTCCTGGCGGCTCTCTTGGCCTTCCTGGCTCTCTTTGCAGCCTCGTGATCATATTTTGCTTTCCAGAATTTATCATTGGCCTGTGAAAATCGGCAAAAGTATGAGTAAATACAAAACATCGCGGATGAAGGTAAAAATGCTCAATTTAGTGGCTTACCGCTGGAGCCGAGTTAGCTTTGCAGAAAGGGCTTAAGCCCACCTTGCCACAGTCTGCTAAGCTTTCGTTCAAAAGCGACTTTGTTATATTATCAATGACGTCGTCAGGTAAATCGTCACAACTATGCCGCAAAGGATCATTCTTCTCGCCTGTGTAGGTGCACATTAAACCAGGACGGCAATGGGATGATCCGCCAGGCAAGGCAAACCCGGACCAAGTCAATACCACTTAAACCATTACCTAAAAGAGCCCTCACTTTAACCATGGTAGGGGCGAGCTTCTGGCGGTCATCAGCAGATAACTTGTCTGGTAGAGGATGAGTAGACTCGAGGCACAGGGCGTGAAAGCCGGGCAGAGGGTTCTGATCAGCCGGAGAAGTGTCTTGGCAATAGAACCATGTCTTGTTCCAGTCTTTGGGGTGACTAGGTGGATTTGCATAAGGAAAAATGGCGTCCCTCCTTCGTTGGATTGAGACCCCACCAAGCTCCAAGCTAGGTCCGTTGGCACGTTCATTCTGGCGGTTCAAATAAAATAACTCTCTAAAGAGTAGAAAGCTGGGTCCTTCTCCAAGATACACCTCACAGAACACTTGAAAGTTGCAAATCTTAGACACGGAGTTGGGTCCGATGTCTTGAGGGCGGAGGTCAAATAAGTGTAAGACGTCTCTAAAAAATTTTAAGCTGGGTGGGGAAAAGCCCCGGTTCATGTGGTCAGTGAAGACAATGACTTCCCCCTCTTTAGGTTGAGGCTTTTCCTCGGTTGGAGCAGGGGCACGGTAGGACATGACTTCCTTCTTTGGCAGATAGCCAGTTTTTACAAAATCATCAAGTGTGCTGTCTGTGACGGTGGACTTGATCCAATTGCATGTAGTGGGTGTTTTGGGCGGCATTATGAAAACGAAGGTGTTTGACACGAGAAAAATCTAATTGCACTCTGTATGAAGAGAAAAGGGGGAGTTTGATTTCTCTCATGTGCCGGGAAAAAAGAAAAAATGCGGGCGTGCCAGTGTACTAAGTACACAAATAAATATAGGGAAAACATGCACTTTATTAATCTCTCAATGGAGAAATAAAAATACAAGATCCCTTTACATATGTGCTCTGTGGCCTACTAGCGCGACCTGCCTGACTGTAGCGATGTGCGGTCTCCTGGTTCCCGGAGCCTCGGAAGGCTCCCGGTTAATTACTCCTGCGAGTTGCTCCGCGAGATACCTCCGATTAAGCTGTGTGGTCGTCTTCGTCGTCTTCGCTTCACATTCTCCATGCATATGATGATGGTGTGTGTAGGTGCGGGCAGCGGCAAAGCCTGTGTCCTCGTCGGTACACGTGCCGCTCAAAACATGGCTTTGTGCTAGCCACGTCCGCCCTCGCCGTCGTGCCTCGTCGGTCTTGACAGCGTTGATGTAGTCGGTATTGGGGTAGCATGGATCCTGCTTGGCTCGGACTTCTTGACGATGTAGCAGCTTCGTCGGGGTATGCAAGGGGTTACCTCGCAGGAGTATTCTTTTGTGGAGACTGTCATCAGTGTAAAACCAACGCACGCTCGCATCGGCATTGCCGGTGTAGTTGGTGTCTCATCTCGACTAGACGCCGTGGTTACAGCAGTCTACGGAGACAAAGACTCCGCCTCACGAGGCCGCGAAAGGTAACGTCTTAGTGGGGCGTGGTTGATGCCTCGTCTCAGCTAGACGCCGTATTCGGTGGTCTGCCAAAACAAGGATCACGCTGCGGGACCGAAGAAAGGTAACGTGATGGACGAGCGTGGCTGATTCCCCGTCTCAGTTAGACGCCGTATTCGGTGGTCTGCTAAGACAAGGAGCATGCTACATGTATGATGATGAGACCTCTGCAACGAAGGGTGCGTCTTGTCTCGGCTGGGCGCCGTATTCGATGGTCCACCAGGACAGGAGTAAAACATTGCCGATGAAGGATGGCTCTATGGAGGGACGTGGTTGATGCCCCGTCTCAGCTAGACGCTATATTCGGTGGTCTGCTAAGACAAAGAGCACGCCGCCTATATAACGACGAGACCTGTGCAACGAAGGGTGCTCCCCGTCTCGGCCGGACGCCGTATTCGGTGGTCCGCCAAGATAAGGGAAACACATCACAGGGTCGAAGAAAGATGACATTGAGGGGAGTGATTGATGCCATGTCTCAGCTAGACGCCGTATTCGGTGGTCCGCCGAGACTAGTATCATGCCTACTGTACGTAGAAACCTTTATGCCATGAAGGGTGCACCCCGTCTTGGCCAGACGCCGTATTCGATGGTCCGCCAAGACAAAGGCGCTGCCTCACGGGGCCGAGGAGGGTGACTTTGTAGAAAAGCGTGGTTGGGCCCCGTTGTTGGTGAGCTCCGTCTGCACTCAATGAAGGGCTTTGTGTGGACAAGCTCCGGCGATGTTGGTGTAATCTCCTTGTTCGATGAAGTCCTCTCCGGTGACGGCAGCGGGATCGAACGAGCGCTGTCTTCGGCGATGAGCACGTACTCTCCATGTAGTGCATGCATGCTGGAGGTAAGGGGGAGACAAAAGAAAAGAATTAGACATTAGTCTCACCTTTCGGAAACATGACCTTTGCGTCCATCGCCGTCGGAGTTCTTTGCGCGGATGATAGTACGCGAGTCGCCGATCTCCTGCCAACATGCGTGTCTTCTCCCTGCGTGAGTTGTGTGCTTGGGTTTTGTCGTGCGTGAGGTCTGCGTGCCCCCCCCCCCCCCCCCACTTTGCCTCTATATATAGGCGTCCGGCTGGTGTAGAGGAAAGGAAACGTGATATTTCTTGGTCCGTACTCTTGCTTCGTTCGGCAGGTCACGTTTCCTTTTGTATTCGTTTCCAAATTTTGGAGACTCGCTGATTGTGTATTGCTCCTCGTCCAAGTTGATGCGTAAGCTAGGAAGTCCGAATGCCGCTTCTACACCTTCCTTCTGCTAAAAACTTTCCATTTGAGCCTGCAAAAAGAAAGGAAACCATCTTGCGTGCATGTGATTATCCGGCTGCTGATGGGCCTGCCTTTCGTTGGATAAATACGTGTGCGTGCTGGCCGCCCCGCAAATATTCAAGTACGTACGCATGCGTACATGATTGCCTTGTATAACCTACCAAAAATACATGCATGTATGCTACCTTACGTGTGCATGCAAAAAAAGTAACCAAAGACCAGCTAGTAGGAGAGGGCTAATGTACAGGTACACGTATATGCCTGGTTTGAGTATTGCGGGTATTCGGATATGTACACGCGGGCTTGCCGGCCGGCCGAGATACTCGAATACATACATATAGTGTATAAATACCAAGTGCAAGGCAAGCTTGTCACGTACATGCAAAACCCCTTTTTTTTAACAAGCATGCAAAAGGTACGTACACATGATAATAAGCCCAATCTCAAATACATTACCTGCACATTACCTGTGCCGAATAATTCTTAAAGATAATCATTAAATTGCTCCGTGAAGTACTCAATCTCAAACATATCGAACGGATGTATCCAAGACAATTTTACTTCAACTTTTCATATAAGGAAGCAACATCCTGGACGTAATCCAGAGCTCCCGGTCAGTCCGATCAAGGCTCTAGCACAAGTCTTGTCATGTATGTGTCATGTAAGCTACTATAAAAATAAGACCTGGGTAGCGTCCGAGAGCACACAAGTTCGATCATCACCCACGACACATCGGATCTGAAGAGAAAAAGGTACGCCTTTGTTACTTCTTCTCTGAAGCTAATGCCTCGCCTTGACTTTGCGTGTTCTGTGTGCATGCCCAGTAGATACACTTGTATCTTTTGTCTCCTGCTAACTTTGTATTTGTTATTTCACTCGTATCATCAGGACACCATGGGACGGGGCGACAAGTCAAAGAGGTATGGATCGAGAGATGTTGAGGGCTCGACGAGCGGCAGCAGGAACGGCAAAGGCGGCTCAACTCCTCCACCACCTCCAAGCAAGTCGGGAAGCCATTCCAAGGGCGTGGAGTACACACGTCGGTCACCGCCGTTGCCAAGTGCCCCGCCGCTTGTACTGAAATCGCATAGCTCAGCACCACGGACTACGCGTAGCTACCCGAACTGCAACTCAAAGAATTCTGACGAGACATCCATCTCCCTTGATACCGATGCTCCACCACTAGGGAACCTGGAGGTAAAGAGAATAATAAAGAAACAGAGCTCGCATAAATGTATTTTTTTCTTACTTCTACATATATCATGCACGCATGCAAGACAAGCTTGACGACGTGTTGTCGTTCGTGCCCATGAGCCGCGGTATGGAACAACTCCTAGACGAGGTGATGGAAAACATGGACCAAGATGAGCCGGCCACCAAATCCGCACCTCCGGCCAAGTCTAGTTCGGTGGAGAAGCACACACCCCCGGCAGCGAGTGGTCCAGCTGCGAATTCTTCAACTGTTGTAGGGAGCGATCTCGTCGTAAAACCCGCCTCACTGGTGACAAAGCCCGCTTCTTTAACCACATCAACATGCACCCCCGAAGTAGAGAAAAAGCGGTCATCGGGAGCTATCAGTGACAAGGATGTTGGGATAACTGCAAAGAAACCAAGGCCGTCTGCTTGCGGTACGTGTATAGTACCCCTGCCACCTTTGCATGAATTTTCTTTTGATGCTTCCTTGACTCTTTCTCTTTTTGTCACCTTTATAGATGTCTCCAGCAAATCAACTAATCTAGAAGGCTTTTATTCCCCTGAGGCAAAGGAGCTCTGTGTATTAATTGAGCAACACCAGAACATCCTTGCTGGAGAAAACACTCTGCTCGAGAAGCTTAAAGCCCCTCCGACTAATAACATCTCAACGCCAAGCCTTGTTCTCCCGCCCGGAATAGCAGCAAAGTACATATCAATGGGACTCAAAGATATACAAGAGGGGCTAAGGGAGCAGCAGATCAATGAGGAGCTAACCATAACGAAAATAGAGTCTGTGATAAGTATGTGGAAGATCCCGTATGCGAACGAGGTCCCGCCAGACCTTGAGATTCTGATTCGCCACCTTGAAACAGTGGTGGCTCGTCTGGGCAGAAAAGGTGGTCTTGCCACTTCCCACACATCGGCACCCGTGCCGGCACAAGTGTCATCCCTGATGGAGAAACTTGATGCAGCTCATGCGGGGATCACTCAAGGACTTCGCCGCCTCGAGAAGGAAGGACTGCGCCTAGAGGGACGCCTTGCCGACTTTGCCTCCATCTGCAACAGACAAAAGAAATTGGCCGAAGAACATCGGACGCTTGCCGGCAAACATCAGCAACTTGCCGAGGAGTACAAGGCCATCTGCGAGAAAGAAACAGAGATGGCGGCACTGGCTGAAAAGCGCACAGGCGTCCTATCTGACATGATGACTTCTAGCTCCCGCCATCTTGAAGCTCATGAAGATGTGGTCCGGAGTTCGTCACAGGTGCCCGAGTCGTACACAAGACGCCGTGCGGAGGCGGCTGCCTTCACGGCCGCCGTGGGCAGCTTAGGAGATCGTGACGTTCCTAGCATACAAAGCTCCTGAGTGAGGGAGCGGGCTAGAGATCATGGACTGCTCTGCAAAAGCTCCACTTAGTTCAAATAGGTTCTATCTTAGTTAAATGAAATTTGTCTTAGCTCATCCAGAACATAGTTTGATTAGTCCCAGTGAACTTTTGTATCCTCGATCAATAAAAATGATAGCTTTTGTGATGTATCTTTATTTTTTACTTTTACTCGCTGGGTCTTTGCTTCATACTGTCCATGGAGCTGCATTGTATCCGCTTCCAACACTGATGAGGCTAGCTAACCACAGCCTCCTTGGTGTATATGTTGCTATCCTTCCGGCTTGGTCTTCGTTGGACTCCACCAATGCTTGATGTAACAGCTTCAACTTGTCTTGCACCAGCCACGACACCTTCGAGTGCACATCTAGACCTCAAAAATATATCGATCAATCCATCATATGTGTAGGTGTTCGTATGCTTATTTGTATGTCCGTCGTCGCGGCCTCCACGTATAACCAAGGCATATATTTCCTATGTACATATTGCCGCGCTCATGCATGCATGTATGTACGTAGGCAAAATTTCCATGCACCACGTACACAATCAATCAAGAGATTAACTAGTCCGTGCATGCACTAGTCCACCATGTGTGTACATATACTCTTCCCTGTGTAACCTGCACTCCCAAAAATTCTTTTTTGTTAAAAAAAACAATAATAAAAATTAAGGGATTAGTCACGTAAGAGAGAGAGGAAAAAGAGTTGGTCCGTATCTTTTTTTATTACTTATTTAACCTCTCTTCTTTAGTACAAAACTGCGTCAAACAGGAGGCCTAACAAAAAAGTGAAATTACCGGTTCAAATTTAAGCCGGAGAAAAAAAAACATTACAGTGCATGTTTAAGATGGCGGCTTACAAAGGGGCCTAATGGTATATGGCTAAATTATGTCAGGTTACGTAAACCGCCAGGATCAGTGCAAGTTGTTTAAGCCGCCTTCAGCTGTGGGATGATGTCTGTTGAGCATTTCAAATTATGTCAGCAATTTGGGCCGCCATGGCTAGATGGATCTAACAAATGCAGGTTTTTACCTAAGTGTTACATAAACAGCTTTCACACGCTGCAGCTATTATTTTGGATCAACGATTGCTCAGGAAAAGAAAAATAAATCTAGACCTAAAAACCAGTACAGACGAGTTCATGAGTTGTCACAAAATTTTGCTTTCAGGAAAGGGGATCTATTAATATCAAAAGTAGAAGTAAAACAAGCACCGCTTTGATTTAGCACCGTTTTCAGATCAGAGGAGCTCGCGGAACAGCTGGGAAGATGAACTACGATGAATTACGAAGAACACAAGAGAAACATGCCAACCCTAATGCGGATCTGAGGTATGTAAAGACCAAAACTTACAGCTGCAGATCTACTGCGGAGGGACGCCGCCGTTCTCTGGATCGATTGAGGTTGATGCAGCGGCCGAGGTCGAGGAAGACAAGGTGCTCTGCGGCGGCGGCGGAGCTCGAGTGGCAGAAGGGTGCGAGAGGAAGAAGATGCTGGAAAGGGGAGAATGAGGAAAGACCAGTCATGCCTATTTATAAGGAAAGACTCTTAAATGGGCGCGAGAAATGAGGAGGTCGAAAATATGATTATCCAGCTACCAGGACGCCTTGATTTTCGGGATGGTCATTAAGATAAGGATCCATTGAGATACATTGGATAAAGTGTGAAGTAATAGAAGATGACGTCATGGCGGGTTATCACAAATTCAGAAGATGACATCATGGCGGGTTACAAATTTTTCGCACAATGAAGAATAGAAGATTTTCTGTAAGTATTGAAGATTGACATGAACCAGTTCAAATCAATCTGGGGCCTAATGTTGGGGATATAACTATTAGGTATGACCCGCCCAGGAGGGGCCGGGTTATACCTATGGCGATTCATGAAGCCCAAGATAGCTATGGAAGATGGCGGTTCAGTTAAGGGCCCAAGGCCCAAAGGCGACTCAAGGCCCGTAGAAATAAACCGCCATATGTACATAACTTGTGTTGTAAGGCAGGGATAGTTAGAGACCGAGCCGGACACTGTTTATGAGCCGGTCGGTATTCTGTGAGCCGCTGGGCGTCTACCTCTGTATATAAAGGGACGACCCGGCGGCGATTCAGGGACAGGTATCATCAGATCGAAAGCTAGGTCAAGCGATTTCGCTCCTAGCAATCGAAACATAAGAAATTCCACCTTAAACTGGATCAGGGCTTTACCTTCACCGCAAGGGGCCGAACCAGTATAAACCCTCGTGTCCTTTGTCCCGTTTTAACTCCTTTAAGCTTCCTAGTTGCGATGGCTCCACGCTTAAGTCCTTTCAATAGGACATATGTCGTGACAATTCCACGACAGTATCAGAAGCACCCCAAGCAACTTGCCTAAGTCAGCAACAAGGACAAGAAAGAATATAAACTCAGACTTTGAGGATGAAGACTATGTTGTTGTTGAGGAGGAGGTCAACTCCACGAAGAAAGTGCTGAAGAAAGAATATGGTACAGCTCGAACTGTCAATCCAGGGATGAAGAAGAAAGCACCTGCCAGGAGGATCCCTATGTCCAAGCTAAGAAAAGTTCCAACTGAAGAAACCATGAAGTTCACCTTGGAACAATCTAGTGATGTTGAGGTAGCTGGATAAGGGAAGAAGAAGAGGGCAAGAACCACAACTGCAAAATTACTTGGAAGGCCAACCATGGTAGAAAAACCTGGTGAGGGAGAAGATGAAAAACAGGATGCTGCACCAGCACCCAAAGCTCAGAAGCTGATGGGGGATGCCATCAACTCTGGGGTTGCTCCATCAAAGCCCAAGAATGCCCCCAAAACTATTGCTCAAGCTTCAAAGTCTGCACCAAAGAGAAGCACCAGGAACATACCTGCTGCAGAAAAAAACAAGGCCCCAGTGCCTGAAATAGAAGAAGAAGAGGAAGCCCAAGTGCTCAAAAAGTTGAAGCCCAAGATCCCAGATCAAGCTTAGAGGGCCGCATAACACTATGCATTTTCAAGCTTTTTACTAACTTGTTGCTAAAGGGGGAGAAAGTGTGTAGATCATATACTTTGAGAGAGAGAGAGAGAGAGAGAGAGAGAGCTTCGCTTCTTATTGCCTCTTTTGCTGCTACTTGTTTGCTACTTGCTTGTGTGCTTGCTTGGATGATACTCTATGGTTATGTGTGTGAGATACTTGTATGGTCATGTGTTTGATCATATCATACTTTATTGTTTATGCTTGGTTGATGATATTATCTATCTCTCATGTATGATCATTCACTTTGTCTTGGTGATGAGTGTATATTTCATGTTATATCATTTTGAGCGCCCCACCAAGATGTATGTGACATGGAAGAGTAACTCATGATCGTAATCGATTGTGCACTTGCATTCAAAAGCAAATTTTAAATAATGCACAAATTTAGGGGGAGCTCTTGCTTATCACATACTTCTCAAAGCGATGATGTATTTCATCTTATTATCATTTGTCAAAACTTTGATCTATATGTTGTCATCAATTACCAAAAAGGGGGAGAATGGAAGTGTAACTAATCCGTGGGTGGTTTTGGTAATTCTTAACAACATATAGCTCATTGGACTAATATTCTTTCAAGATGGTCATTTCAGAAAGTTCAATGATTGGCATGGCATGGACTAGAGATGTGGACCCCTCAAAATGCTAAGGACTCATATTGGCAAAAGCTCAAGACTCATTTTCATTTTAGTGATCCAATATCACATTGAGTCCATAGGAAAAGCCAATACTATTAAAAGGGGATGAGGTGTTGCTTAATCGCTTGCTTGCTCAAAATGCTTAGTGATATGCTCCAAAAGCCCTCAACCACTTTCTCAATTCCCCATATGTACTAAACCTAAAGTCAAACCCGGCCCCACCGATTTGATCCATCCGGCGCCACCAAGCTCATTTGACATAGCCATAGCCAGAAACCCTAATCAGTTCAGTCTCATCGATAGGGATCTCGGTTTCACTGAGATGGGATTGCTAACTCTCTGTTTCCCTTCGTACCATTTTGGTCTAACCGAAATGAGTGATTGGTCCCACCGAGTTCACAATGCAAACTCTCTGTTTCCTTTTCGTAACGTTTCGGTCTCACCGAAATGAGCGATCGGTCCCACCGAGTTTTCCTGACCAACTCTCTATTTGCCTGTTACTGAAATCGGTCTCACCGAGTTCATGTGTGCGGTCTCACCGAGATCAAGTTATGCCCTAACCCCAGCACATCGGTCCCACCGAGTTGATCATGTCGGTCCCACCGAAAAGCCTAACGTTCACATTTTGAACTAAACCGGTCGGATCGAGTTTCACTATTCGGTCCCACCGAGTTTGGTGAATTGTGTGTAACGGTTAGATTTTGTGTGGTGGCTATATATACCCCTCCACCCATTCTTCATCCGTGGAGAAAGCCATCAGAACGTGCCTACACTTCCAGCATTCATTTTCTAAGAGAGAACCATCTACTCATGTGTTGAGACCAAGATATTCTAATCCAACCACAAGAATCTTGATCTCTAGCCTTCCCCAAGTTGCTTTCCACTCAAAGCATCTTTCCACCATATCCAAATCAGTGAGAGAGAGTTGAGTGTTGGGGAGACTATCATTTGAACCACAAGAGCAAGGAGTTCATCCTAGATTGGTTAGGTGTCACTTGGGAGCCTCCGTCAAGATTGTGGAGTTGAACCTAGGAGTTTGTATGGGCAAGGAGATCGCCTACTTCATGAAGATCTACCCTAGTGAGGCAAGTCCTTCGTGGGCGATAGCCATGGTGGGATAGACAAGGTTGCTTCTTCGTGGACCCTTCATGGGTGGAGCCCTCCATGGACTCAACCGTTACCCTTCGTGGGTTGAAGTCTCCATCAACGTTGATGTACGATAGCACCACCTATCGGAAACACGCCAAAAATCTCCGTGTCTAAATTATGTTTGCTCCCTCCAAACTCCTCCCCTTTACCTTCATATGCAATGATTTACATTCCGCTGCTATACTCTTAAAATTGCATATGTAGGTTGTTTGCTTGACTTGTGATAAGTTGCTAAAATATGCCAAGACTTAAAATTGGGAAAAGGCTAGATTTTTATTTGGTCAAGTAGTCAAATCACCCCCCTCTAGACATACTTTCAATCCTACAGCCGCACTAGGACTTAGTGAATTTTTTTGGCAGATAAGTGGTTGGAACCTTCTGCTGCTCTCTGGATAGCTTGTGCAACTGTGTGGCGCGTAGCTCTGTGGCGTTGCACTGCGCTGTGTGGCACCTGGCCCTTAGGCGTTGCACATGTGGCAAATGTTCAGACCAAAAAAGAGTAGTGCGATGTGTTGGAGAACGTAGTAATTTCAAAAAAATTCCTACGCACACGCAAGATCATGGTGATGGCATAGCAACGAGAGGGGAGAGTGTATGTCCACGTACCCTCGTAGACCGTAAGCGGAAGCGTTATAACAACGCGGTTGATGTAGTCGACGTCTTCACGATCCGACCGATCCAAGTACCGGCGCACGGCACCTCCGAGTTCAGCACACGTTCGCTCGATGGCGATCCCGGGCCCGATCCAGCAAAGCGTCGGGGATGAGTTCCGTCAAGACGACGGCGTGGTGGCGATGATGATGCTCCACCGGCGCAGGGCTTCGCCTAAGCTCGCGACGATATGACTCTCTTGGCGCAGGGCTTCGCCTAAGCTCATGACGATATGACTCTACGGCGAGGGCTTCGCCTAAGCTCATGACGATATGACCGAAGTGGAATATGGTGGAGGGCGGCACCGCACACGACCAAGGAGCGATCCGTAGATCAACTTCGTGTCATGGGGTGCCCCTTGCCCCGTATATAAAGGAGCAAGGGGGTGCGGCCAGCCCTAGGAGGAGGCGGCCGAGGAGTCCTACTCCTACAGGGAGTAGGACTCCCCCCTTCCTAGTTGGATTAGGACTTGGGGGAGGGGAGAGAGGAGGCGCCCCCTCTCCTTGTCCTATTCGGACTAGGGGGGAGGCGCGCCTGCCCCTGGCCGCCCTCCTCTTCTCCCTTATGGCCCATTAAGGCCCAACATCCCCGGGAGGTTCAGTAACCCCGGTTTTCCGGTAAAATCCCGATTTCACCGGAACTATTCAAGTCAAACATAGGCTTCCAATATATCAATCTTTATGTCTCGACCATTTGAGACTCCTCGTCATGTCCGTGATCACATCCGGGACTCGAACAAACTTGGTACATCAAAACTTATAAACTCATAATAAAGCTGTCATCGTAACGTTAAGCGTGCGGACCCACGGGTTCGAGAACTATGTAGACATGACCTAGAACTATTCTTGGTCAATAACCAATAGCGGAACCTGGATGCCCATATTGGTTCCTACATATTCTTCGAAGATCTTTATCGGTCAAACCGCATAACGACATACGTTATTCCCTTTGTCATCGGTATGTTACTTACCCGAGATTCGGTCGTCGGTATCCAATACCTAGTTCAATCTCGTTACCGGCAAGTCTCTTTACACATCCGGTATTACATCATCTCACAACTAACTTATTAGTTGCAATGCTTGCAAGGCTTATGTGATGTGTATTACCGAGAAGGCCTAGAGATACCTCTCCGACAATCGGAGTGACAAAACCTAATCTCGAAATCGCCAACCCAACATGTACCTTTGGAGACACCTGTAGTACTCCTTTATAATCACCCAGTTACTTTGTGACGTTTGGTAGCACCAAAGTGTTCCTCCGTAAGCGGAGTTGCATAATCTCATAGTTACGAGGAACATGTATAGGTCATGAAGAAAGCAATAGCAATATACTAAGCGATCAAGTGCTAAGCTAACGGAATGGGTCATGTCAATCACATCATTCTCCTAATGATGTGATCCCATTAATCAAATAACAACACATGTCTATGGTTAGGAAACATAACCATCTTTGATTAATGAGCTAGTCAAGTAGAGGCATACTAGTGACCGTATGTTTGTCTATGTATTCACACATGTATTATGTTTCCGGTTAATACAATTCTAGCATGAATAATAAACATTTATCATGATATGAGGAAATAAATACTAACTTTATTATTGCCTCTAGGGCATATTTCCTTGATCTCCCACTTGCACTAGAGTCAATAATCTAGATTACACAGTCATGATTCTAACACCCATGGAGTCTTGGTGCTGATCATGTTTTGCTCGTGGAAGAGGCTTAGTCAGCGGGTCGCAACATTCAGATCTGTATGTATCTTGCAAATCTCTATGTCTCCCACTTGGACTTGGTCCCGAATGGAATTGAAGCGTCTCTTGATATGCTTGGTCCTCTTGTGAAATCTGGATTCCTTTGCCAAGGCAATTGCACCAATATTGTCACGAAGATCTTCATTGGTCCCGATGCACTAGGTATGACACCTAGATCGAAATGAACTCTTTCATCCACACTTCTTCATTTGCTGCTTCGAAGCAGCTATGTACTCCGCTTCACATGTAGATCCCGCCACGACGCTTTGTTTAGAACTGCACCAACCGGCAGCTCCACCGTTTAATAAAAACACGTATCCGGTTTGCGATTTAGAATCGTCCGGATCGGTGTCAAAGCTTACATCGGCGTAACCATTTACGACTAGCTCTTTGTCACCTCCATATCGAAACATATCCTTAGTCCTTTTCGGTATTTCGGGATGTTCTTGACCGCTGTCCGATGATCCACTCTGGATTACTTTGGTACCTTCCTGCCAAGCTTATTGCTAAGCATCGTCGGTCTGGTACACAGCATTGCATACATGATAGAGCCTATGGCTGAAGCATAGGAACATCTTTCATTTCTCTCTATCTTCTGCTGTGGTCGGGCATTGAGTCGACTCAATTTCACACCTTGTAATACAGGTAAAAATCCTTTCTTTGCTCGATCCATTTTGAACTTTTCAAAACTTTATCAAGGTATGTGCTTTGTGAAAGTCAATTAAGCGTCTTGATCTATCTCTATAGATCTTGATGCCCAATATGTAAGCAGCTTCACCGAGGTCTTTCATTGAAAAACTTTTATTCAAGTATCCTTTTATGCTATCCAGAAATTCTATATCATTTCCAATCAATAATATGTCATCCACATATAATATCGAAATGCTCTGAGCTCCCACTCACTTTCTTGTAAATCTGAGCTTCTCCAAAAGTCTCAGATAAACCATATCTTTGATCACACTATCAAAGCGTTTATTCCAACTCGAGAGGCTTGCACTGACCATAAATTGATCGCTGGAGCTTGCACACTTTGTTAGCACCCTTTGGATCAACAAAACCTTCTGGTTGCATCATATACAACTCTTCTTCTAGAAATCCATTCAAGAATGCAGTTTTTACATCCATTTGCCAGATTTCATAATTATAAAATGCAGCAATTGCTAACATAATTCGGAGAGACTTAAGCATCGCTATGGGTGAGAAAGTCTCATCGTAGTCAACCCCTTGAACTTGTCGAAAACCTTTCGCAACAAGTCGAGCTTTATAGACAGTTATATTACCATCAGCGTCAGTCTTCTTCTTAAAAATCCATTTATTCTCAATGGCTTGCCGATCATCGGGCAAGTCAACCAAAGTCCATACTTTGTTCTCATACATGGATCCCATCTCAGATTTCATGGCTTCCAGCCATTTTGCGAATCTGGGCTCATCATCGCTTCTTCATAGTTTGTAGGTTCGCCATGGTCAAGTAACATGACTTCCGAATAGGATTACCGTACCACTCAGTGCGGATCTTACTCTGGTTGACCTCTGAGTTCAGTAGAAACTTGATCTGAAGTTTCATGATCAATATCATTTGTTTCCTCACTAATTGGTGTAGTTGTCACAGAACCGTTTCTTGTGATGAACTACTTTCCAATAAGGGAGCAGATCTGATTATCTCATCAAGTTCTACTTTCCTCCCACTCATTTCTTTCGAGAGAAACTCCTTTTCTAGAAAGGATCCGAATTTAGCAACGAAAATCTTGCCTTCAGATCTGTGATAGAAGGTGTACCCAACATCTCCTTTGGGTATCCTATGAAGACACATTTCTTCGATTTGGGTTCGAGCTTATCTGGTTGAAGTTTCTTCACATAAGCATCGCAGCCCCAAACTTTAAGAAACGACAACTTTGGTTTCTTGCCAAACCACAGTTCATGAGGTGTCGTCTCAGCGGATTTTGATGGTGCCCTATTTAACGTGAATGCGGCCGTCTCTAAAGCATAACCCCAAAGCGATAGCGGTAAATCAGTAAGAGACATCATAAATCGCACCATATCTAGTAAAATACGATTCGACGTTCGGACACACCATTTCGTTGTGGTGTTCCGGTGGCGTGAGTTCTTGAAACTATTCCGCATTGTTTCAAATATAAACCAAACTCGTAATCAAATATTCTCCTCCACGATCAGATCGTAGAAACTTTATTTTCTTGTTACGATGATTTTCACTTCACTCTGAAATTCTTTGAACTTTTCAAATGTTTCAGATTTGTGTTTCATTAAGTAGATATACCCATATCTGCTCAAATCATCTGTGAAGGTGAGAAAATAACGATACCCTTGGCGTGCCTCAACATTCATTGGACCACAAACATCGGTATGTATGATTTCCAACAAATCAGTTGCTCGCTCCATAGTTAGGAGAACGGCGTTTTAGTCATCTTGCCTATGAGGCATGGTTCATAAGTACCAAGTGATTCATAATCAAGTGATTCCAAAAGCCCATCAAGATGGAGTTTCTTCATGCGTTTTACTCGATATGACCCAAACGGCAAGTGCCACAAATAAGTTGCATTATCATTATCAACTCTGATCTTTTGGTTTCAACACTATGAATATGTGTATTACTACTATCGAGATTCAACAAAATAGACCACTCTTCAAGGGTGCATGACCATAAAAGATATTATTCATATAAATAGAACAACCATTATTCTCTGACTTAAATGAATAACCGTCTCGCAATAAACAAGATCCAGATATAATGTTCATGCTTAACGCTGGCACCAAATAACAATTATTTAGGTCTAAAACTAATCCCGATGGTAGATGTAGAGGTAGCGTGCTGACCGCGATCACATCGACTTTGGAACCATTTCCCACGCGCATCGTCACCTCGTCCTTAGCCAATCTTCGCTTAATCCGTAGTTCCTATTTCGAGTTGCAAATATTAGCAACAGAACCAGTATCAAATACCCAGGTACTCTGCGAGTGTTAGTAAGGTACACATCAATAACATGTATATCACATATACCTTTGTTCACCTTGCCATCCTTCTTATCCGCCAAATACTTGGGGCAGTTCCGCTTCCGGTGTCGATCGCTTGCGGTAAAACACTCGATTTCAGGCTTAGGTCCAGACTTGGGTTTCTTCTCTTGAGCAGCAACTTTCTTGCTGTTCTTTTGAAGTTCCTTCTTCTTCCCTTTGCCCTTTTCTTGAAACTAGTGGTCTTGTTGACCATCAACACTTGATGCTCTTTCTTGATTTCTACCTCCGCTGCTTTTAGCATTGCGAAGAGCTCGGAATTGTCTTGATCATCCCTTGCATATTATAGTTCATCACGAAGCTCTTGTAGCTTGGTGGCGTGATTGGAGAATTCTGTCAATGACACTATCATCCGGAAGATTAACTCCCAGTTGAATCAAGTGATTATTATACCCGGACATTTTGAGTATATGTTCCTTGTGAACTATTCTCCTCCATCTTGCAGCTATAGAACTTATTGGAGACTTCATATCTCTCAATCCGGGCATTTGCTTGAAATATTAACTTCAACTCTTGGAACATCTCATATGCTCCATGACGTTCAAAACGTCGTTGAAGACCGGTTCTAAGCCGTAAAGCATGGCACACTGAACTATAGAGTAGTCATCGACTTTGCTCGCAGACGTTCACAACTTCGGCGTTGCTCTAAAGCAGGCTGGCACCCAGCGGTGCTTCGGGGCGTAATTCTTCGTGCAGCAATGAGGATAATCCTCAAATTCTGGACCCAGTCCGTGTAATTGCTACCATCATCTTTCAACTTTGCTTTCTCAAGGAACGCATTAAAATTCAACGGAACAACAACACGAGCCATCTATCTACAGAAACATAGACAAGCAAAATACTATCGGTACTAAGTTCATGATAAATTTAAGTTCAATTAATCATATTACTAAAGAACTCCCACTTAGATAGACATCTCTCCAGTTATCTAAGTGATTACGTGATCCAAATCAACTAAACCATGTCCGATCATCACGTGAGATGGAGTAGTTTCAATGGTGAACATCACTATGTTGATCATATCTACTATATGATTCACGTTCGACCTTTCGGTCTCCGTGTTCGAGGCCATATCTGTTATATGCTAGGCTCGTCAAGTTTAACCTGAGTATTCGCGTGTGCAACTGTTTTGCACCCGTTGTATTTGAGCGTAGAGCCTATCACACCCGATCATCACGTGGTGTATCAAGCACGAAGAACTTTCATAGCGGTGCATACTCGGGAGAACACTTCTTGATAATTTTAGTGAGAGATCATCTTATAATGCTACCGTCAATCAAAGCAAGATAAGATGCATAAAGGATAAACATCACATGCAATCAATATAAGTGATATGATATGGCCATCATCATCTTGTGCTTGTGATCTCCATCTCCAAGCACCGCTCATCATCACCATTGTCACCGGTAGCGACACCTTGATCTCCATCGTAGCATCGTTGTCGTCTCGCCAACTATTGCTTCTCGACTATCGCTATACTGCTTAGTGATAAAGTAAAGCAATTACATGGCTTTGCATTTCATACAATAAGCGACAACCATATGGCTCCTGCCGATTGCCGATAACCGGTTACAAAACATGATCATCTCATACAATAAATATAGCATCACGTCTTGACCATATCACATCACAACATGCCCTGCAAAAACAAGTTAGGCGTCCTCTACTTTGTTGTTGCAAGTTTTACGTGGCTGCTACGGGCTGAGCAAGAACCGTTCTTACCTACACATCAAAACCACAGCGATAGTTTGTCAAGTTGGTGCTGTTTTAACCTTCGCAAGGACCGGGCGTAGCCACACTCGGTTCAACTAAAGTGAGAGAAAGCAGACACCCGCCGGTCACCTTTAAGCAACGAGTGCTCAAGCGGTGAAACCAGTCTCGCGTAAGCGTCTGGCGTAATGTCGGTCGGGCCGCTTCATCTCACAATACCGTGAACCAAAGTATGACATGCTGGTAAGCAGTATGACTTATATCGCCCACAACTCACTTGTGTTCTACCGTGCATATGACATCAACGCATAAAACCTGGCTCGGATGCCTTTGTTGGAGAAGCGAGTAATTTCAAAAATTTCCTACGCACACGCAAGATCATGGTGATGGCATAGCAACGAGAGGGAGAGTGTATGTCCACGCACCCTCGTGAGACCGTGGCGGAAGCGTTATAACAACGCTGTTGATGTAGTCGTACGTCTTCACGATCCGACCGATCCAAGTACCGAACGCACGGCACCTCCGAGTTCAGCACACGTTCAGCTCGATGACGATCCCCGGGCTCCGCAGCAAAGCGTCGGGGATGAGTTCCGTCAGCACGACGGCGTGGTGACAATGATGATGCTCCACCGGCGCAGGGCTTCGCCTAAGCTCCGCGACGATATGACTCTACCGGCGCAGGGCTTCGCCTAAGCTCCGCGACGATATGACCGAAGTGGAATATGGTGGAGGGCGGCACCGCACACGACCAAGGAACGATCCGTAGATCAACTTCTGTGTCATGGGGTGCCCCCTTGCCCCCGTATATAAAGGAGCAAGGGAGGGTGCGGCCAGCCCTAGGAGGAGGCGCGCCGGAGGAGTCCTACTCCTACCGGGAGTAGGACTCCCCCCCCCTTTCCTAGTTGGATTAGGACTTGGGGGAGGGGAGAGAGGAAGGGGGGCGCGCGGCCTGCCCTGGCCGGCCCTCCTCTTCTCCCTTATGGCCCATTAAGGCCCAACATCCCCCGGGAGGGTTCCGGTAACCCCCCGGTTTTCCGGTAAAATCCCGATTTCACCCGGAACTATTCCGAAGTCCAAACATAGGCTTCCAATATATCAATCTTTATGTCTCGACCATTTTGAGACTCCTCGTCATGTCCGTGATCACATCCGGGACTCGAACAAACTTCGTACATCAAAACTTATAAACTCATAATAAAGCGTCATCGTAACGTTAAGCGTGCGGACCCTACGGGTTCGAGAACTATGTAGACATGACCTAGAACTATTCTCGGTCAATAACCAATAGCGGAACCTGGATGCCCATATTGGTTCCTACATATTCTTGAAGATCTTTATCGGTCAAACCGCATAACGACATCGTTATTCCCTTTGTCATCGGTATGTTACTTACCCGAGATTCGATCGTCGGTATCCAATACCTAGTTCAATCTCGTTACCGCAAGTCTCTTTACTCGTTTCAGTAATACATCATCTCACAACTAACTTATTAGTTGCAATGCTTGCAAGGCTTATGTGATGTGTATTACCGAGAAGGCCTAGAGATACCTCTCCGACAATCGGAGTGACAAAACCTAATCTCAAATCGCCAACCCAACATGTACCTTTGGAGACACCTGTAGTACTCCTTTATAATCACCCGATTCGTTGTGACGTTTGGTAGCACCAAAGTGTTCCTCCGTAAGCGGAGTTGCATAATCTCATAGTTACAGGAACATGTATAGGTCATGAAGAAAGCAATAGCAATATACTAAACGATCAAGTGCTAAGCTAACGGAATGGGTCATGTCAATCACATCATTCTCCTAACGATGTGATCCCATTAATCAAATAACAACACATGTCTATGGTCAGGAAACATAACCATCTTTGATTAATGAGCTAGTCAAGTAGAGGCATACTAGTGACTGTATGTTTGTCTATGTATTCACACATGTATTATGTTTCCGGTTAATACAATTCTAGCATGAATAATAAACATTTATCATGATATGAGGAAATAAATAATAACTTTATTATTGCCTCTAGGGCATATTTCCTTCACGATGATGTGTAGTAGCATTGATGGCAAGTAGAGTATTGTGATAGACAACAGATGCCACACAGTAGTTCACAACACATAGTAGATTAAATAGAGTAGTTCTTACAACCAAATCGAGGAGGAGTCCAAAATACATAGTAGTTCACAACCAAATCGAGGAGGAGTCCAAAATACATAGTAGTTCACGGCACATAGTAGTTCACAGCCAAATCGAAGATCATTGTTTAGAGGATAACACGGTCATAGTCCACAAGCAAATCGAAGATGACATAGATCTATTGCGTAGAGCAAGACCCCTTTCCCTTATTATTCTTCCTCCTCCCTTTTCCTTAAGCGGTGAGCCTCCTTAACCACCCTCTCCATGAAAATCTGGTGCTCCCTCTCTTTCTTTTCAGCTTCGAAAGCCTAAAGTTTCAAGGTTCTTTCTTGAAAATCCTTTGGACGTTTCTTATTGGCCTCCTCACATTTCCTCTTCAACGCTTGCTCCCTAGCGAGACACTTAAAAAGTCCTCTTCCATCTTCCTTCCTCTTCTCTTCGAGCTCCTCTTGCTTCTTCTTCTATAGGGCAGCTGCATCCTCCTCTCTTAGCTTCTTCGCAGCCTTCTCCCACCACCCCGCCATCTCACCTTTGCCATCCTTCTCCTCCACTCCCTTCATTGTTGGTTTTTGGGTTGAGAAGTCGCCATACCTACAATGAGTGAAACATAATAGTTAGTAATGACAATAAGAACAAATTGAAGAACATGTACATTGCAACATATTAGTGAATAAGGACAACAAGAACATATGGAAAATATGTAAATTGAAACATTATAGTTAGTGAACAACATACGAAAGATGGTCCATTGAGGTATCCAAACATTCCTCTATAACGACCTTGCCCAAGACCACCACGACGGCCAAGTCCACCACCAAGGCCAAGACCACCACCAAGGCCAAGACCACCACATCCAAGTCCACCACCAAGGCCAAGACCACCACCACGAGCTCTACCACCACCACGGCCTCGTGTAAGTCCTAGTTGCCTCCCTCTTTGTTGCCTAGATCTTCCTTGGCTACCACTTGGTTGGCTACCAACTTGGTTGCCTTAGCACTTGTTGGCTACCACTTGGTTCCTTGGCACTTGTTGGCTACCACTTGGTTGGCTACCACTTGGTTGCCTTGGCACTTGTTGGCTACCACTTGGTTGGCTACCTTGTGTAGCTCCTTGTTGGCTTGTGCTTACATCATTTGTCTTTGACTTCTTTCTTGGTTCGGTACATTTTCTGTTGTTGTGGCCCTGGCCTTTGCATTCCCCACAACGGGAGCTCTCACGAGGCTCTTGGAATTGGTCATTGCTTGATTCGCGGCGGCCACCATGGCCCCATCCGTCCATGTCGCCTTAAAGACGCTTTGTCTTACATCTACCCCGTTTAAGAACCTTCAATTCCGAATCCTGCCATAGTTGAAGTCCATGGTACTCCGTCCATTGTGATTGGTCAAAGTATGAGTGAAAGTGGGGAGCCCATGTATTCTTGACCTTCATGATTGAGAACTCCGACTCCCTCATGGTGAGGGGGTAATTGACGTCAACATTCCTAACGGGACCGGCGGTATACAAGTGTGAGCATGGGAGATGAAGCAACAATGGCCTCCCGCAAGAGCAATCACACCATGTTAGCTATATCTTGAAATCCCGACCTCCATGTTGGTGGCCATTGTTTGTGGTTCCACCTGGCTCTTTCACTTTGTACGACCAATCTTCGTTGTCATATAGTACAGCTTCTTGTGAGTCCGCCTTCCGTTATTGAAATTCCAACCATTCATCAACCTTGGGTGCGAACTTGTACTTGTACTTCCGCTTGTTCTCACCCGCTATCTATGCATTTGTTTCCATTGAGTACTTTAGAAAGTACGCATTTATCTTGTCAAATGTGTATTGAACTATTGCCGTCACGGGTAGTCCACGTGCACCCTTGTGCACCCTATTGAAGCATTCGGCCATATTGCTTGTCATTTGACCATATCTCCGGCCATCTTCAGCAAAAGCACGTGCCCACTTGTTCCGTATTTGAATGTGCCTATTGAGAAAGTATTTACCCCCAGGATCAAGTTTTCTGTGTGCGAGCAATTTGTTGTACAAAGTGGCGAACCGCTTGTCGGAGAAAGTGAGACAACAATCTTGAAGACCATCGGCCAACTCCTTAAGGCCACATGCCCTATAGGAGTTGGAACAAAAGTGCCTCATGCACCATCGATGATGCAACCAAGCATGCTCGGGAATGTCAATGTCCACCGCGTTCATAATTCCTTGATGCCGATCAGATATGTGACAAATTTCCCTTTGAGCGGGTAACACCTTCGTCCTCAAAAGACGCAAAAACCACTCCTAGTTGTCATTGCTCTCAAACTCAACCAAAGGAAATGCCAACCGCAACACCCGGTTATTGGCATCACTTGCTATCGCAACCGACAAGATGCTCTTGTATTGTCCGGTCAAGAACGTGACATCAACGGCGATGACCGGCCTATAGTGTTTGAAAGCCCGCACGCATTGCTCGAACTCCCAAAATGCACGGCCAAATACTCAAACGGTCCTTCCGTCATGAACTGTTGTTTTACCCCATGAGGCTCGACCACATGAACCATGCCCGGGTTAGTTGCGGCCATGGCTAACAACAACCTAGGGATTCGGTTGTATGCTTCCTCCCAATTACCATACAACATCTTAAATGCGGCTTGATTCGCCTTCCATGCCTTATCGTATTTCATCTTGTAATGAAATATGGCTTTCACAAGGTCCATGACATGTTCGATGCTCATTGTTGGAAGTGTGGATATTGAGTTGGAAAGCCTGTAAGCGATGAACTCGGACGTGAGTTGTATGTGGTCTTGGGACACAACCTTGATATCCACCCTCTTGCCTCGGCACATGTGACTTGGTACACAACTCATTACATGCAAAGTGGGACCTTCTTTCCATGGTCTTGCACGCACAATCCACGGACATTTTTTATCTTCACATGCAACCGTGTAGCGCACATTGAAGTCCGAGTTCGCCACCTTGTGTGGACGATAATGCGTAACCAAGTAGCTTTAGAGCCACATCTTCAATTCCAAGAAGGTTTGGAACTTAGACCCGCGAGCAATCCCGTTCTTGTCGTCTTCCAAATCATGGTGAGAACTTGGCCTATCTCCAAGTGATATACCTTGGCCACCATCTACCACGGCTTCATTTGCGAGACTAACATCCTTGAACAATGTAGTCCGATGATCCCGCCCGAATACCTTCCTGAAAGCTTCAGCCTCCTTCACCGTGAACCCCTCCTCATCAACTTGTTAATCGGGACCTTCGCCATCCGAATCCGATGCATAGCCACGGGAATAAGGGATGGAATGGTCCATTGTATCTTGCAAATGATATTTTTCAAGATAACCCACAGTGTTGTCATGGAGATTAACTTTATTGTCATCGTCTGTATATTCATCATTCTCCTCTTGCAAAGCTTCACTTTGGTTGTTTGGAAACGGATTCCATGTTGGCCTCACTTGTTGGGTCAAAGGAGGTTCAACAATTTCATCTCGGTTCAAGGGTGGGGGCTACTAGCAACCAAGGGGGAGGGGTTCCTGTAGCGACCCGACCCAAATGGATCGAAGTCTTTGTGCTTAAGTCTCATCCCTGGATCGGTATGCTGACACACAAGTTTAATCACACACTTTATTACATCGAGGTCCTCCAAAGAGTATTTATTACAATAACATGGCCTAAGACCATCTAAAATAGACATAACCGCAAAAGCATTGAAGCTAAGTGAGTCCATCCAACTACACGGCAAACTGAGTGCAGAACAACGACCTATCGCACCTTTAATCCTCGTCGAAAAACTCTGCAACATGAGACGTTGCAGCCGTGTAGGTCAGCACATGGAATATGTTGGCAATTTCACACCATAGAATAATAATGAAAAAGACTATCTCTATATGCAAATTTAGCTGGTGGAGGCTCCAAGTTTAATTTTTGCATAAAGCTAATTTTTCCCTACAACAAAGGAATAAATTTTTATTTACTACTAAATTAAAATGCCATTATTGACAAGGTTCCTCCAACTCAATCCCAAAATTCCCAAGTTATTAGTAACCAAATAATTGTTGGGGAACGTAGTAATTTCAACAAAAAATCCTACGCACACGCAAGATCATGGTGATGCATAGCAACGAGAGGGGAGAGTGTGTCCACGCACCCTCGTAGACCGAAAGCGGAAGCGTCACTACTAGAAAAAGGGCTATAGATGGGACTGACACTAATGGCGCACCAGAAAGATGGTGCGCCATTAGTATATACTAATGGGGCACCACCTTCTGATGCGCCATTAGAGTTTAAACTACTAATGGCGCACCATGCAAAGGGTGCGCCATTAGTATCAAATTTTTTTTTGAACTAGTGCGCCTATCCAAACATACTAATGGCGCATCCTGCCAAAGTGCGCCATTAGTAGTTGTAACTACTAATGGCGCACCAGCGATGGTGCGCCATTAGTATAGAATTTTTTTTGAACTAGTGCGCTTGTCCAAACATACTAATGGCGCATCCTGCTTAAGTGCGCCATTAGTAGTTGTAACTACTAATGGCGCACAGGCAAAGGTGCGCCATTAGTATAGAAACTTTTTTTGAACTCTGCGCTTTGTCCAAACATACTAATGGCGCATCCAGATGAAGTCGCCATTAGTAGTTGTAACTACTAATGGCGCACCATGCAAGAGGTGCGCCATTAGTAAGTGGGCAGCAACAAGATATTTGGGACAGCCTCTCCTACCCACACTCACTTTCTCCCCACTTCATTCTCTCCACCTCCTCCTTGTCTCGGTGCCTCCTCTTTTCACCTCATTTCCACCATAGATTCATTCAAATTAAGTGGTTAAATTACCTTGTTTTAATAGGTAAGTAAGGGGAAGCTATATTTATGTTGTTCTCCCTACAACAATGTGCACATGCACTTTTTACGGCCTAGCTAGATCTATGTATGTTCGTGGTGTTGCATATGTTTGTGGTGTTGCATATGTGTTTGTGTTTGGAGGTGTACCGGTATTTGAAATGCGATAGTTGCCAATATTTTGCGGAATGTTGATTCATTTCCGTTTAGTGAGAATTTTGGCATTAAGCATTCTTTTGGTCCTATTTTAGGAAAGTCATGCCAAATTTTTGTTTGGTTCTAAAATATCGTTTTGCTCTACCCGCAGCGACCATAGTCCGCACGATGACCGAAGGCATCGTGAATAGGTTTTGAGGTCCATGAAGGCGAGATGCTTCAAAAGAACGAGGCGGAGATAAGATGTCCGTGTCGAAGATGCAAGTGATGAGCCTTATTGCGGACCGGATTCCGGCAGGTGCGGGACCACCTGCTCTTGCGTGGTTTCATGGATGGCTATCGGTGGCAAGGTAATGAAGATGACTATGAAGTCGTCCATGCGGGCGGGCAAGAAATGAGGAAGGGCAGCAAGACAACCACCGCGGCTCGGGCGGGCGAGAAGACGAAGAATCCCTGTGAGATGATCACGACGGTGATCTTGTACACGATCATCATGTAGAAGATGCAGGACATGATGATGAGGAAGATGCGGAGCAGGCGACGGGCATGATCATGAAGATGATGATGCGGCGGAGCGACGACGCTGGACCATCGATGGGCTGGGTGCAGGACCCTCATATTCAAGAGCTGCTTCTCAAGCGAGACGGATAACGCAAGAGTTGCCGCCGAGAGAAAGCCAAGATGGATCAACTTGAGTTAGGCGTGGCTACTCCATTGTATGAAGGATGCAGGCCGAGGATACCCTTTGAAAGTAACGCTCATGGCTCGGAGATGAAGGTAAAACACAAAATGACCGGCGATGCTTCGACGAGAACATGTCATTCGGCAGAACGTCTTCCCAAGGGGAACAAGTGCCCGACCAGTTTGGAGGAGGCGAAGAAAATCGTGTGTCCTCTCGATTTACCGACGTGAAATACCATGTGTGCATGAACAATTGCATCATTTATCGGGACGAGCACGCGGAGTCTACCATATGTCCGTGTGTGGCGTCACTCGATACAAGAAGAGGAAGAAAGCTCCTCGAAAAGTGGTGTGGTACTTTCCGATCACTCCTCGTCTGCAGCGCTATTTCACGGACCCTAAAGTAGCAAAGCTCCTGCGTGGCACGCGGATAGGGAGGAGAAGAAGAGAAGATGGCGCAAATGATCCGGAGATAGATAAAAAGACAAGATGCTGAGTCACCCTAAGGATGCGAGCGGTGGCAAGCGTTGAACTTCAAGACTCGGAATTTGGGAGCGATCCAAGGAACATCGGCCGGGCGCGAGCACCGATGGAGTCAATCCGTTTGGCAGCGAGAAGAAGCACACATAGCACCTGGCCTGTGTTTGTGTGGATGTACAACCTTCCCCTGGTTGTGCATGAAGAGGAAGTACATTCACATGAGTATTCTAATTGAAGGGCGAAACAACCAGGGAGCGACATCAATCAGATCTGGGGCTGCTGAAGAGGAGCTTGACACGCTGTGGAAAACGCCAGCCAATACGTGGGACGCCGCAGAGAAAGAATATTTCCCTATGAGAGCCGACCGCTCACGACGGTGCACGACTATCTCGGTTATGGATATCTCGCGGGGCAGGTAGTCCACGGATTTTCTGGATGCGTAAGGTGCATGGATGACACAACGTATCGCCAGCTAGATAGAGATCCCGGGTCTTTGAAAACCGTGTTCATGGGACATCGAAGGTGGCTTCGCGACGATGACCCATGGAGGAAACGCAAGGATCTGTTCGATGGTGAAACCGAACCCCGAAAACGCCCGTGTACGAGGAGCGGCGAGGAAATAGACAAGCTGTTGAAAAATTGGAAAGACTGCCCACCGCGGGAAAGAAGCAAAAGGCGCGAGCCGGGAAAGAAGCGAAAGCGCCGAGCAGCTGCTGAAGGTATGGAAAACGAGGTCTGTTTTACGGGACTTGCCGTCTTGGAAGATCTACCGTGTGCCTCACAGCCTTGATGTCATGCATATCACGAAGAACGTGTGCGAGAGTCTGCTTGGTACCCTGCTCAACATGCCGAGAGGACCAAAGATGGGCGAAAGCAAGGGCAGACTTGAAATCAATGGGCATCGAGCAGGAGCTTCACGCTATATATGATGATGATGATGATGATGATGATGAGGCGAAGCAGGACACGTAAAGTCGTCGCAAAGGCAAAAGGCCAAGAAGACCGGAAATGACTACCCTCCGCGTGCTTCACTCTAAGTAAGGAGGAGATCGAGCAGTTTTCACCTGCCTCCTAGGAGTAAAACTTCCTTACGATTCTACGGGAAGATAAGCAGATATCTAGACCCAGTGAAGCGAAGTTCAGCGGGATGAAGTCTCACGACCATCACGTCTCGATGACAGATACTTCCAGTTGAAATCCGTGGGATCATGGACGCGCACGTCCGTGAAACGCTATTTGGCCTATGCAACTTCTTGACGTCATCTCGGAGGTCGATTGGCGTGAGGCAACTCGAAGGCTACAGGAAGAGATCGTGGTGATACTATGCGAGCTTGAGATGTACTTCCGCCCGCATTCTTGACGTTATGGTGCATCTGCTGGTCCATATAGTGGAGGATATCATCCAACTCGGCCGGCGTTCCTGCACAGCATGATGCCGTTCGAAAGGATGAATGGTGTCATCAAAGGATACGTTCGCAACATGTCACGCCCGAAGGAAGCATAGCCGGGGCTTTTCGATCAAGAGTGCATCTCCTACGCACGAATTATCTAGGCATCGAGAACCCGTTGGTCTGCCCGTCAGCAGCACCTCGGCAGGCTCGCTGGATGGGGTCACCGTGAGGGTCGCCCGCGAAATGCATGTCGACTTCGAGGGTCGACTCGCCGACTTTGAAAGAGCAAACCTAGTCGCGCTACAACACATAGGCGTGGTCGATCCTTGGGTGGTAGAGCACAAAACCTTTATTAAGAATACGTACAATGATCGAGGCCAACAGAGGACGGACGGAGATACACTCAAAGAGCACAACTCATGTTTCACGCGTTGGTTCAAGAAGAAGCTTACATGCCGTACCCTTTACATGAGGATTCTTCGCGGAAGAACAACTCATATTCGCCTTGTCACAGGCGCGAGCACAACCTGATGACCTATGAGGCGCACGATATCAACGGCTACACATTCTACACCGAGGCCAAGGACATGAAGAGCGATGGTTATCGAACTCCGGGTAACGATGGAATCCTACACGGTAATGACAAGGACAGATACTACGGAAGGATCGAGGAGATCTGGGAGCTGAGCTACTGTTGGAGAGAAGGTCCGATGTTCCGTGTCGATGGGCCAAGAACGTCATAAAGAAGACCGGTATTTCACCACCATGGTTATACCGAAGCCAAATCCAAGACCAAGGGCATAAGCGTCACCATGAAAAATGAGCCATGGGTACTGGCTTCCCAAGTGGACCAATGCTTCTTCATTACCGACCCGCCAAAGCCCGGTCGTGTTGTCGTGAGGAGAGGCAAAAGGAAGATCATCGGAATGGATGGAGTAGCCAATGAGCAAGACTTCGACAAGCACGGCGACCGAGGATCGAACATGACGCGATGATGAAGTAGCAGCATACACCACAAGAAGAAGCAGGACCACCCTACCTAAAGGGCGTCCGTTCCACGGAAGAACTCCATTTGCGAAAAAGAAGGGCAAGAAGATTGTGAACAGATAGCTAGCTAAGATCGATTGTATTTAAATCGTAGCCTTCATTTCTCGATTGTATTTCATGGGTACTTTTGAACTATCATGAATATTTTAAATTTCATGGACACTCGATCTCGATCCCCTCCATCTCGATCGCTATCCCACCTCGCACCCTGGATTCCCCTACTCAACCACCGCCGCCGACCCCCCGCACCCCGCGCACCGTCTTATAAAAAAAATAAGTATCAAACAGCTTTTTAAATGCTACTGTCTTATAAAAAATATTACTGTTATTATTTAAACAAGTTTGAACATATTTAAACACAAATAAGTATCAAACAACTTTTTAAATGCTAAAAAAAATTTGTGGAGCCCACCTCGATCCCCCTCCATCTCGATCGCTATCCCACCTCGCCAGATCCGGTCCCCATGCCTTGAGCACCCCCAGTCCATCGCCGCCGCCACCGACCCCCGCACCTCGATTCCCTACTCAACCACCGCCGCCCGACCCCCGCACCCAAGACCGTCTTATAAAAAAATAAGTATCAAACAGCTTTTTAAATGCTACTGTCTTATAAAAAAATATTACTGTTATTATTTAAACAAGTTTGAACATATTTAAACACAAATAAGTATCAAACAGCTTTTTAAATGCTAAAAAAATTTGTGGAGCACAGGAGTCGAACCCAGGACCTCCTGGTGTGAGAACTGGCTGCTGACCAGTCGAGCTAGTAGAGTGGGCTTGATGTGGATCAGTTCTGGTGGTACATAACCTGTTGGCTCGAGTTGAAATAAAAAAAATACTAATGGCGCACCACGGTGAGGTGCGCCATTAGTATGGACATGCTAATGGCGCACCACGGTGAGGTGCGCCATTAGTATTGTGCCCGATCCCCCCTTCCCTCTCCCCCTTCGCCCGATCCCCCCTTCCCTCTCCCCCTCGCCAGTTCCCTCTCCCTCTCGATCCACCGCCGCCGCCCGCTGCCTCGACTGCTGCGCCCTCGCCTCGCCCTCCCTCCCTCGCCCTCTCCTCGCCTTCCCTCTCCCTCGCCCTCTACCTCGCCTAGATCCCTTCCCTCTCCTCTCCCAGCGTCGCTGCCCGCCGCCTCGACGCTGCCCGCCGCCCCAGCGCCGCGCCTCGCGCGCCGCCGCCCGCCGCGCCCAGCCCGCCGCCTCGACCCCGCCCCGACGCCGCTGCCCCGCCACCTCGACGCTGCCCCGCCGCCTCGACGCGACCCCGCCGCCCGGACGCCGCCCCGTCCACACCACCGTCGCCGGAGCACCTTATCCTCTCCGACCGCCTCCTCCACCCCGGCCCGCTCCTCCAAGGTAAGCTACCGCCCCGACCCCTATCCCCTTCCCTCCTCGCCGTTTGCTCGCTCGCACGGGTCCTCAGCTGCAAAACATGAACTTACGTTGCTTGATTGTTATGCATGGTCCTATGCCCTCTTATGTATTCATCAGGTCAAATTACGCTCATGATTATAGAGGGTTAAAAACATATATATGTATAGGTCATGACACATGTTTCTTGATACAAAATAAGCACAAGTTTGCAGGTATTGGGGTAATTAGTTACTCTAATCTCTTCTATGAGATGAATTGCACATGCTGATTTTTCTTGATTGTATGATTTGTGTTCACCTTCCCCAATGTTTCGAACTTCCAATAGGTACAGGTTTTGAGATTAGGCGTGTTTAATCCAGTAGCATGCTCTTTTAAACCCATCCCGATTTGAATGGCGCCTTAAACCATCGTAGTTGTTTAGCAAAGTGCGATGTCTAGCAGTTTGATGCTTATTCGTGTGTGCCCTGTTAATTAATCCTTGAACTTCATGATAACTCTTTATGCCTCACACAATGCTTAGTATTTTCGCAACAATTTGGCCCGCGTGTTCTTATCAAACACACATCAAAATTCATTTCTACTAGTGTGTTTGATTGCACCTTCGATTTTGTTTATGTTCTTTTCTTGTACCCAAGAAGCTGCATCTGAATTATGTTTGATCAACATGATAGAGAGAATAATGACACATGCAGCAGATTGTTGAAACTAGTCATGCAATTGAGATCATAAGCAACAAACATCATATCCACGTCGATCACTACTAACAGTAAAACAAATACTAGCCCTAAGAGAGAGAATAAGTTATGAATAAATATTTTATTTTTATTATTGCAGCCAGCTACCACTATCTTTTTTCGTTCTCGATACATGGTTTAGTTTGCTGGACCTGAACTAAACAAGTGCAAGGGCTTGATTACATGGTGGTCCTAGCACTGTTTGTGCCCCAAAGTACACTTTGACGGAATGGCAGTATCAAGAGTACAACTGCTTTGATCCATTATAGAAGTAGCTAGGCTCCATGTATCGTCTTGTTTATTTCTTGATAGTTCGGAACCGTTGGATTTTACTTTTTTTGGCATCTTGAACTGAGCCTCTTATCATTGTGTCCGAAGTGACCAAGGCTCCGCAGATACAAGGAGGAGATCGCTAATTTTGTTGTGCACAGACTGTATATACTTGTACAATAACTCGTACAAGCTCACTGTACAAGTCCCAGCATTTATTTTTCTGGACACGGCAATAGACGTGGCTTCATTTACTATCCTTGCCACAAAAGCAGTTTCCCATACTCTACTTACGTGATTACATAGTGGTTTGCACATATGCCTTCTTCGTTGACTCAACTTCTCTTTATTTTCATTTGGTTCTGTGCTTCTTTTGCTTCTAGTCGGGGAGTTGGGTGGAAAGGAGTGGATCGAACTGCGATCACACAAGATCTGCTAACGTGCTATCTTGGTGAAAAACTTAGGTAAATTTATCTTTTGTACATCTTTTTTCTTGGTTACTCAGTTTACGGAAAGATGCATTGTCTATTCATTTTTGAACTGTGAAGGACAGTAGGAGAGGCTCCTACAGTCTTGTATTAATAAAACAAAATTAAAGATACATGGTATGTATAAGGTATAGGGTCTTTGACCCTAACCAAAAGATAAGATACTAGTACAAGGTTTTAGGTAATTTGTTGCACTAGGGAGCTTATGAAATCCTCAAGCTCAGACTTCCTCCTATATCTCAAGAATGGCAAAATAATGATTAAATCTAGAGAGCCATGATCTGTGAGAGTGGGGAATTCTTTGGAAGACCATTTTGTTTCGTTCTTTCCACAAGTACCAAACAGCTACAGACACACCTACATGAACATGGGTCTGTCCCAGCCTGTTTGGCAGCGATTAACAATCCTCATATGAGATGAGAGGATTTTTTAATTGGCTTCTTGCAGTTTTGAAAATTCAGTTTATTGGTTCTTGAAAATTCAGTAAATTCAGTTAGGCACACAAATTTCAGAACTTTTGTGTGCCCTAGTACTTGGTGTTTGTAGAAAACCAGGAGTGTCAATGGGACTAGAATTCACTTGTTCTTATATGGGTGAAACTTCACTTGTTTTAGGCTAGTGTAGGGTGTTGCTTTATTCTGTCATCATTTGTAACTATGTCACAAGTAAATTGTTCCTTCTTACGTATTTGACAAGTAATGACTGTTGATAAGTCGAGGCATGGATTAAGCTGTTTCTTTGTTGTAACATACCGTATATAACTCCACAATGAAATACAATACATATTGATGTGCTTTGTAAAACTTGTTCATGTAATGAACTACTAATGCCTTGTGATGCTCTGAATTACTTGTGATGCCTCTGAATTACTTGTGATCACATTGAGAAAGACTTGTAAAGATGATGATCATCTTTAATGTAAAACAATTTGTGATGATTTTGCTAGTTTGCTGGGTTTTGTCTCCCACCATCGTGTCGTGATGATTTTGCAGGTACCCGAGAGGCCCTTGAGTTTGCGGAATGTCGATTAACTTCCGTTCCGGCAAATTGGTACTCCATATGTCCTATTTTCAGCAAAGGTCATGCTGAAATTTTCCGTGAATTTTAGCATGACTTTGCTAAAATAGGACATATGGGGTACTTGTGACTAATGCATGGGCCGGGTATCTTAGTAGTTAATTAAGTAGGATCAAGTGCCTCGGCGTATTTGTGACTAATGCATGGCTTTTAGGGTGCCTCGGTGTCGATAAAAACCGAAATGATGAAAGGTTAGGCTTTTAGGGTGCCTTGGCGCCGAAAAACCCTCAATGATAGAAGCTTAGATTTTAGGATGCCTTGGTGTCGATTTAACCCTAAATGATGAGACCATGATCTTGTTCCTTGACAATAACCAACTTTTTACCAAACTTTGTTTCTATTTAGAGAGAAACATGGCCCACAACGATGAGGCCGGGGTTGAGGCGGCAAGGCATTTTGGGAGCTGTCCCAGAGATGGAGGAACAACCTCACTTGTATGAGGCCGCCGCTTCCCCACCGATCCCGAGACCACCGATGGTGCCGCCGAGGATGACTACACCGATGCCACCACCGATGGTGCCGCCGAGGATGCCACCATCGATGATGGCGGCGCGCGCACGATGGCAGCCAACCGAAGAGGCAACGGAAGGACGGCGCCCGATCGTGCTCCGCACCCTCAAGGAGGAAGTTATGAAGTGGACTCCAACGGAATCCAGCGGCGCCCGAACGAATAGTCAAGGGTACTCGCTTCAGCTCGGGTGCATTGTCCGAGCACCGTCTCGATCAACACCGAGAACCCGAGGCATCCCGACCGAGGGAATTTGCGCAACCTCCTCTTCACGAAGCTGCACGAGCGATACAAGTTCCCGCTGAATTTGAAAACACAAGCCTCAAAGGGAATAAAGTGAACAATGCTGCCCTCACGAAGATGAGCAAGGCCTGTCTACTTGGAAAAGCAATGTGAAGAGAATGATCGAGAAAGGTGAGAGTTATCGGAAGATCAAGGAGAAAATCCTTCGATCACCGAAGATGACTACAACGACTTCAAGATCAATTGCTTGAGCACCGCAAGCTCCCAATCAAGTGAGTGGGGAAACAAATGCGGAGCTGAACATAGGGGAACACACACTCGTCCCGGCGGTTCTGAGTGGCGGAGCCTATATGGGACAAGAAGGAGGCGGACCGTGCCGAGCAAGGCCTACCGCCCTCTTCGATACATACGGTGACAAGCAGACCAGGAACTTTGTCGGGGCCGGTACAAGAAGGACCGAAAACAAAGCCACGGATCCGAAGACCAGGCAGCTTGAGCTTGTTACGTAAGGAATACACCCCGCGTAATTAGCTCCATATGGTTGCATTCTAATTAATGAAGCCAATTTCTAAATGGTTCACATTCCTTCCGCAGCGATCGAAAGAAGTAGCGGGGTCGACTCAGAGCAACCCTTGGGACACCACTCTAAATAGGGGTTGAATGTAATGAAGAACAAGGATAAGCTCGAGAAGTCGGCGTCGGCTGGTCGTGTGGCGGCAAAGGCTTGTCGACAAAATGGGGTCATACTATACCGCTGGTGTGCGGAAGGAGAAAGAGACCAGCTCGGAAAGCCAGCGCGAGAGGTTCAAGAACTCAAGGCACAGGTGGCGCGGATTCGGAGATTGTCCAAGAGCAAGTGGAACAACGACTCGAGCGGCGATCACCGCCCTTGTGCCTACCTTGATCTCGGGGTTGAGTCGTGGATTGCAGGCGCCAACAGGGCCGCCCGATTCCTAGCTTCACGGCCAGCAACTCGCATAATGCGATGGCGGGGCCATTGGTGCCTCCGGCGGAGGCGGCATTGGTGTCTCCGACGCCGGCACGGGAGCTTAATGCACCCGGGTGTACGCCGGCTGGCACCTCTCGCAGCAAGCGCCCCTCCGTCAACTGCACGCCCGCCGTTGGCGGTGCCTCTACATTAGCCGAGCTCGACGCCATCATCATGGTAACTAATTAAGCCTCTCTCGCCGAGGACTTCATCTCCTTGCCTTTGATCGGGCATCCCCGACGCCCTACATGTTTTTGCGGCGCCGCCGACGTTCGTGCACTCTCCTCCACCGTGAACAGCGAGTTGGTCGATGTCGCCAAGGGCAAAATCGTTCAACCGGCAACCCTTGTTCCACGGTACCCGGATGCCACCCAACTTGTTTAGGGTTCAACTGGTTCGGTGCTGCCAGGCTGCGACGACTTGTTACCTCCGAATCGACCCGTCGGGGCCGATGATGATGACGTGATGACCCTCGGCCGCCTGAGCTGGCCCTGCTTTGGCGAAGAGCCAGATTCGTTTGGGGCGGGGACACCACCCAAAGACAACACCGCCGGTCGTGCGGCGCCAAGTCGGCCCCATGGCAAGACCGCCGTAACGGTGCGGACATCCCTATGCCATGGATCCAAACATGCATATGGCACAGGATCGAACGACGGCGACGGCGACTATGATACATTTGGCAGCGTCGATCAGTACTTTGCCGAGCATGGGTGCGATGGCGACTTCATGGGGCCTCCTTCTCAAGAACCAAACCCAACAAAAGGCGTGTGCGATCTAGCTCGCATCAGCGGAGAAGCCAAGTTGCATCGGCGCCGTCGGCGTTCAGCTCTTAGGAGACGCCTCCAGCTGCCGACTTCACCGAGCCTCAGATAGGCGAGGTGCGAAATATTATCAGCCCCAACACACTCAAGAAGGCGGTCTGTGAGCAAAACTCGGTCCCATTACAGGAGAAGAAGAAGGCACGCAAAAGAAAGACTAAGAAGGGTGCGAGCCAGCCGGCACCGAGTATGATCCGTGCTCAGGACGGGCCACCTTCACCGCAGGATATCTCGAGGAGGGTGCATGTGGCGGGTAGGGCGATGCTACCGACAAATATGCTCAATGCTGCAACCGGTGCTATGCGGAGTCTGCATGATGTGTTCTTTCTTTGGATAAGCGGCGTCTCGGGGAGCAGGATGTGGCATACCGGTTTTCGCGGCCAAGGTGCCAGAGGGCAAGGGCTTTGTGGATAACTCCATCGGGCGACGATCGTCCTGCGCTTTTGATGACATCCACGCTATGTTGAACCTTCATCCGCTGCACTACACCTTCGCTCGGCTATTTTCGCTGAGTATGGAGATGCGGATCATTCGCGACAAGACCCGGACATCGTGATAGTCGACCCCTTCTACATGCGTGCCAAGATCTTGGGCAGCGCGGGGACCGCAAGTCGCGAGTTCTTACCTCAAGGCGTCATTCGCAAACCAAGATAAGGATAACTTCCTCGTGCCTTACTTTCCCGAGTAAGTCTTCCCTCAACCGCCCGTAACATATGAATTCTTACATTTCGATCGTTTTCTTTTAACATTCCGTGTTTTCTGCGGTGACACACGTTGCACGCCATCCTCCTAAGCCCCAAATATTCCATGGCCACGATTTCGACCGGACCGTCGATCGAACGTAGACTACACAAATGTCAAGAAGGTTCTTGATGATGTTCTCCCGGCTATGCCAAATCTGGAGGCACCTTCACCAGGCCTATTCGTAAAGCACGGCAAGCACGTGTTCTCCCACAATCTGACGTTCGCTGCGTCAAGCAGCCGCTGGCGGTCGAAGGGTGCCTACTACGCCATCCATCACATGCGGGCGATCGTGACGGGACCATCATCAACTTCGCTACCGAGTAAACTCAAGATTGGGCCGCGGCGTGTCGGCAATCTAGGACGCGGACCTCCGACAAGAATTCTTTCGCATCGATCGGAGTTTGCGGAAATCATCCATCAAGATATCCTTCGTACCTCGGGGCAGTTCTACCTCGAAATCAACCGTCCAACGGTGACATCGACACAATGCTACAAATGCAGGATGATAACGCCCGTTCTTTCATGACTCCCACGATAGACGGCGGCTTCATCCGCGCCCGTCCCTTGAGTCGAGTTGTTCAGTTCTGAAACATCGATTGGCTCATGTTGTAATTAAACTTTAATGAACTTGTAGTATGTCTCTTTGGTTTCGAGAGTCGCTCAACTTAGATGTAATCGATGCATGCTATTAATGTCTTGCTTTTCTCTTCCGATCGTTCTGTTGCATACTTATATATTGCTTATGTATTGTCGTGAATTGGTACTAACGTTGCGTTTGGCTAGTGCATAGCGATGCCGACGTATGTCGTGTACAAGCGTAAGTTTCCGGAGTCTCGATGGTGGGAGGAGTGTCGGAGACAGGTTCACCGATTCAGCGGTAACAATTACAAAGGGTACACCACTAGGGCCGAGGCGAATCTAGATCGCCCGCTATCTAGCGGGAGAGGGAAGGCGTTGGAGGAACCGGATGAAGACGAGTTTCATCGTGATGATGCTCATCGTGATGACCGCAGCTCTCTTCTATGTGATGGTAGTTTAGATGATCGATATCGACTTGTAATGTGAAGACAAACTCGCTACTCGCGGTCTCGAGACTTGTAATATAATGTTCTTTCTTTGTTCGGTCTTTTCAATTCGGAGACTAATATGATGAATTGTATTCGGAGACTAATATGATGAATTGTATTCAAAGACTAATCTTCTATTGTATTTGATGAATCTGTTGTTGATGTGTGCTGTCTATATTTTGTCAAATTATACATTTTGTAACCTGTGCAAAAACAGAAAATAAAAAATAAAAAAACCTAATATTCATACTAATGGCGCATCACATGAAAGGCGCCATTAGTATGACAGTGCATACTAATGGCGCATCACTGGGTAGTGCGCCATTAGTATGCCGCGGTTACTAATGGCGCATCCAGAGGTGGTGCGCCATTAGTATGCCAAAGCACCTGCGTATACATGGCCCCTGGGAGGCATACTAATGGCACACCCTGGCCTATACTAATGGCGCACACGCGGTGCGCCATTAGTATACCAGATACTAATGGTGCACCACAGATGCGCCATTAATAACCATACTAGGTGCGCCATTAGTAGGGGTTTTTCTAGTAGTGCGTTAGCACAACGTGGTTGATGTAGTCGTACGTCTTCATGATCCGACCGATCAAGTACCGAACGCACGGTACCTCCGAGTTCAGCACATGTTCAACTCGATGACGTCCCTCGAACTCAGATCCAGCTGAGCTTTGAGGGAGAGTTCCGTCAGCACGACGGCGTGGTGACGATGATGATGTTCTACCGTCACAGGGCTTCGCCTAAGCACCGCTACGATATGACCGAGGTGGATTATGGTGGAGGGGGGCACCGCACACGGCTAAGAGATCCAAGGGATCAATTGTTGTGTCTATGGGGTGCCCCTCTCCTCCGTATATATAGGGGGGAGGAGAGGGCCGACCAAGGGGAGGAGGCGCGCCCAAGCGGGGAGTCCTACTCCCACCAGGAGTAGGACTCCTCCTTTTCCTATTTGGAGAGGGAGAGGGAAGGAAGAGGAAGGAGGGAGGAAGGAAAGGGGGGCCGGCCCCCCTACCAATTCAGATTGGGCTTGGGGGGCGCGCCCCCTCCCTTGCTCCTTTCCCCTCCTTTCCACTAAAGCCCATTAAGGCCCATATACCTCCCGGGGGGTTCCGATAACCTCCCGGTGCTCCGGTATTATCCTGATCTGTAACATGCCAAATTTTCAATTTGGAATGTTATACATTAGGTCATCATGCATATCATATTTTCTCGCATTTTCCGATCCTAGAAAATTTCACGCAACTCAAGGACCCTCGGAGAGAGTTGGAGATTTCATTATTTTCATATTTGGGGATTTCTCAAATTTTGAAAATAGGATCATTTGGATTTATTTATTTATCTTCAAAAGTTTTTCCGATAAAAAATTTTAAGAGAGGGAATAATATGACTTTCCCAACATTTAGGAAAAATGAAGATTTAATGAATAAATCAAATTTTGGTTTTGAAAGTTTATTTGCTTTAGGCAAAAATGAGTGTTTTAAAATATGCATTTTGCCCCGTTTTAAAGTTCATTTTGTTCGACTCATTTTTAGGAGTCGGGGAAAATTAATTTTATTTAATTTGGAGTTCGTTTGGTTTTATTTTTATTTCGTTTAAGTTTTGTTTAAAAAAAACGCGCGCCGCCCGCCTGGGCCAAGGGCCCAGCCCCCATGTGCCCATCTCCCCCTCCAAGGCCGCTGGAGGAGTCCCTGGCCGCCGCCGCCGCTGGCCGAGACCGGCTCGGCCACGCCTCGCCGTCGTTGCCCCTCCCCCAAGGCAACCGGAGCCCCCCTCCTTTTATACCCCACCGCCACCCCCCCTCTCCCCTCATCCCGCCGCCACCTCCAACCCGAGCCGCCGCCCGCCTGAGGCCGCCCGCCGCCGCTGTCTGCCGTCGCCGCGCCGCCCTCGCCGCCCCCTCGACCCGCCAACCCCGCCGACCGCCGCCGCCCGCCGAGTCCCGAGCCCCCCGGCGACTCCGGAGGTAGCCGACCTCGTCGCCCCCCTCCCGATCCGGTTTTGCTTTAAAACCGATCCGGTTTTTTCGTTCGTTATTCGATTTTTTAAAAAAAAACCCTAGATGGTTTATTTTTTTTCGGTTTTATTATTTAGTGAACGTTCACCAACCCGTTTGTTTCAATGAACGTGGTCGTCAGATTAGATCTGTTAACGAACGTCCGCCGTTTAATCTGTTCGTCGTTTTTCTTTTAATCGGATTTAATCTGTTATTTTCTGACTTCGATTTCCAATTCGATTTTCAAATCTGTTTATTTTCTCGCTCGTTTATCGGAATCAGGTGATTCAAGCGCCTGGAGTTTCGTCACGAAACCGCCGTTTCGACTAACCTACTTAAACAAAGTTTTGCTACTGCAAAATTTTGACCTAGTTTCAGATTGCTAAAACCGAGTCGTTCTCTCTCGACTTTCGACTTTCGATGCTTTATTTGATTTGATTCTTTTGTAACCAGGGTTCTTAAGTTGAACTCTCTGGTTAGATCTTTTATTCGAGATTTCCCTGTGCATTAGATGAGTACTTATTGTATGCTTGTTGTTTGTCTGCGTTAGATCACCCGGAGTGCGCCGCTTGTTACTTCGAATCTCTATGTCTCGCGGATCATCAGCAAGGCAAGTAACACTTGATCATACCTTTTCTACTACCCAGTTTTATTGCATTAGATCAAACCCTCAAACACTTGCATGTTTAGGATCTAATTAAATTGTGGGTTTGGGAAGTAGATTGAGGTAGTACCTATTACCTGTTTTACTTATGAAACCTTGGGAGTCACTTCTACGTTTGCTTATTATGCCACGCTATGCTAGTAGACGTGGATTGGGTGAGTGAATATCCATGACAGATGTGAGATTGTTAATTAATGGTTTATCTAAGGTGGCAACCTAAACACACATCTGGGTGGATTGAGGCACCTGATTTCTATCAGACTTGCTGTATTTCTTGGACCGCCACCCGGGCTCTAAGGGATCATAAGATTATTCAAACTGGAAACTTCCGTGTGCAGCCACAAGCCAATTATGGGCTCTGGCGTAGTTGACTAAGTTGTGCGAACTCTTACGGGCAGACTAGCTGATGTAGGGGATGTAGGTTGGTACGGTCTACCCACATGTAAGTTGCTAGCGCTTCTGAAAGACTATGTCTCGATCATCCGTTTCTCAAACACCATGTAGTGCGAGAACCAAGCGGAGGCGATCGAGTCTTGTGGGGAAAAGTGGGCAAACCTCTGCAGAGTGTATAAACTAATCATGATTAGCCGTGTCCCCGGTTATGGACGTATTGAGTATCTGGTAATTGAATATCATGTGAGTCTCAACATGTTACTTCTAATAAAAGTTATTGGGTTTTGATGAGTACTTTTTAATTGGGATTGAGGATGCTGTCAACCATTCTCAATGTTTAACAACCACCATGATAGTTAAATAAAATTATTCCTTTGTTGTAGGGAAAAACTAGCTTTATGCAAAATGTACCGTGAGAGCTTTACCACCAGCCATATATGCATGTAGTATAGGCTTATTCTTCCATTGCTCTCTATGTGTTACATTGCCGGCATAATCCATGTCTTGACCCGTTTTGGCTGCAACTTTCACGTTCAGACTTTTCGCATTTACAGTAAGGTGTTAGGTCGTGGTTCTATACTCGATGATGTCGATGGAGTTGATGGACTCACTTATCTTCCAAGCCTTCGCTGTTATTATTAGATGGCCTTAAGCCATTTTATTGTACTAAGTTCCTCGTGGACAACGATGTAATAAGTGTGTGATTGCTACTTTGCTATAAATCCTTGAAATCTTGTGTGGTGTCAAGCATTCTTGATCCAGGGATGACATCGAGCACGAGACTTGATCCATTCGGGTCTGGTCGCTCTGAGAGATGGTATCGAGCACACTGTTGTTTGTAGGACACGACCACTAAGTTAAAGCCATAGATCACTACTCTCTTCCCATTTTCGACTCCTCATCTTTTCTACTCTTAGGATGACGGACGCGAAGATCAAGTACACCCAACCAGATGAAGGCACACCTTTTGGATTTCACTTGAAGGAAGTCACCAAGTACCTGAACATTGGACTACCCAGCTTCACCGGAACTTTCAACGCCACTCTGCCTGAAGAGGAGCGCTGGAAGATTCAAGATCACGTTCGGGAAGGACATTCGCCCCAATCACCAAGCCTATAGATAGTGTTTTCAGTGCACCAACTTGGAGTCTGGGAAAGAGCATGGCAGCTCACATCACCATGGGACGCATTGGAGAAGTTTATCAAGAAGACCTCAAGGACACTATCTACCAGATTTGCGGACGCCGAGATGACAAATGGGACATAGTCAGCACCAAGAAGGATAGATCCATTGCAGCTTTCATCCAGGAGTTAAACCAGCACATTCGACGCCAGGAGAACCAGATGTGCAACGATATGTTGGAGTTGCGTAAGCAAAGGGAAGGATCATCGAACTTGAAGAAGAACTAAAGACTACACATAAGGACTACATGGGCGAGATCGTAGCTCTAGCAAGACACAATAATGATCTTAAGTACGAGATCAAAGAACTCAAGAAGAAGTTGGCGCTCAGGAATGAAGACCAGTATGTCGGTTGCCCAAGCGACTACATCAAC
Source organism: Aegilops longissima (assembly GCA_021605205.1). Lineage (NCBI taxonomy): Eukaryota > Viridiplantae > Streptophyta > Magnoliopsida > Poales > Poaceae > Aegilops > Aegilops longissima. Next base: position 648,556,186 of record CM038682.1, on the reverse strand, counting down.
ATCGACGACACCGAATCGGATCCAAGTGAACCCGACTTTGAAGACGAAACTGGAGCAGACATCATGGAGTCTTCCACCGGTTCAAATTAGTAGAAGTCCCCCACATATTAGTAGTACTCCCTCCATGTAAACATTATAGTGCACGCACTTTTGCGATAGTTAGATCGTTGTAAGCCCTTGTTTGATTGAATGAAGTGATTTTGTGTGCATTTGCTCATGTGCATTTGGGTAGTGATTTCCCTTAGGCCTCATTCTATTCTTAAATTCTCGTCTTTTCTAAACCCATCAGATGCCTCCGAGACGCGACCCCGGGTTTGTTTTCCCGAGAGATCACCCAATTGATTCAGCAGCAGAATACCTGATTCAAACATTGGTGCGAGAACGAGGCAACAACAACAACAACAACCCACCACCACCACCACTGCGGATCACCGACTCGTTTCCTTAGACTGAATCCGCGGTGTATTCCGAGAACACCGAGCCGATTGTGGCAGATGATTGGCTCCGCAAGATAGGAAGGAGTTGACCGCTGCAGGATGCATGAGATGGAGAAAGAGTGAAGTTTGCAGCACATCAGCTTGAAGGACCCGCAGCAGCATGGTGGGAGAATTTTACAGCCACTTACCCCGTAGACACTGTCACATGGGATCAGTTTCACAAGCTTTTCCGACCTGCCCATGTTTCAGCAGGAGCTATGGCCATGAAGAAGCGTGAGTTTCGCAACTTACGCCAAGGAGGAAGAACTGTTGGCCAGTATGTGGATGATTTTAGTAAGTTAGCACGTTATGCCCTAGATGACATTGCTACAGACGCTGCTAAACAGGAGAAGTTTCTAGAAGGACTGAATGATGAGTTCAGTATGCCGTTGATGGTAGCAAGTTTCAACAACTACCAGGAGTTGGTAGACCGAGCCCTCATGATTGAAGGAAAGCAGCAGCAAATTGAGAACCGCAAGAGGAAGTATGGGCAAGGGAAGTATAACTCGGAGCCCAATGAAGCCTCGTTATACCCCTAAATCAGGAATTCAGTTTCAGCATACCCATGGAGGAGGTAATTAGCATAACCATAATGGCACCAAGAATGGGAGCGGAATGGAGGAAGCAATGGATAGAACCGCACCAACCCGTCAACACCATCCAAGGTAGACCTGAGTCACATCACTTGCTTTAAGTGCCGCAAGATGGGCATTATGCCAATGACTGCCCGAAGGCGAATGGAAATGGCAATGGAAGCTCGGAAAGAAGCCCAACCCTTTCAACAGAGGGACAGGTGAACCACATTGATGTGGAGGAGGTTGAAGATCAGCCCGATGCAGTAATCGGTAAGTTTTTGGTTAAGTCATTTACTGCAGTTGTTCTTTTCGATACTGGTGCATCGCATTCATACATATCAAGGGGATTTGTGGATAAGCACAAATTACCGACCCAAGCCCTTAGGTCACCCATGCTAGTAACCTCACCCGGAGCAGAATACATGGCTAGTAAATGGTGTGATCGACTGCCATTAAGGATTGGACACTATGTTTTCCCCTCAGACCTAATAGTTCTGGAATCCCAAGGATTGGATGTGATATTAGGAATGGATTGGTTATCAAAGTATGGAGGGAACATAGATTGCACCACAAAGTCAATTTTGCTCACCACCCGGAGGAAGAAGGATCAAGTATGTATCACGACACGAGCCGAGGAGAGCGCAAGTAAATTGCTTATCGAGAGTGGTGCAGGAAGAAGTACCGATGGTGAAGGATTTTCTGATGTATTTCGGAAGAGTTGCGTGAATGCCACGGATAGAGACATTGAGTTTTTGATCGAGCTGTTGCCAGGAACAGGCCCGATATCGAAGCGACCGTACAGGATGCCCGCACAGGATTTGGCGGAAATCAAGAAGCAGATTAAGGAATTATTGGATAAGGGTTTTATTCGCCCAAGTTCTTCACCTTGGGGATCACCCGTATTGTTAGTGGAGAAGAAGGATGGATCGTTGAATGAAGTAACAATCAAGAACAAGTACCCACTACCTATGATAAATGATCTGTTTGATCGCTTACAAGGAGCTAAGGTGTTTTCCAAGATCGATTTGCGATCAGGGTATCATCAGTTGAAGATTCGGGAGCAAGACATACCCAAGACAGAGTTTACCACGAGATATGGACTGTATGAGTATACCATTATGTCATTTGGACTAACTAACGCACCAGCCTATTTCATGAACCTGATGAACAAAGTGTTTATGGAGTTTTTGGATAAGTTAAATCGTGGTGTTCATTGATGACATTTTGATTTTCTCGAAGAATGAAGAGGAACATAAGGAACATTTGAGATTGGTTTTGAGAAACCGAGGAACACCAGTTGTATGCCAAGTTCAGCAAATGTGAGTTTTGGCTAAAGGAAGTTGGATTTCTCGGACATGTTATATCCGGAGAAGGAATAGCAGTTGACCCCACAAAGGTTGAGACCGTAACCAAATGGGAAGCACCAACGACAGTTGGAGAGATTCGGAGTTTCCTTGGACTCGCAGGATACTACCGAAGATTCATTGAGAATTTCTCAAGGATTGCAAAGCCTATGACAGAATTGTTGAAGAAGGATAACAAATTCATATGGACTGAGGACTGAGGCAAGTTTTCAGGAGTTGAAGAAAAGATTGGTTACCTCACCAGTTTTAATATTGCGGATCGGACCAAGGATTATGAGGTGTATTGCGACGCTTCACGTCGAGGACTTGGAGCCGTGCTTATGCAGGAAGGAAGAGTTGTTTCGTATGCTTCACGACAACTTAAGCCCCATGAGTTGAATTATGCCACACATGATTTGGAGTTAGCAGCCGTTGTGCATGCCTTAAAGACATGGAGACATTTTCTCATTGGAAATCATTGTGAAGTATATACGGATCACAAGAGTTTGAAGTACATCTTCACATAGAAGGAATTAAATCTCAGACAGAGGAGATGGTTAGAGCTTATGAAGGATTATGATATGAGATTACATTATCACCCCGGAAAGGCTAATGTAAGTAGAGCAGACGCATTGAGCCGTAAGAGCCACGTCAATACCCTAATGATGGGAGGGATACCCAATGAGTTAGCCGAGGACCTTGAGAGCTATGTTTGGAAATAGTTCCAGAGGCTATGTAGCAGCATTGGAGATTCAGTCAACACGATGGACAAAATCGAGAAGCCCAAAAGGCAGATAAGGAAGTTGCCTCTATAAAGGAGAAAATGAGCAAAGGAAAAGCTAAAGGATTTCGTGAGGATGAACACGATACCCTATGGTTTGAGGACCGTGTTTATGTGCCAAATAACCCGGAGATCAGGAAGTTGATTTTGCAAGAAGCCCATGATTCACCCTATTCGATTCACCGGAAATACCAAGATGTATTTGGATTTGAAGAATACTTTATGGTGGACCGGAATGAAGAAGGATATTGCGGAGTATGTAGCAGTTTGCGATGTATGTCAGAAAGTAAAGGCAGAGCATCAGAAGCCAGCAGGATTGTTACAACCATTGCCGATACCCGAATGGAAGTGGGACAAACTAGGCATGGGTTTCATCACAGGATTGCCAAAGACTCGTTCAGGATATGACTCGATTTGGGTCATAGTCGACCGTTTAACGAAGGTAGCTCATTTTATTCCAGTCAAGACTACCTATAGCAGTGCTAAGTTGGCAAAGATATACATGACCAGAATTGTGTGTTTACACGGAGTTCCGAGGAGCATCATATCAGACAGAGGAACCCAATTTACCTCAAAATTTTGGAACCACTTGCACGAAACATTGGGAACCAGACTGAATTGAGACAGCTTTCCACCCACGACCGATGGATGACCGAGAGGTCAATCAGATTTTGGAGGATATCTTTGAGAGCTTGTGCACTAGATTATGGATCTAGTTGGGATGATAATTTGCCGTATGCAGAATTTTCTTATAACAACAGTTACCAAACCAGCCTAAGATTGCACCTTCGAGGCTCAGATGGAAGAAGATGCAGGACACCGTTGTCATGGGACTAAACCGGAGATCGTCAATTGTTTGGACCAGATTTGATTAAGGAGTGCGAAGAAGGTTAAACTGATTCGAGATAGGCTCAAGGTAGCCCAGTCCGCATGAGAAGAGTTATGCGGATTCAAAGCGCCAGCGATTGAGTATGAAGTTGGAGCAGAGTATATCTTAGAGTATCCCCGCTCGAGGAGTTAAGCGTTTTGGAGTTAAAGGAAAGTTAGCACCATGTTTCGTTGGACCGTATAAGATTTTGCAACGCATGGGAGAAGTTGCTTATAAGCTGGAATTGCGGAAGGACTGTCGGGAGTTCATGATGTATTCCATGTTTCTCGATTGAAGAAATGTCACCCGAGATAGCAGAGATACCGTTAAGAGACACGGTGCCCTTGGAAGCAATTCAGTTGAAGGATGATTTAACATATGAGGAAAACCGGTTAAGATTCTCGATTATGCCAGCAGAGTTACTCGCAGCAAGGTTATCAAGTTTTGTAAGGTTCAGTGGAGCCACCACACCGAAGATGAAGCCACCTGGGAAAGAGAGGAAGTTTTGCTCAAGGACCACCCTCACCTATTTTCTAGCCAACCCGAATCTTGAGGGCGAGATTCATCTTAAGGGGGTAGATTTGTAACATCCCAAATTTTCAATTTGGAATGTTATACATTAGGTCATCATGCATATCATATTTTCTCGCATTTTCCGATCCTAGAAAATTTCACGCAACTCAAGGACCCTCGGAGAGAGTTGGAGATTTCATTATTTTCATATTTGGGGATTTCTCAAATTTTGAAAATAGGATCATTTGGATTTATTTATTTATCTTCAAAAGTTTTTCCGATAAAAAATTTTAAGAGAGGGAATAATATGACTTTCCCAACATTTAGGAAAAATGAAGATTTAATGAATAAATCAAATTTTGGTTTTTGAAAGTCTATTTGCTTTAGGCAAAAAATGAGTGTTTTAAAAATATGCATTTTGCCCCGTTTTAAAGTTCATTTTGTTCGACTCATTTTTAGGAGTCGGGGAAAATTAATTTTATTTTATTTGGAGTTCGTTTGGTTTTATTTTTATTTCGTTTAAGTTCTGTTTTAAAAAAGACGCGCGCCGCCCGCCTGGGCCAAGGGCCCAGCTCACCGCCGCGGCCCATCTCCCCCTCCTCAAGGCCATGGAGGAGTCCCTTCGCCGCCGCCGCTGGCCGAGACCGGCTCGGCCACGCCTGCGCCGCCGTGCCCCTCCCCAAGGCAACCGAGCCCCCCTCCTTTATACCCCCGCCCCCTCTCCCCTCATCCCCGCCGCCTCAACCCGAGCCGCCGCCGCCGCCCTGAGCCGCCGCCGCCTCTGCGTCGCCGCCGCCGCCTCCGTCGCCCGCCGCCCCTCGCCGCCCCTCGCCCGACCCGCCTAACCCCGCCGACCCGCGCCCGCCCGAGTCCCGAGCCCCGCCGGCGACTTCGCGGAGGTAGCCGACCTCGTCGCCCCGATCCGGTTTTGCTTTTAAAACCGATTCGTTTTTTTTTCGTTATTCGATTTTTTAAAAAACCTAGATGGTTTATTTTTTCGGTTTTATTATTTAGTGAACGTTCACCGACCCGTTCGTTTCAATGAACGTGTTCGTCGGATTAGATCTGTTAATGAACGTCCGCCGTTTAATCTGTTCGTCATTTTTCTTTTAATCGGATTTAATCCGTTATTTTCTGATTTCGATTTCCAATTCGATTTTCAAATATGTTTAATTTCTCGCTCGTTTATCGGAATCAGGTGATTCAAGCGCCTGGAGTTTCGTTACGAAACCGCCGTTCCGACTAACCTACTTAAACAAAGTTTTGCTACTGTAAAATTTTGACCTAGTTTCAGATTGCTAAAACCGAGTCGTTCTCTCTCGACTTTCGACTTTCGATGCTTTATTTGATTTGATTCTTTTGTAACCAGGGTTCTTAAGTTGAACTCTCTGGTTAGATCATTTATTCGAGATTTCCCTGTGCATTAGATGAGTACTTATTGTATGCTTGTTGTTTGTCTGCGTTAGATCACCCGGAGTGCGCCGCTTGTTACTTCGAATCTCTAGGTCTCGCGGATCATCAGCAAGGCAAGTAACACTTGATCATACCTTTTATACTACCCAGTTTTATTGCATTAGATCAAACCCTCAAACACTTGCATGTTTAGGATCTAATTAAATTGTGGGTTTGGGAAGTAGATTGAGGTAGTACCTATTACCTGTTTTACTTATGAAACCTTGGGAGTCACTTCTACGTTTGCTTATTATGCCATGCTATGCTAGTAGACGTGGATTGGGTGAGTGAATATCCATGACAGATGTGAGATTGTTAATTAATGGTTTATCTAATGTGGCAACCTAAACACACATCTGGGTGGATTGAGGCACTGATTTCTATCAGACTTGCTGTATTTCTTGGACCGCCACCTGTGCTCTAAGGGATCATAAGATTATTCAAACTGGAAACTTCCGTGTGCAGCCACAAGCCAATTATGGGCTCTGGCGTAGTTGACTAAGTTGTGCGAACTCTTACGGGCAGACTAGCTGATGTAGGGGATGTAGGTTGGTACGGTCTACCCACATGTAAGTTGCTAGCGCTTCGAAAGACTATGTCTCGGTCATCCGTTCTCAAACACCATGTAGTCACGAGAACCAAGCGGAGGCGATCGAGTCTTGTGGGGAAAAGTCGCAAACCTCTGCAGAGTGTATAAACTAATCATGATTAGCCGTGTCCCGGTTATGGATGTATTGAGTATCCGTAATTGAATATCATGTGAGTCTCAACATGTTACTTCTAATAAAAGTTATTGGGTTTTGATGAGTACTTTTAATTGGGATTGAGGATCTGTCAACCATTCTCAATGTTTAACAACCACCATGATAGTTAAATAAAATTATTCCTTTGTTGTAGGGAAAAGCTAGCTTTATGCAAAATGTAACCAGAGAGCTTTACCACCAGCCATATATGCATGTAGTATAGGCTTATTCTTTAATTGCTCTCTATGTGTTACATTGCCAGCATATTCCATGTCTTGACCGTTTTGGGCTGCAACTTTCACGTTGCAGACTTTTCGCAACGACAGTAAGGTGTTAGGTCGTGGTTCTATACTCGGTGATGCCGATGGAGTTGATGGACTCACTTATCTTCCAAGCCTTCCGCTGTTATTATTAGATGGCCTTAAGCCATTTTATTGTACTAAGTTCCCTCGTGGACAACGATGTAATAAGTGTGTGATTGCTACTCTGCTATAAATCCTTTGAAGTACTGTGTGGTGTCAGCATTACTGACCCAGGGATGACACTGAGCACAGAGACTTGATCCATTCGGGTCTGGTCGCTACATGATCTCACCCGGAACCATTCCGGTATCCAAATATAGTCGTCCAATATATCAATCTTTATGTCTCGACCATTTCGAGACTCCTCGTCATGTCCGTGATCACATCCGGGACTCCGAACTACCTTCGGTACATCAAAACACATAAACTCATAATATAACCGCAATCAAACTTTAAGCGTGCGGACCCTACGGGTTCGAGAACTATGTAGACATGACCGAGACACGTCTCCGGTCAATAACCAATAGCGGAACCTGGATTCTCATATTGGCTCCTACATATTCTACGAAGATCTTTATCGGTCAAACCGCATAACAACATACGTTGTTCCCTTTGTCATCGGTATGTTACTTGCCCGAGATTCGATTGTTGGTATCTCAATACCTAGTTCAATCTCGTTACTGGCAAGTCTCTCTACTCGTTTCGTACTACATCATCCCGCAACTAACTCATTAGTTGCAATGCTTGCAAGTCTTAAGTGATGTGCATTACCGAGTGGGCCCAGAGATACCTCTCCGACAATCGGAGTGACAAATCCTAATCTCGAAATACTCCAACCCAACAAGTACCTTCGGAGACACCTATAGCGCACCTTTATAATCACCCAGTTACGTTGTGACGTTTGGTAGCACACAAAGTGTTCCTCCAGTAAACGGGTGTTACATAATCTCATAGTCATAGGAACATGTATAAGTTATGAAGAAAGAAATAGCAACATACTAAACGATCAAGTGCTAAGCTAACGGAATGGGTCAAGTCAATCACATCATTCTCCTAATGATGTGATACCATTAATCAAATGACAACTCATGTCTATGGTTAGGAAACATAACCATCTTCGATTAACGAGCTAGTCAAGTAGAGGCATACTAGTGACACTCTGTTTGTCTATGTATTCACACATGTATTATGTTTCTGGTACAATTCTAGCATGAATAATAAACATTTATCATGATATAAGGAAATAAATAATAACTTTATTATTGCCTCTAGGGAATATTTCCTCCAGTCTCCCACTTGCACTAGAGTCAATAATCTAGATTACACAGTAATGATTCTAACACCCATGGAGTCTTGGTGTTGATCATGTTTTGCTCGTGGAAGAGGCTTAGTCAACGGGTCTGCAACATTCAGATTCGTATGTATCTTGCAAATCTCTATGTCTCCCACCTGGACTTGATCCCGGATGTAGTTGAAGCGTCTCTTGATGTGCTTGGTTCTCTTGTGAAATCTGGATTCCTTTGCCAAAGCAATTGCACCAGTATTTTCACAAAAGATTTTCATTGGACCCGATGCACTAGGTATGACACCTAGATCGGATATGAACTCCTTCTTCCAGACTCCTTCATTTGTTGCTTCCGAAGCAGCTATGTACTCCGCTTCACATGTAGATCCCGCTACGACGCTTTGTTTAGAACTGCACCAACTGACAGCTCCACCGTTTGATATAAACTCGTATCCGGTTTGCGATTTAGAATCGTCCGGATCAGTGTCAAAGCTTGCATCGACGTAACCATTTACGACGAGCTCTTTGTCACCTCCGTAAACGAGATACATATCCTTAGTCCTTCTCAAGTATTTCAGGATGTTCTCGACCGCTGTCCAGTGATCCACTCCTGGATTACTTTGGTACCTCCCTACTAAACTAATAGGAAGGCACACATCAGGTTTGGTACACAACATTGCATACATGATAGAGCCTATGGCTGAAGCATAGGGAACATCTTCCATTTTCTCTCTATCTTCTGAAGTGGTAGTGCATTGAGTCTTACTCAACTTCAAACCTTGTAACACAGGCAAGAACCCTTTCTTTGCTTGATCCATTTTGAACTTCTTCAAAACTTTGTCAAGGTATGTGCTTTGTCAAAGTCCTATTAAGAGTCTTGATCTATCTCTATAGATCTTGATGCCCAATATATAAGCAGCTTCACCGAGGTCCTTCATCGAAAAACTCTTATTCAAATATCCTATTATGCTATCCAGAAATTCTATATCATTTCCAATCAACAATATGTCATCCACATATAATATCAGAAATGCTACAGAGCTCCCACTCACTTTCTTGTAAATACAGGCTTCTCCAAAAGTCTGTATAAACCATATGCTTTGATCACACTATCAAAACATTTATTCCAACTCCGAGAGGCTTGCACCAGTCCATAAATGGATCACTGGAGCTTGCACACTTTGTTAGCTCGCTTTTGATCGACAAAACCTTCCGGTTGCATCATATACAACTCTTCTTCCAGAAATCCATTCAGGAATGCAGTTTTGACATCCATTTGCCAAATTTCATAATCATAAAATGCGGCAATTGCTAACATGATTCGGACAGACTTAAGCATCGCTACGGGTGAGAAGGTCTCATCATAGTCAACCCTTGAACTTGTCGAAAACCTTTTGCAACAAGTCGAGCTTTATAGACAGTAACTTTACCGTCAGCGTTAGTCTTCTTCTTGAAGATCCATTTATTCTCGATGGCTTGCTGATCATCGGGCAAGTCAACGAAAGTCCATACTTTGTTCTCATACATGGATCCCATCTCAGATTTCATGGCCTCAAGCCATTTTGCGGAATCTGGGCTCACCATCGCTTCTTCATAGTTCGTAGGTTCGTCATGATCTAGTAACATATCCTCCAGAACAGGATTACCGTACCACTCTGGTGCGGATCTTACTCTGGTTGACCTACGAGGTTCAGTAATAAATTGATCTAAAGTTTCATGATCATCGTCATTAACTTCCTCACTAATTGGTGTAGACGTCACAGGAACCGGTTTCTGTGATGAACTATTTTCCAATAAGGGAGCATGTAATGTTACCTCATCAAGTTCTACTTTCCTCCCACTCACTTCTTTCGATAGAAACTCCTTCTCTACAAAGAATCCATTATTGGCAATGAATGTCTTGCCTTCGGATCTGCGATAGAAGGTGCACCCAACAGTTTCCTTTGGGTATCCTATGAAGACACATTTCTCCGACTTGGGTTCGAGCTTATCAGGTTGAAGCTTTTTCACATAAGCATCGCAGCCCCAAACTTTAAGAAACAACAACTTTGGTTTCTTGCCAAACCACAGTTCATAAGGCGTCGTCTCAATGGATTTTGATGGTGCCCTATTTAACGTGAATGCGGCCGTCTCTAAAGCATAACCCCAAAACGATAGCGGTAAATCGGTAAGAGACATCATAGATCGCACCATATCTAGTAAAGTACGATTACGATGTTCGGACACACCATTACGCTGTGGTGTTCCGGGTGGCGTGAGTTGCGAAACTATTCCGCATTGTTTCAAATGTAGACCAAACTTGTAACTCAAAAATTCTCCTCCACGATCAGATCGTAGAAACTTTATTTTCTTGTTACGATGATTTTCAACTTCACTCTGAAATTGTTTGAACTTTTCAAATGTTTCAGACTTATGTTTCATTTAGTAGATATACCCATATCTCCTTAAATCATCTGTGAAGGTGAGAAAATAATGATACCCGCCGCGAGCCTCAACATTCATTGGACCACATACATCAGTATGTATGATCTCCAACAAATCAGTTGCTCGCTCCATAGTTCTGGAGAACGGCATTTTAGTCATCTTGCCCATGAGGCATGGTTCGCAAGTACCAAGTGATTCCAAAATTCCATCGGTATGGAGTTTCTTCATGCGCTTTACACCAATATGACCCAAACGGCAGTGCCACAAATAAGTTGCACTATCATTATCGACTCTGCATCTTTTGGCTTCAACATTATGAATATGTGTATCACTACTATCGAGATTCATCAAAAATAAACCACTCTTCAAGGGTACATGACCATAAAAGATATTACTCACATAAATAGAACAACCATTATTCTCTTATTTAAATGAATAACCGTCTCGCATCAAACAAGATCCAGATATAATGTTCATGCTCAACGCTGGCACCAAATAACAATTATTTAGGTCTAAAACTAATCCCGAAGGTAGATGTAGAGGTAGTGTGCCGACGGCGATCACATCGACTTTGGAACCATTTCCCACGCGCATTGTCACCTCGTCCTTAGCCAGTGTCCGCTTAATCCGTAGTCCCTTTGTTCACCTTGCCATCCTTCTTATCCGCCAAATACTTGGGGCAGTTCCGCTTCCAGTGACCAGTCTTCTTGCAGTACAAGCACTCAGTCTCAGGCTTAGGTCCAGACTTGGGTTTTTTTTCTCCTGAGCAGCAACTAGTTTGCTGTTCTTCTTGAAGTTCCCCTTCTTCTTAACTTTGCCCTTTTTCTTGAAACTGTTGGTCTTATTGACCATCAACACTTGATGCTTTTTCTTGATTTCTACCTCCACAGCTTTTAGCATTGCGAAGAGCTCGGGAATCGTCTTATCCATCCCTTGCATGTTATAGTTCATCACGAAGCTCTTGTAGCTTGGTGGCAGTGATTGAAGAATTCTGTCAATGACGCTATCATCCGGAAGATTAACTCCCAGTTGCATCAAGTGATTGTTATACCCAGACATTCTGAGTATATGCTCACTGACAGAACTATTCTCCTCCATCTTGCAGCTGTAGAACTTATTGGAGACTTCATATCTCTCAATCTGGGCATTTTCTTGAAATATTAACTTCAACTCTTGGAACATCTCATATGCTCGATGACATTCAAAACGTCGTTGAAGTCTCGGTTCTAAGCCGTAAAGCATGGCACACTGAACTATCGAGTAGTCATCAGCTTTGCTCTGCCAGACGTTCATAACATCTGGTGTTGCTCCTGTAGCAGGTTTGGCACCTAGCGGTGCTTCCAGGATGTAATTCTTCTGTGCAGCAATGAGGATAATCCTCAAGTTACAGACCCAGTCCGTGTAATTGCTATCATCATCTTTCAACTTTGCTTTCTCAAGGAACGCATTAAAATTCAATGGAACAACAGCACGAGCCATCTATCTACAACAAACATAGACATGCAAAATACTATCAGGTACTAAGTTCATGATAAATTTAAGTTCAATTAATCATATTACTTAAGAACTCCCACTTAGATATACATCCCTCTAATCATGTAAGTGATCACGTGATCCAAATCAACTAAACCATAACCGATCATCACGTGAAATGGAGTTAGTTTTCAGTGGTGAACATCACTCATATCTACTATATGATTCACGCTCGACCTTTCGGTCTCAGTGTTCCGAGGCCATATCTGCATATGCATGGCTCGTCAAGTTTAACTGAGTATTCTGCGTGTGCAAACTGGCTTGCACCGTTGTAGATGGACGAGAGATTATCACACCCGATCATCACGTGGTGTCCGGGCACGATGAACTTTGGAAACGGTGCATACTCAGGGAGAACACTTTTATCTTGAAATTTAGTGAGAGATCATCTTATAATGCTACCGTCAATCAAAGCAAGATAAGATGCATAAAAGATAAACATCACATGCAATCAATATAAGTGATATGATATGGCCATCATCATCTTGTGCTTGTGATCTCGATCTCCGAAGCACCGTCATGATCACCATAGTCACCGGCGCGACACCTTGATCTCCATTGTAGCATCGTTGTCGTCTCGCCAACTATTGCTTCTATGACTATCGCTACCGCTTAGTGATAAACTAAAGCAATTACAGGGCGATTGCATTGCATACAATAAAGCGACAACCATATGGCTCCTGCCAGTTGCCGATAACTCGGTTACAAAACATGATCATCTCATACAATAAAATATAGCATCATGCCTTGACCATATCACATCACAACATGCCCTGCAAAAACAAGTTAGACGTCCTCTACTTTGTTGTTGCAAGTTTTACATGGCTGCTACGGGCTGAGCAAGAACCGTTCTTACCTACGCATCAAAACCACAACGATAGTTCGTCAAGTTAGTGTTGTTTTAACCTTCTCAAGGACCGGGCATAGCCACACTCGATTCAACTAATGTTGGAGAAACTGACTCCCGCCAGCCACCTGTGTGCAAAGCACATCTGTAGAACCAGTCTCGCGTAAGTGTCGGGGGTTGGGTGCGACATATGCCAAAGGATGGCTTATCATGGTGGGAGCGAGTAGAACGTCGCCGGTGCTCGGAAGCGGGATGAGGCGTAGACACGAACGCCGGCATACTTTACCCAGGTTCGGGGCTCTCCTAGGAGATAACACCCCTAGTCCTGCTCTGCGGGGTCTCTGCATGGTCACTAAGGCACAAGTGAATACATAGGTGCTCCTTGAGCTGTATGCTAGAAGTAGGAGAAGGCAAGGATAGCTCTCTCCTTCCTCTATGATCTGGTCTAGTTCTAACTGGTTCGGAACCCTTTGCATGGGTGCCCTCGGGGTTTATATAGGCCTACCCCCCAGGATTACATTGGTAATCCGGCCGGGTGTAGGGCCCGGCCGTCAGCCTCTTCGGCCACCGGCTTCTCCGCCTACTGCTGGGGCCTGCCGCCTGATGGGCCCCGCTGACTGGTTGGGTACGGGGCCGACAGTCCGTACACGCCGCTCCCGGGTCTTGTTGGCAGCTGATCACTGTTGTCGTGTCTATGATGATGCGGGCTTGGTCAGGGGGTCATGGCTACAGCTTCGCCGCCTGGCGGGCGATTACTGTAGCCACTCCCTGTCTCGTCTGGTTAATGGTGCGTGGGGCTCAAGTAAGGGGCGAGCCGACTCCTAGGGGCCGACCTCCCTCGGGTCTGACTGGTAGGCTCTCGCCGTCTTCTGGACTCTCGTTGACTGGTGGGGCCCATCGTCCTTGGGCCATACACACAAAGCAAGCCGTGGGAGCAGGACTCCGCTGCTCATGATGATGTCGAGGATGGCATGGCATAAAGCGCCGCACCGGCGGAGATCTCCGCCGATACTGCAGATCTGTGGCCACGCCACCCCTGAAAGGGGGGAGGATGGGCTACACTGTAGCCATTCCCGTCCGCCCCCGCCGATGAGGGCATGGGCTTTGTTGTTGTCATGGGCCGACTCCTCGGGGCCGGCTTCTCTAGAAGCCGCTAGGTAGGAGTCGGCTTGTCTTGACCTCGCCTCTAGGACTCGGCCGTTTATGGGAAGCCGGCTGTTCCTCCTGCCGGCTTCAAGAAGACGGCCCTTAATCTTGGCATCTTGAGGGGCGCAGCCAGTCCCGATGTCTTGAAAGGATCTGGGCTTCGGGTTAGCCTACCCGTGGCCCATTACTCCGACAGTAGTCCCCGAAGCTGGTGAGGCGCCGCGTGTGATTGTTCATGGAGCCTCAACAGTTTCCATCTTCCAGTGTTTGAGATGGAGTTTCTTCCGTCTTCCGCCAGGCCGACTGGTAGGAGTCGGACTCGCCCAATCTCACTTGTCCAAAAAAATTCGAACGCCTCGGCGGGATCCAAGTGGCGTACTGGCTAAGCCTCCAGGCCGCCGCCCGTTTCGGGCCTGTCACGTGACGACGAGCGGCCGGGCCAGTCTGCCCACCCACGCGCGCGACGGGACACGCCTGCCAGCGAGGACCGCCACTACCACGCCTCGGCACGCGAGCGGATCCGCTATGGCTGAGGTGGGCGGTTGAGGTTCCCGTGGAGTTACTGCGCACAGTAACTTCGGGCGAAAAACGTGGGGGCGTGGGTAGTGGGCGTAGTAAATCCCACGACCGCCCCCTCGGCTTTGCATCCCATAGGCCTATAAGTAGGCGGAGGGGGGGAGCGGCGGAGCACGCGCGCCCCTCCTCCTTACTACTTCCTCTTTCTTCTTCCTCCCGCCGACGCGCTTCCACGCCGCGCTGAGCACCACGGCGCTTTGTTCCTGATGAGCTCCTCTTCCACCGTCACGCCCCCCGCGGTGCGCTCCGGCGCATGGGATGGCTCTGAGGTTCACGACGACCACGTCGATTTCCTCTGCAAGACGCGACGGCTGCCCGGCGAGGATTTCGTGAGGGTTCGCCTTGCGCCGAAGGAGGAAATCTCGCCGGCGCCGGAGGAGGGGGAGCGGGTCGTCTTCCGCTCGCACTACCTGCACGGCCTTGGCTTGCCGGCGAGTGGCTTCTTCCGGTCCTTCCTCGACTTCTACGACCTCCAACCGCACCACCTCACCCCCAACATGGTGGTGCAGCTGTCCGCCTTTGTCACCTTGTGCGAAGGCTTCCTCGGCGTCCTCCCCACCATCGAGCTCTGGGGGGAGTTCTTCTACTCCAAGCTCGGCACCCACGTCGCAGGCGTGCCGGCCCAGTGCAGCGTGTTCATTGCAAAGGCGGAGGTCG